>JAQOOD010000006.1:8297782-8897782 GCA_029633175.1 Citrus glauca | reverse complement strand
AGGGTAACCTAAAACGACAAACTGTTTATTTGAATTCTGTCTTAACGGTAACTTTGACCAGCACAAACGGTTAACCGTTAACAACTAACGGTGAACCGTTTTCAGGCAGACAACTAATAACGGCTAGTTTTGCAGCTCTACTTATAAATAAGCTCATTCAAATTCAAAGGAGACTGATCACAACACAACCATTGAGCATATACTCGATTTTGCAATCTCCACAAGAGCTAAAACACATAGTTTCACTTCATCTATTCACACTTTGAGCTTTGATTTGTAATCTTAAATATAGTGTGAGAGAAAAACAATTGTAATCTTTCAATTTGAGGGATTATGAGTGTTGGGATACACTTGGGTTAAGAGATTGGGGATAATCTCTTGTTGTAAAAGGTTATTGACACCTTGGAAGTCAAGTGTAAGCAATTGAAGCCTTGGAGGCTTGCTTAGTGAAAACCTCAAGCCCGGAAAGCTTGGAGGCGTGGACGTAGGCAAGGTTGGCCGAACCACGTAAACATTGTTGTGTTTGATTCTCTCTTTCCCTTTCTTTTTAATTTGTGATCAATTTATTTATAATTGCTTTTAATTTTGTTTTAGATTTACTTAATAATATAATTTTTAGTGTGATTATTTTTAAACACCCAATTCACCCCCCTCTTGGATTGCCTAGTTAGTATTTCAAATTCAAGGGGTAAGGAAGGACTAAATGAACTTACACTTAGTGAAGAAATAACTAGTGTTCCACCGAACCACCATTTCCACATGCATTGAATAAACCAAGGAAATCAAACCACTCTTCTGAAATTTATGAAATTTTTAAGCAAGTGAAAGTTAACATTCCTCTATTAGATGCAATCAAGCAGGTACCTTCATATGCCAAATTTTTAAAGGACTTGTGCACTGTTAAGAGGAAATTGAAGGTAAGAAAGAGTGCTTTCATGGCCGAACAGGTAAGTACAATTCTGTCTACTAATAATAAGTTGAAATATAAACATCCTGGTTGTCTTACCATTTCTTGCATTATTGGTAACCATAGAATTGAGCATGCTTTACTAGATCTTGGTGCTAGTGTTAATCTTCAACTTAATCTTGGCGAGATAAAATCAACTTCAACTACATTTTTGCTTGTCGATAGATCAATTAAAGTACCAAAAGGAATAGTGGAAGATATTTTAGTACAAGTTGATAAATTCATTTATCCTGTGAATTTTATTGTCTTGGAAACTGAATCTGTTGTGAATAATTACAAACCAATTCCTGTAATTTTAGGTCGACCATTTTTAGCAACTACTAATGCTTTGATTAATTGTAGGAATGGTTTAATGAATTTATCCTTTGGGAATATGACTTTGGAATTGAATTTTTTCAACATGTGCAAGCAACCTAATGAAGAAAATGAGAATGAAGATGATACTGATGAACAAAAAGAATTATTTGAATCTTGTATCGAGGAAAATATTCAAAAAGGGGATTTTTTTGAACTTTCTAATATTTGTTTAGTTAATTCAATTGAGTCAAATAAGCAACTTGAACTTGATATTTCTAATATAAATTTGTTGCTTGATTTTGTGCAGACTTCACAAGAATTATGATGACGAGCCTAAATTTGAGGAGTTTGGAAGTATTGAAAAGACAGAACAACAAGAAGCGCCTAAAATGGAATTGACACCTTTGCCTAAAGGATTGAAATATGCTTTTCTTGGAGAAGAACAAACTTATCGTGTTGTGATTTCTTCTACTTTAACAAGTGACCAAGAAGGTAAGTTACTAATTGTTCTTAAAAAAAATAAAAATGCAATTGGATGGACTTTAAATGATATTAAAGGCATTAATCCCTTAATCTGCACACATAGAATTAATTTGGAAGAAAATGCTAAAACATGTCAATAGCCTCCAAGAAGATTAAACCCACATATAAAAAAGGTAGTCAAAACAGAAGTCCTTAAATTGCTTAATGTGAGAATTATCTACCCATTTTCTGATAGTAAGTGGGAAAGTCCTACACAAGTAGTGGGTAAAAAATCTGGAATCACTGTTGTTAAAAATGAAAAAGGTGAATTAATTCCAACACAAATTACATTTAGTTGGCGCATGTGAATTGATCATAGAAAATTAAATGAAGCCACTAGAAAAGATCATTTTTCGTTACCATTCTTTGACCAAATCTTAGAAAAAGTAGCAGGATATCCCAACTACTGTTTTTTAGATGGATATTTAGGTTATTATCAAATTCCTATAGCACTTGAGGACCAAGAAAAGGCCACATTTACATGTCCTTTTGGAACATTTTCATTTAAAAGAATGCCATTTGGGTTTTGTAGTGCTCCTGTAACATTTCAAATATGTATGTTAAGCATTTTTTGTGATATGATTGAGCATTGTTTAGAGGTCTTTATGGATGATTTGACTGTGTTTGGGAATTTTTTTGATAATTGCTTTGTTAATTTGGAGAAAGTTTTAAAAAGATGTGTTGAAAAAGAACTCGTGTTGAATTGGGAAAAATGTCACTACATGGTTACTTCTGAAATTGTTTTGGGTCATGTTGTTTCTATTAGAGATATGCAATCCTTTTTAGGACATTTAGGATTTTATAGGAGGTTTATTAAAAACTTTAGTGCCATATCTAAACCACTTTGTAACCTCTTATTAAAAGATGCACTGTTTGAATGGAATGATGATTGCCAAAAATCTTTTGAAAAATAATTTGTCTTTTAACATCCGCACCTATTATGTAATCTCCTGATTGGTTTTTGCCATTTGAATTAATGTGTGATGCGAGTGATTTTGTTGTTGGTGCTGTTTTAGGACAAAGAAGGGATGGTAAGCCTTTTGTGATTTATTACACGAGTAAGACTTTGGATAGTGCTCAAAAGAATTATTCTACAACTGAAAAAGAATTACTTGCTGTGGTATTTGCATTAAACAAATTCCGTTCATATTTGCTTGGCTCTAAATATGTTGTATTTACTGACCACGCTGCTGTGAGATATTTGATGAGTAAACAGGATGCCAAAACGAGACCAATTCGTTGGATTTTGTTACTACAAGAATTTGACCTTACCATCAAAGATAAAAAGGGTGCTGAAAATGTTATTGCGAATCATATATGAAGACTCACATCCGAATTCTGCAATGATATAACACTTATAAATGATTCTTTCCTTGATGAATTTTTATTTTCTGTTACTTCAATGCCATGGTATGCTAACATTGTTAATTTTCTTATTACAGGTTAAAATGCCTTTGTAATGGAATACTCAAGAGAAGAAAATTATTTTTTTTTGTTGAAGTAAAGAAATTTTATTGGGATGACCTGAAGGACAACATTTGTCCTTGAGGTTCCTAATAACGCAACTTTTGCGTAGTAAAATTAAAACGATGGCGGAAGCTCTAGAAACCTCGGATCAACTTCATTCAAAAACGAAAATCAAGAGGAAAGATTGAAGTTTAGTTACCTCACTTGCAGTTTCAAAAAAGACTTCGTGAAGTAGGAGAAAATGACTGAAAACAGCATGCTCCGAACACTGTCCAGAAAATACAGCTTTGCACAAACAACTTCTATTTTGCCACGATATGAGATCCTTTAAGCACCCCAATTGTGATGCCTCTAATTAGTCCACACTTAGAAATGTTCTAGGAGTTCAGAGGATTTGGAATCTCGAAATTTCATTAAGAAATGAGAGAGATAATGAAGGAACATGAATGCTAGCTCATGTTGATTCTTCCCACCAAATAAAGCCACCATTATCTCTAATAATGGCACCAAACATTATCATGTGCTAGACCCACACACTTAGCCATTATTTATTGAAATTGATCTCATCACTTCAATAAACTATTTAATTATTAGAAAAATAAATAGCTAAATTAATTAATTTCGGAATTAATTAATTAACCCCATTTTGATCACATCAAATGGTTAAATGTGGGCTTCTCTTGTGACATGTTCTAATACTTTCTCTTAATCCATATTGGATCCAATAAAAGCCCATAATTCTAAACCCAAAATTGGTCTAGAAGTCCATAATCATATATGAACCCGAACATGTCCAAAATGGTCATTTTACTTGCTCGACATTCCATAATGTTTAATTGAGGATTTATGAAATTTATTTTGTTCCTTAAACTATTTATGGAACATCTAAATTTCTATCTTAAATCATATTGAAGATATATTTATATTTATATTCATTCTTAATGAATTATAATATAAATATTGATTTTCCTAAAATTAGGAAATCTAACCCCTCATTTTATAGTAACTCCTTTTATTCATTTCTATTTGGTGTGTGACCTTTTAGGTTCTTAGTTATAAGGTAGTAGAACTATTTTAATGATAACTCTTTATTCATTAAATGATGTTAAACTCTTTAGTCATCAATTAGAACCTTGCTAATGACCTTAAGATGCATTGGTAATACGCTTTACCAATATTGATCATAAGGTTTCTACAAGTCATGAGTGAGACCTAACAGTATATCACGACTATCCAAATAACGAGAATTGTTGGATCTATAGAACCTATTCCATTGTATCTCTATGTCTTGGTCTCTTCATCATCCATGTCCAGAGAAAAGCACGGCTTATGGTTTATTATGTTAAGCAGTTGTGTTTTATCTCAAAATAAATATAAATGAACTTGGCATGAAAATATAATTTGAACTCCTTCAAATATATTTCACCTTGGCCAAGGATTTCTCATGCCAATTCATATTATCTCATAAGGACATCCTTTTCGTATATATGACTTACTATATTTGGTCAAGTTCGGTAAACTTGTTCTTTTAACAAGTACCTATGTGTTTGACTTGACATCTCATGTCAATGATATGAAACTCACCATCCATCTTAGTATCACATACCATAAGGAGTCATAACACATACTAGTGTTTATAGGAATTTATAATGTCCAATCATAAATCCACCACTAGGAACTATTTTAGAAGCATAGTACAAAGGATATACGTTTCATATTCTCGACATACTCGAGAATGTGTTCCTTAACTATTTTACTTCTTGGACTATATTCATTAAATTAATATATGAATATTGATAACTTTACCATTTTTTAAATATCAAAATGCTATTCAAATACAATCATTCCCTAAACAATCAAATCACCATTCGATTGAACTTTAGGGCATATTACTAAAATGACCCTTATTTGTTCAAATATTGCCCAGATCAAATTTTTCGACGATGTATTCCTGATAATGAGGTAAGTAGTGTCATTAATTTTTGTCATTCTGAAGCATGTGGTGGTCACTTTTCTTCAAGAAAAACTACTGCTAAAATTTTGTAGTGTGGATTTTATTGGCCTACCATGTTCAAAGACATATATGAATTCTGCAAAAGTTGTGAAAAATGTCAAAAATTGGGATCAATTACAAAAAGAAACATGATGCCCTTAAATCTCATACTTGAAATTGAAATATTTGACTGTTGGGGAATTGATTTCATGGGTCCATTTCCATCATCTTTTGGATTTTTGTACATATTAGTCGCAGTTGATTATGTCTCATAATGGATTGAAGCAATTTCTTGTCGAAATAATGATAGTAAAACTGTGGTTAAATTTTTAAGAGAAAACATTTTAAGTCGATTTGGAATCCCTCGAGCCATTATCAGTGATGGAGGTAAGCATTTTTTTAATAATTCATTTGAGTCTTTAATGAAGAAATATGGAATTACACATAAAATTGCTACCTCTTATCATCCTCCAACAAATGGTCAAGTTGAATTAGCAAATAGGGAGATAAAACAAATTTTGGAAAAAACGGTTAACCCAAATCGAAAAGAATGATTTCGTAGACTTAATAATGCACTTTGGGCTTACTGTACTACATTTAAAACATTATTAGGAATGTCACCCTATCGGTTAGTTTATGGTAAACCTTGTCATTTACCTGTTGAACTTGAACATAAATCACTTTGGGCTATTAAAGCTTTTAATTCAAATTTGGATGATGCTGGTAATGTGCGAAAATTGCAATTGAATGAACTTGAGGAATTAAGGAATGATGCATATAAAAATTCAAGAATTATTAAGGCAAGAACAAAAGCATTTCATGATAAAAAAATTTTTCGAAAAACATTTGAGATTGGTCAAAAAGTGTTGCTTTATAATTCTCGTCTTCATTTAATTCTAGGGAAGTTAAAGTCAAAATGGAGTGGCCCATTTGTTGTAAAAAATGTATATTCATATGGGGCCTTAGAAATTGAGAATCCAAAGAACGGTGTCACATTTAAAGTTAATGGTCAATATTAAAACCATATATGGAACATCACCCACGTGACGAGGACATCAAAATTAATTTGGGTGACCCACCAGTTCTTGATTAAGTCTTTAATGATTGATTTTTTTTACTATTATTTCGTCGTTTCATTGTTTGATTTTTTTTGATGCACTGTACATATTTTTTTTTAACCTTAGTTTTCTTATGTAAGCGTATTTGTTTGACAGTCGTACATTCTCTCATCAATTTTCATTTTACATCATGAGCACCTCAATGAGAAAATTCATGTTCGCACATCTTAAAAGATTTCTTCGTGTGAAATTTCACTTAAGAGGCCTAATACAAAGCTGTAAATCATATCCACTTTAGGATTTGCAACCACTAGAATTCGTGTCATATGTTGAGGATCTCGAGGGATAACTCAGAACAGTAGAGAGTGGCATATATGAATTTCAATTGGAGCTTAAGGTTAACTCAATGAGAGAACGAATGTAAGTTCATTTTCCTTTTATATTGTGTGTTTCTTTTTGCTCACTTTCACGTTTGATTTGATTTTGCATATTTGATTTTG
The DNA here is from genome assembly GCA_029633175.1 of Citrus glauca. Lineage (NCBI taxonomy): Eukaryota > Viridiplantae > Streptophyta > Magnoliopsida > Sapindales > Rutaceae > Citrus > Citrus glauca. The sequence continues at coordinate 8,890,978 of JAQOOD010000006.1, read as the reverse complement.
GTGTGTTTTGATTTATTTTCCCATATAAATGGCGGATAAAGGTACTCCGTGACTTCTTAAGTTGATATCTTTAGTGTCCCACAATAACTGAAACCCCAAAATCAAACATGAAAGAAATACAACATAAACTCCATAATCATTTTTCCTCTCTCCTTCAAAATGCTCTCAAGAAAATTTACAAAGCTCGTTGTGAACGACTGCGTTTGTCAATGATCAATGGCATTCCTTCTAACATTTGTTGATTAATTAAAGCAAAGGTCCAATTAGCAGGTGAGTTTTCTAATCCATTTGTTTCTTACATGCCTGGTTTTGGTAAAAGTACGTTTGCTAAGAAAAGGAGAGCTAAATGACTTGGCTCAAAATGTGATAACTGTGTAAGACTTGGTTGCAAACGACCATATTATAAATCTTTAGAAATGGTTTCTGATACTCGTGAAGATAAAATTAAATTCATTAAAGATGGCATGAGTAAAGAATCATTGGATGATATCTTACGATCTCTTGAGACGCACCAAAGCGGATTTGTGCAATGTGAGATTTATAATTTGTGGATACTATTTCAAAAACAAAGTGCATAGTTAAGTCTTGGGAATCTGACTCAAAAAGACCCTGTTTGCTAGTTTATAAAAAAACTGGATAGGAAGCCGATCATCGACCCATAGAGGGCGTTCAAGCCGTTACTGGACATAAAACCAAAGGAAGATGTGAGCCACAATCACAACTACCAGTAAATATCCTTTCACTTCACTGTTATTTTATCATTTGCATTATTGCATTTAGCGGTGTGATTTTATATTTAATAAATATTTTTTTTCTTTTACTGTTTGCTTTTTCTAATCATCATTTTCTTTTTTTTTGTTTTTGAATTATTGAGCCACGAGCTTTACTCGTTATTTGAAAAATATGCCAACCCATTTACAATTGTTTCTCATTATTTATGTCACCAAGATCTTTAAATACGAGCTCGTTTTTCAAACACTCACAACTTATTTTTGAAAAATTAGTCCAATGGCAGCATCTTCGAGTAAACAATTCAAAAATATTTGTGTGCTTTTTGGGTTTCACTATAGAAAGTACAAAGAGTTCTTTTAGGTAGCTGTAGATCTTGGTCGTGTCATAGCAGAGAGGAAATTGCATCTTGTAAATGGAGCAGGTGAACGAGGGTTATCAAGACTTGTCTCAGAAGCTGTTTTTACTAGAGGAAGCCAAGTACTAGGCATTATTCCAAAAGCCATGAAACCGCTAGTGTGCATGTCTAGCCCACCAATTGGAGAAGAATTAGTAGTATCAAGTACGCAAGAGAGAATATCGAAAATGATGAATAATGCTGATGCTCTTATTTTCTTGCTAGGAGATGTTGCAACTTTTGAGGCACTAATTACATTTGCATCTTGGGCCTACTTGAACATTCATAAAAAACCCATCGATTTGTTAAATGTTAATAATTTTTATGACGGCTTGCTAACTTTTATTAACCATGCAATAAAGAATCATTTTTTTCCATATTCTGAAAAAAAAAACTCTTTATCTCTGATTCTACTGCTAATGAGTTACTTGATCTTTTACAAGCTTATACACTAGAGCCAGATCCAAAGACTTTTGCACTGAATTGGTCGACTGATGATGGTAGCGGTAAAAGTAGCAGTAATAAGAAGTGCAATTTAGATTTAACTCTCCGTCTGTAAATATTTTCTATTGTAATGTTCATGTGCTATCTTCTAAACTCTTTCTCTTTCCTTTCAAAACATTGAGGACAATGTCTTTTTCAGGTTGGGGGGAGAGAATAATTGATAACTGTGGAATCTCTTAGTCCTGATGATGTGTTTACAAAAAAAAAAATTCTGTAAAGACTAACTTAGGACAAATTTGAGTCGAAGATGACAGGATATAGAGTATGTAGTACCTCTAGAAACGCATCTTCTTAGTATTAAGGGTGTTGTTAAAAAACAAATTGACTTTTTCTTCATCTTCGTTATCCGCTTTTAAGCTTTTGCATCAAGTTCAGGTGAGATCTCCTCTTCTTGTTCTTTAATTATTCTCTTTTATTTTGCATACTTGTAAAATTATAAAATTTTAAGATAATGTTCAGATTAGGTTGTGGGCTGGGGATAATTGACGTATTTTTTTTAAATATGTGTGTTGTTTTTCTCTTTTCTCTTTTCTTTTCTTGGTTAAAAAAATATTAAAAAATAAGCATTTTTTTGTTTTTGTCTAGGATGGCCGTTAAAGAGTCACAACTTTTGAGACGTATCTTAATAGTCTTGTTCTATTATATTTTGATTTTGAGATTCATAGTAAATTGTATTTGTTCCCTTTTCTTTGAATTACTCGAATTTGTGAACTCTCCACTTGGTTATTAAGTAATTTAATTGTTTACTCATTTAACAGGCATTATTGAGTCATTCGTTACAAACATATTACGACACATACTAGTGGGTTGTAAGTTAAAATTTTACAGCATTTAGTTCTTTTGATTTATTAGGAATAGTATCTAAGGTAGTAGAAAGTGTATATTGTAAAAAAAAAACAAAAAAAAATGTTTTTCTATCTAGAAGCCCAAGTAATTAAGTCCGTAGGGGTATTTCAACACCTAGTGCCCTAAGGTCAACTGGTTTGGGAGTCACTGACCTAAAGCTCGCTACATGGGTAATAGAGATATTGTTTGTTTATTAGAAACTCGAGTAATTAAGTCTGTAGGGGTGCTACAATATCTAGTGCCCTAAGGCCAACTGGTCTGGGAGTCACTGACCTAATGCTCGCTACACGGGTTAGAAATGTAATATTTTAAAAATATGTGTGAATAATCTATTGCCTAAAGATATAATTTCTAATAAATTATGGAACGAAAATGTTGTTTTTCTTTTAATGAAACCCCATAAGTATTGTGTTAATTATTTGAGCACAAAAGAAAATTTGATGATATTCTGGATAATGAGTGAACATCAATGTGGTAAAAAAATTTGGGAAAGTTCATTTATTTGGTAATTTAGAGGATAGATGAACAACTATTAACTTGCATGTGAATCTTATAAATCTTAATTTAATATAACGTTTTAATTGCTAGAGGGCTAGTAATAAGCTGGTTGGGGGTGTGATTAGTATTAAAAATTATTGAATTATCAAGCGATAATATGTTATTTTATGCTTATGTTATAATTTATATTTGTGTTTATGTAATGTATTAGGAATTATTAATTATGTTTTAAATATATTTAATTTTGTGTATTTTTATGTGTTTACTAGGAAAAATATTAATTTCACATACTTCGAGACTCCAAACAGATAAATGGAGGTCAAATTTGGATTCCGGAGGTCCAAAAACCTTAAGACCAGTCAAGATCAGCTTAAAATTGGGCTTGTATAAAAAAGTTGACTTTTTCTGTTGATCGAGCACTGATTGGATGATGAAATGAGCTTACAATAGATATGAGTGTTAGTAATATGCCCTAAAGGCCAATCGAATAGTGATTTGATTGTTTAGGGAATGATTGTATTTGAATAGCATTTTGATATTTATAAAATGGCAAAGTTATCAATATTCATATATTAATTTAATGAATATAGTCCAAGAAGTAAAATAGTTAAGGAACACATTCTCGAGTATGTCGAGAATATGAAACGTGTATCCTTTGTACTATACTTCTAAAATAGTTCCTAGTGGTGGATTTATGATTGGACATTATAAATTCCTATAAACACTAGTATGTGTTATGACTCCTTAGGGTATGTGATACTACGATGGATGGTGAGTTTCATATCATTGACATGAGATGTCAAGTCAAACACATAGGTACTTGTTAAGAGAACGAGTTTACTGAACTTGACCGAATATAGTAAGTCATATGGTCGTGAGTGTTAATGGCTTATTATACATTGTAACAGACACTATGTTTAGTAATGGTCTTTAGACCTGAGGCATAACAGATGTCTTATACATAGACATCTCTGATATGTGAATGCATAACGATTGATTCCTAATCACGGAAGAGATCTAGCAATAGCTGTCATGGTTGGCTATGTATGAAGACAAGTTGATGGCCAATATGGAATTCATCACTTTGTAATATACAAAAAGGATGTCCCTATGAGATAATATGAATTGGCATGAGAAATCCTTGGCCAAGGTGAAATATATTGGAAGGAGTTCAAATTATATTATCATGCCAAGTTCATTTATATTTATTTTGAGATAAAGCATAACTGCTTAACATAATAAACCATAAGCTGTGCTTTTCTCTGAACATGGATGATGAAGAGACCAAGACATAGAGATACAATGGAATAGGTTCTACAGATCCAACAATTCTTGTTATTTGGATAGTCGTGATATACTGCTAGGTGTCACTCATGACTTGTAGAAACCTTATGATCAATATTGGTAAAGCATATTTCCAATGCATCTTAAGGTCATTAGAAAGGTTCTAATTGATGACTAAAGAGTTTAGCATCATTTAATGAATAAAGAGTTATCATTAAAATAGTTCTACTACCTTATAACTAAGAACCTAAAAGGTCACATACAATATAGAAATGAAAAAGGAGTTACTAGAAAATGAGAAGTTAGATTTCCTAATTTTAGGAAAATCAATATTTATATTATAATTCATTGAGAATGAATATAAATATAAATATATCTTAAATATGATTTAAGATAGAAATTTAGATGTTCCATAAATAGTTTAAGGAACAAAATAAATTTCATAAATCCTCAATTAAACATTATGGAATGTCGAGCACGTAAAATGACCATTTTGGACATGTTCGGGTTCATATATGATTATGGACTTCTAGACCAATTTTGGGTTTAGAATTATGGGCTTTTATTGGATCCAATATGGATTAAGAGAAAGCATTAGAACATGTCACAAGAGAAACGCACATTTAACCATTTGATGTGATCAAAATGGGGTTAAATAATTAATTCCGAAATTAATTAATATTAGCTATTTATTTATTTGATTAAATAGTTTATTGAAGTGATGAGATCAATTTCAATAAATAATGGCTAAGTGGGTGGGTCTAGCACATGATAATGTTTGGTGCCATTATTAGACATAATGGTGGCTTTATTTGGTGGAAGGAATCAACATGAGCTAGCATTCATGTTCCTTCATTATCTCTCTCATTTCTTAATGAAATTTCGAGATTCCAAATCCTCTGAACTCATAGAACATTTCTAAGTGTGGACTGATTAGAGGCATCACAATTGGGGTGCTTAAAAGATCTCAGATCGTGGCAAAACAGAAGTTGTTCGTGCAGAGCTGTTTTTCTGGACAGTGTTCGGAGCTTGCTGTTTTCAGTCGTTTTCTCCTACTTCACGAAGTCATTTCTGAAACTACAAGTGAGTTAATTAAACTTCAATCTTTCCTCTTGATTTTCTTTTTTGAATGAAGTCGATCCGAGGTTTCTAGAGCTTCCGCCATCTGTTTTAATTTTACTGCGCAATAGTTGCGTTATTAGGAACCTCATGGACAAATGTTGTCCTTCAATGAGTGCATGGGATAGCTGGCAATTTTGACTAAATCTCAACCGTCCATGATTCAAGGGCCATGATTGTACCACGTGGCAATGGTTGGTGAAGCAAGTTGGAGAATTCAAATCTTTGTATTCGGGTCGACCCGATCCACCCATTAACCCAGCAAATCTCAACCATTCTTTGGGTAGATCGGATGAGTCAAACGATGCACGTGTGATGTTGACTTTTGAAGTTTGACCAGTCATTGGATCTTGATCTAAAGGTAGTGAGGAACACGTGCATGAAGCTTATGATGAACCGTAAAGCACTGAATTATGAATTTATTTTTCTATAAATAGTGCCCCGTTTTTATGTTTTTAATGATCTCTCTACAACTCTCTTCTTTTCAAATTCTTTCCATCTCCTTGTAATCTTGATTTCCAGATGTGTTTTTAATATTTTGTATAATTATTTTTATAAATAAAATTATTTTTATTTCCAATTTTAGTCGTTTTTATTACTTTTAATTATAAGTAATTCAATTTTACTCCTTTTTATTTTAATTATGCTTAACTAAATAATATTGGTTAGGGAAAGGTGAAACTCTTAGGTAATAAATATGATTTAATCAATTTCTATTTTTAATTTTATAAATTAAATTATTTTCTATTTAATTTTATACATATTTTATATTTTGAAATTTTGATTTATTGTAGATAAACAAATGAATTTGGCACAATAAATTCTTAAGATCTTAATATAAGGCATGGTGAAATGGTATTTTGACTTATTGTAGACAAATTAAATTTTGGCACAATAAATACTTAATCCATCATAAAATTAAAGGGAAAATAATAATAATTTGTCTAATTAATCTTTTGGGTAGTAAATTTAAAAATATTGGCAAAAAGAATTTATTAAGTTTTATTTATTTCTAAGAGCGGATCCATAACCCTAACTAGTTCAATTCCATTGTTTCATTTAAATTAAGTTGTTTATATTCAAGTTTTAATTTCAATTTTAGATAAAATAAAATAAACAAATTAAATCTTTTCTCTATGAATCGACCTCGGACTCACCGAGTTATAAGAGTGTCATGTTGTATTAAGACTTTCGTTATTTTTATGTTTCGGGAGAGATTATTTAGTGTTAAGTGTATGAATTTGTGAATTTATTTGAACAAGAATTTGAGGTATTTCAGTTTGGTATTTATGAGTAAGGATTATGATTTGTAGTAACCTCCTTCTTCACGTGCTCTGCACGTGCTAGATTTGGGGTGTTACATAAGTGGATCATTGCTAAAAAATAACTAGGTAGTTGTTTCAAAGAAAAAATGCTTTAAAATATTGAGGGATGACCACCAACTAGGATGTGGATGACAACTAACTTTGATTTCTCAATTTTTTAGATTTTATAATTTAACCCAAAAATTTCTAACATTACATATTGGCCAAAAATGTTATAAAATCTATCAAATAGGCAATTTTCCATAATTTTAAACAATACTTATATGATTTCAAAGTTTCCGAATTTTTCCAATTACTTAATTTATTTGAAAACAACCATTTTGATAAAAACATTTTATTATTTTACTTCATTGTGTATATTTAAAAAAATAGAGGGTGATTTATGAGAGTGATACAGTTAGTTGGGTTTGTTATCTCCTCTTATTAACTTTAAGGTAGAGGGTTCGAGCCTCTCAAGTGGTTGCAACAGTTATTTCTCATGCTAGGCAATTGGTTGTATTAATTTTATTTAAGTTTTTAATAGCTCCACTAAAAAAATAATAGCCCAAAGGTTCTATTTGAGAAAACAATCAAAACGTTATTGGTCAGATTTAAAATTTAATAATTCTAGAGTTGAACTATTGGCACCCTTCAAAAAATCTTGTTCAAAACCCTTCTCAATATATATTTTATTTAATGTCAAAAAGTATCCTTTCTTAAAATAACTAAAATTTTCAAGCGTTCTCTCTACAAAACTCAAAAGCACTATCTTTAGAAAATAGAAATAATGAATATGAAAAAAAATGAAACACATATTGATATTTTATGTTTGTGGAAAATCAATTGTACAGATAAAAAATTAAAAAAAAATAAGAGAGAAGTAAATGTGATTCAATTATTTTGAATGAAAAGGGAAGTAGGACTAAGCTTTATTGGTTTATTGTATGAGCGTTTAATCACTTCGTGGAATTTTCAAAATATAGCCAGATTTTATCTTTAAGTTTTAGTAATACATGCAAATTAAAAAATAAAAAATAAAAATAGAAAGAGAGAACAAATTAAGCAGAGTTAATTTCATTTATAGTCGTCTCACTCTAATTTTAGCTTTTGAAATGTGCAAGCCCAGGGAGACCAATAAACTTGTGCATGTTTCGTGTGTTTTCAAATTGAGTAATGATACTTGACTCGTCAAATTATCACACCAGCCACTACTTTTCAGTTTATCTTATTATTGTTCATAATTATCCTTATGAAAAATTGTTTTTTATTTTATTTTATTCTTTCTTCTATCCTTTCTAGCACAACTACCACCTCCACCACCTATCTTCGTTAACAACAAGTTTATCATCACTACGACTACCTATCTTCTTCACCCTCGACCATCCACCTTCACCAACATATGATAAATTTTAATGTTGGGCTGTTGTTAAATTTTATGAAGAAAAAATGAATTTTATTATTATTTACGATATTGGTTTTGATTTTGTGTGATAATCTAACATTCTATTTAATCACAATTTAGTATTCAATTAGAAGTTAAGATTCGATTCAATTTTGAATCAATTTAAAAAATGAGGAAGACATGAGAGAGGACCCATTGGCAACATGCCATAGAAGAAAAAATATTTTTTATTTTTTAATAAGGGTAATTTTGAAATAAATAATATTAACTAAAAAGTACAAGCAGGTAAGATAAAATGTGGCAGTCAAATTTCGGCCCTGTTTGGGATTGAGGTAAAAAATCAATAAGCTGCATGTTTCATAATCTGTGATAAAAATAGTGTTTCGTAAATTTTGTAAAAGTTGCTTATTTTATAATTTTCTCTGTTTTGACAGTATCTTTTAAAAATAGGTATGGGAAGCTTTTTATAAGTAGCTTATTAAATAAGCTATCACATCCTTTTAAAGTTTCTATTATAACCTTAATTAATATTTTAACAAAAAAAATTATGTCATATTTTTCCACACACTCTAATAAATAAGCCATTAGATTATATATTACCACCACAATCAAATTACCATCACAACTAATATATATTCTCTCCAATATCAAAGTTTTGATCTAGTAAGTTCATATTTTTTATATTATACTTGTATTTTCTAATATAAGATTAAAAAAGACTGGCATATAATTATGTAATTTTTAAATTATGAATAATTTCACATGAAAATTAACCATAACTTTGAAATCAATTTCATAACCATGGCGTTTAACATTCAATCTATTTATATTTTTTCTATAGTCATGGTGCTTATTGCAACAACTTTAATGTGAAAGTAATGCATATTACTTTTTTAGTTTATCTAGATTATATATTATTACAAATATTTATCATATTTTTTGTAACAAATTATTAAGTTCTTTTCACTTAACATAATTTTACATGTAATATGACTACATTGAACATGACCACACATGAGATTTAATTAACTTTGTAATAACTGTCAGACTTATTAAATCTCATAGGTATTGATTTTACTGTAATCTTAATCTTGAGTTAATTATGATTTCATGATTATAATTGTTATTCCATTTGAGTTACCAATGGGCACGATACATACTTTTGGTCAAGATTACCCGATATTTTAGTGGAAGTAATTATGAGTACATGAGTTATGGATTAATAATATAGAATTTGTACAACACATCTCTTGATGGGTTTTCAGCACTTGATCATAAAATTCTTTGGCCAGAGTGTGTCAACATATTTAGTATGTTAAAAATGATCATTAAAGAAAACCAGTAAGTATCAAGGAACAAGATGTAATTAAATTAATTGGACAGTTGAGATATCAATTTAATTAATGATGTGGTACAAAGGATTGTGCAGTAAAGAAATCAATGTGGCTTGGGACGAATTATTATTCGAGCAACCAATTATGGAGGTCAATTTCAATCTTTTAGTGGAGTAGATTTGGAATTAAATAATTAGGCTAGTTTAATTACATGCCTAATTATTATAGCCACTATTGTATATTCCCAAATAATCCCCGGGTTAGCTCATTTAATTGACTGCACCACTATTGGACTAATAAGTAAGATAATTAGCTATTTAGGTCAAAAGCCAAAATATATCTTTTGGTGGGAGGCTCTATTTAATTAGTTTGTGTGTAAGGGGCCTTATGTTGTTTTACAAGGTGGATCTCCTATAGAAAAAGCAAGTAACGTGAGTTTTATTTTTTGATTATTTTGGAGCCTAGGGTTTTCACTAAAAAGAGATATAAAAGGCTTATTTTCTCTAAAGAAAAAGAGAGAAGCCTCTTTTACAGATCAGAGAAAAATATTTTTCTCTCTATTGTTGAGAGAAAAATTTTCTCATGCTAGTTTCTTTAGTACTGATAAAGGCGCCCACACGTCAAGTGCAGATCGAACCTGAGTCATAACCTGAAAGATCATTGGTGACAGTTTATGATCTAACAAGCGTGATGGTGATGGATTGTGATCTAACAGGAGTGGTGGTGGCGGATCGTGATCTGGGAGCCTAAATCACTTTAACGGACAAAGTCAAAACAGATTTTCAAGGTACGATTTCTAGATTACAAATTCCTATATATTATATAAGAGCGGTCCTTAAAAGGTTTTATAAAATTTTAAAAACCTAATTTTTCCCTTACAATAATAAATAGGCAACCTAATAGGGGGTGAATTGAGATTTTAAAATTTAAGCTACACAAACCATACAACAATTTAATCAAATGTTTTAATGGTATAAAAACAATAAATTCAATAAAGTACAATAATAAGAGAGTAAGGGAAGAGAAAACAAACACAATGATTTTTACATGGCTCGACAATCCCCGACTATGTCCACGCCTCCAGCTCACTCGATTTGAGGATTTCACAATCCAAGCCTCCTAAGGCTTCGAGTTATTTACTATTGACTTCAAATGTGTCAATAGACCTTTACAACAAGAGATTATCCCCAATCTCTTAATCCAAGTGTATCCCAACACTTACAACCTCTTAAGGATAAAGATTACAAATGAATTTTCTCTCACACATTGAAACTCAATAATAGTTTTATGCTCTGTAGCAAGCTCAGTGATAACTCTTGGATTTCATTTTGTTTGAATTTGATTGAGCCATTTTATAGTTGGAGCTGAAAACTAGCCATTATTGACTTTCTACTCCATTTTGGATCGCCATTATCTGGATGTCGGATCTCTATTTTGACTTTGAGCAAGTTACCGTTGGACAAAATTTCAAATTGTCGGATCGTCATTTTCAACATGTCGGATCGCTGTTAGTGTCCAGAAGCTACTCTTTAATTTTTTTTCGATGTCATCTAGCCGTTATTAAGATGTCGGTTAGCCATTTGCTACAATGAATGCTACAGTGAACTATTTTTAAAAATTATAGTTTGGCCCCAAAATTTCATAAAATTATACTATGACCAACAATTTTATAAAACTTGACAAATAAGTCCTCCAGAATTCCAAACAATACTTGTTGATTTCAAAGTTTTCAAAACTCTTTCAATTAGATTATAAACTTGAAACATAACCAATTTCATAAAATCATTTTTTCATTAAATATAAAACCTTTATAATGTGAAAATAATGATTTATTTAAAATGTATAAAAAATAATTTGAGCTTTTAAGAACTTAATCATTCTTAATTTTGTTTGTTATCATCAAAATCAATATTATGGATACATAATGTTAACAATGATAACATTGATGAAAATGACCTTATTGGAGGACTTTTTGTCCATAATGATTTGTCAAAATATACTAATGGCAATGAACAAGAATCAATTATCGAAGTTGAATCCACATCTAAAGCCTCGCACTTAGCTCTTTCAAGGAAGACACTAATTCTCGTCTTGACATAATTGTGCAACATGATGACAATAATAATGATTCAGATAGTGATGTTAGCGACATTGATGTAAATGAAAAGAAAGCTTTTCATGAAAGCTACAAGATGATGTTCGCTAAATGGGAAGAAGTCTACAATGTGAATGTGACCTTGATGACTCAAATATCCAATCTTTTGGATGGTAAGGCGAAACTTGAGAGTGAGATAATTCATTACAAGTCTTTACTTGCTAACAAAGATAATCAGTTGCTTGCAGCGACCATATAATTAGAGAACATCAAAAAGTCACTCGCAATAATGAATTCTAGAATTCAAAAGTTAGATCATATCGTGTCAATTAGCAAATCTAGCTCAGATCATCATGGTCTTGGATATCAAGATGGTACAAAATCAAATTCTCAAGATGTGTTAGTTAAAACTTCTCAACTTACAGCTTCTCCACCAATAGTTAAAATTCCATGTCTTCAAAAAGGTAAAGTTATTGCACATTTTTCACCAGTTTATCAAGGTAAGAACAATAGACTTACTCTCACTTGTCATTTTTGCCATTTAAAAGGACATAAAAGACCAGGGGCGGGCCCAGAACTTTATATTACCCCGAGCTAAATTAAAAAATTTATATTTTGAAGTGAACATAATTATTCATAAGTAAAAAAAGTACATCAAATAAGGGGGACAGGAAAACCCTATAAATATGTATTTTAAATAAAAATAATTATACAAAAGACTATAAAACAAAAGATAATTCAAATATAAAAATACTATTTTTAAATTATGGAATATAATATTGCAACATGTATTAACATCTAATTATATAAGAATTTAAAGTTAGAATAAATCAATACATGCAATTATAACCCATTAAAAATTGCAAATAGAACTTTATGTTTGAAAAGCACTTAATTACCAAACTTAAATAAACTAAACAATTAAAATTTATTCATCTTTTTAAATTATAAAAATATTAATCGTCAAGAGTTTCAATAATAAACTAAACTCTAACCTAGCAAAAAGGTATTTATATGTCATTATTTCTTTGCCAGGCACTTTGACTCTCTTTAAAAAATCATATCAAAATACTCAAATTTTGTTTTCTAACTTATCCTCTTAGTTAATGTAACTAATAAATAAAGCCTCAACATTCACATAAAAAATTTTATGAAATTGTTAATAATTTTTATTATATATTTTTTTAGTATTTTTAATACTAGTGACAATGTTATATTAAATTGACACACTTTTATAAATTAAAATTTTTAAAAGCAAATTAAAGTAGTAATCACATTTTAGACCCCTAATGTTTTCAATCTATTCAATAAATATATAATTTAATCATTTTTATAAAATAAGTCATTAATTTTAGTTGGAAAAAATATATAATTGAATTAGGGACATACTTAAAAATAAAGTAAAACTCTATTTTTCTTATGAAATTTGATGAAAACCTAAAGGTAACTTAATTAGGGACTTATATAAAAATAAAGTGAAAACTCTATTCTTATATAAAATTGTATAAGACCTAATTGCTTCAAGTTCATAAAATATATGAAAAATGATATATTCTTTAATTATTTTTGTGGAAAACCCAGGATGACACTTAGTCTTAAGGTTAAGAGTAGAGGTGGCAAAACGGGTCATCGTGTCATGTTTGTGTCGTGTCAAATTTAAGCTGACCCAAACCCAACCCATTTAATAATCATGTCAAAATATTGAGACCGAAACCCGACACAAAAAATAAACGGGTTACCCAATAACATGTTTAATATTTATATATTAAACAATATTTACATAAAATGTTGCACTCTCAATTGACGCAAATTGTATTCCATCATGTATATATATGTGTAAATAATATAATATATAGTATTATAAAATATATATATATATGTACCAAAATATTGCACATTTAGACCATTAAAATTCTAAATCTATATAGAATTTTACAAAATAGACTGTCATAGTCCCTCTATATTTTTTAATTTTAAATCAATTCGCAGGTGCTAATTATCATAACTCGCATATTAAAGATGATTCTCCTTTTTTTGTGAAGGATAACTCTTAAGAGTTAAGCTATCCTCGAGTAACCTGAATCTGCGTATCACAACTATGATAGAGGACGAATTACCTGAAATACTAACTAGGCAACCAAGAGGGGGATGAATTGGCTTTTTAAAACTTAAGATAAACAAATTGTACAACAATTTAATCTATTGCCTCAATCAACTAAAAAACAATAAAGTTGAATAATAAAATGTAAGGGAAGAGAGAGCAAACACAATAATTTTTACATGGTTCCGCAATCTCTGCCTACGTCCACGCCTCCAAGCTAACCAAGTTCGATGATTTCACTATCTAAACCTCCCAAGGCTTCAAATGCTTACAATTGACTTCCTAGGTGTCAATGGACCTTTACAATAAGAGATTTTACCAATCTCTTCACCCAACTGTATCTTAACACTTACAACCTCTCAATTTAATTTTACAAAAAGGATTACAAAAATTTCTCTCACACAATGTGTTTGAATATAAATGAAAGCCCAATATGTGTGAATGAATGAAATGAATACACAAAGTTTATGCTTTAGATTTGTGGAGAAATGCTCAATAATAACAATGGTTGCATAACTTGCATTTAATTTTATTTGAGCCAATTTATAGCTAAAGAAGAAAACTAGCCATTATTAACTTTCTGGTGATAACTGGCTTGCCGCTTTATGAATCTGATTAGCCGCTTCTATGTTACCATAATAACAAATATTTGAATTTTAGAACATCCGACATGTTGCTTTTGGAATCTGGTTAGCCGCTTTCATTCCAGTGAGTTACTGCCTATAATCTGGCTTGCCACTTTGTAAAATCTAGTTAGTCGCTTTGCTACAGTGAAGGCTATAGTGAACTATTTTTTAAAATTATAATTTTACCCCATAACTTTCTATAACTATATTATGGCCCAAATGTTATAAATAGTTTCAAATAGGTCCAATTTCATAATTTCTAAATATTGCTTGTTATTCCCAAAAATTTCTAAATATGTGAAATTATAGAATGACCCAAAATATTTAAATATTTGGAAGTAGGTCCCAATTCAGATTTCAAAATAATACTTGTCAAAATCAAAGATGGCAAAACTCTTTCATTTTAGTCCACATCTTGAAAAACAACTAATTTCATAAAATCATTCTCTTGTTACAAAAATATAATGTGTAAATCTTTGTTTATCTAAAACATGGGATTTGTTATTATCAAATCAACATTTTATAACCATATAGGTCAACACTACCATGAGAAGAAGGTTATCTTAAGGGGTAAAGTGAAAGCTCCTGACTATAGATTTAAAAAAAAAATAAAAAGAAGAGGCTATGCTATCAAAAAATAAAATAAAATGTCTGTCAAAATTGAAATGGTAAACAATTAGAGATCAAGATGATAAGGTTAATTTGACCAACTCTATGTTTTATATTTAAGACTTTGACTATGAATATTGATGAATTTTTGAAAAAAAAAGGTTTAGATTGAATTGTTTGCACACACACACACAAAAGCTTAAATTTCTTTAATCTTTACTTATTTAAGGAAATTAGAGTCTTGATTTCATGTATTAATGCTTGTGAAAAATTCCCAGACATTTTTTTATTTGTTCAATTTCGTTATTAATGCATTTTTTTAATAAAATTAAAAAAATGATATGATGAATGTGCATTCTCATGTTCTTACATGATAATATGTTTTTAGATTTTAAGAGTAACGTATTTTTAAGCAAAACTCAAATTTTTATTTTCTAAGTACATTAACAAGCTTTTGCCCGTCACAACTAAGCTTGTTGCATTCTTTTGGTCATAACTTTGTCCACAAAAATCTAAATACAATTATGTAAAATCCTGTAAAAATCTAATTCAATAAGCTTTCCAACGTTATGTTGATTGAAGTATGTGTCAGTTTCATAAAATATCATGCATAGCATTTCGTTTTTGCATTTTCCTTTATGTTCCTGACTTGTTCGCATTGGTTTATGTTTATTTATTAATCCTGAACAAAATTTATGCTGGTTACTGCATTAAATTGGAATAAATATTTTTTGTTAATTCTTTCCTTATGCAAGTTGGATTTCCAAACCCTCCTTGAACAAGGCAAGTTCTTCAATATAAGAAAGTCCTTGTATTATTGTTTCTCACTAAAGTTTATTGGCTTCCTTCTTTTTTCTTTTGGTTGGTCTAGAATTTTTCCTTCTTCTTGCTCAATTTTATTCTTGTTTTTATTATTGCTCTTCCGTGCCTCCAACTCTCTCTAAGCTAAAGGTAGGTGAGAGCTCTTATGCTCAACCTAATTCCAAACATCGTCACACTCTTCCACCCCACCTTTGTTCTGGTTGTGGACGACCTCATGAGATTCATATGCTTGATGATAATAAGGATTTCGGTCCCAAATTTGGACAAGTAGCTCCTGAAGAATCCATGCATTCAAGTGAAATGACTCCATATAAAGTGATCCCAGTGAAAACAGTTTTCACTCTAGACCTTCCACCTTTGACCCTAGGATCACCACCACTGTCGTAACCATTCTGCTGCCATCGCCGACCACCAGTCGCTGCCACACTCGCCCTCCAACGCCATCACTGGTGGAGCTCTTCCAAGTACTCCTTGTGATCTTCCTACCTTTGTTGTAGCCTCTGCTCGCTCTTCTCCTCCATCTAATTATTTTGCTTCTGATCTTGCCCATTTTGAGGCTGCAATTTTGAAGCAATGGCATGATATTGTTGACCTTTCTACTCTTTTCGCCTAATTGCATGCCAAACTTCTTTCCTTTTGCAATCTTTTGGCAAAAAGCGAGGAGTAATTCATTTCAAGTCTTCAATTGCTCAATGTAATGAGTTAGGGGATATAATATTTTCAATTCTATGGGGAGTTTTTATTTTTATTCAAGAATTTTTAGATTTTTGGATTTCTAGTTCTTAGGGGGAGTTTATCTTTTCTTGGCTTTTGATTTTCTACTTTGTGTTGCGTTTCTATTTATTGATTAATAAAATTAGCATTTTATTTTAATTCTTGTCTTGGTTTATTTCCATGAACTAACGTGTTGATTGCCAATTATTTTGGTTAGTTCCTTGTTGTTGTTTATGCTTGTTTCATATTCATATTTTAATGCCAAGTTTCATGGAAGACTTGTGTTGGATTGCTTTTGCCACAAGAATACCAAAGGGTGAGATTGTTAAGTCCAATATTTATAGAGTTGGCATCTTATTGCAAGTCCAGTTAAATTGAAATTTTATTTATTCCATATCTTGTAAAAGGGATAGTGAGATTTCAATTTATTAGGAATATTTATTTCTTAATTTAATTACATGTCTAATTAAGCAAGCCCATTAATGATGGGATTCTATAATTGGCACATGAGATCTATTTAGAGCAAAAGTTATTTTGAACAGGAAGTTTATTAAATGCTTTAGATATTTCTTGTGATATTTCTTGGAAACAAGTAAGGCAAGAAGATTAAATTTATTAATATTCTGATTCGTAGGAATTATAAGAGGAAAGAAACTCTTATTTCAAAAGAATTCAAGTCTTTTAAGACTTGCTATTTTTGTGAAACCCTAGCGCCTATATAAAGAGAGGTATTTCACAATTAAAGGTACGCAACTGATAGCATAAAGTAGACTAGCAAAATTCGGCCCCCTCACTAAAGAATCTGGATTTAGAACATAATATTGTGTTGATTTGTTTTCTTATTTTCTTTTCATCTCTGTGGAGAGTCTATGTGGATCTCGGATAACTAGATATTGAAGAATTGAAGAATTGTTAGTGATCCCTTCGCGAAGTGCCTTGAGGATCATGGATCAAGATGGGTAGCAATTATTCAAGAAAGTATATTCAATCTAAGATTGAGTAAACTATATGGTGATAAACTGAACTGTGAACAGTACTTCTAGAAATTAATTAAGTTGTTAATTTTAGGTTTTTAATTGCTTACATCTATTTGCAATAGATCTAAACCTTTCAACACACTTGTAATAAAATTTACCAAATGTATGTGCACTGCTTTTCAAACTCACAGCAACCACAACAACACAGTTTACCAAACATCAATTTGCTTTTTCAATTAGCTGCTTATTGCATCTGCTCAGTGGAAGAAACTTGTTTAATTAACAAACACAATCCCAAACTAGCCCTTCATCACTTTTTTAATTCTAAGAAATTATTGGAGTAAGTAACTTATGGGATTGGAGTAGGAATCTTAATGAGTAGGATTGCTAAGATTAAGAGTGACAGTGGGAGTAGGAGTAGGAGTCGAATTTTTATTTACACTAGAGTGAAAGTGTAGATTGCCAATCAAAATCTCATTCATGTGTTTACTTTATCTTGCATTAGGAATGAATTGTTACAAATTATAGTTCTACCCTTATGTAAAAAAAATACCTTTCAATTAGAAAATGAATAAGAAAATGTATTTGTTAATTATGTTTTTTATTTTATTATTAATTTTAATTATATAAAATAATAATCGTTAATACTTTTAATGATGTAAGTTAAAAAAATTTTATTAATTTAATTTTAAATATTTTAATTAAAAATTAATTATAATGCTCATTTATATAAAGGAAAGACAAAATTTTAAATATAATGGATTGTATTATTAGATTTCGGCGTGGAGAGGCCATTGCTAGCCTTTCTCTTTTGTTCAATTGCCAACCTTCTTCCTTTCTTCAATTGAGAAACCTAGTATTTAATTCATGCAAAGTTGGTGAAGCTTATTCAATTCTTATTCCAACAATTGACAATATATATGACAACCTCCACTATAAGAAAAAAACACCTACTATGGTAGTTTCCCATGTGATAGGTTTTGGTCTGAAGACCTACAATGAATAATGCGAGATGGATTATAAATTTATCACATACTTTCGATGTAAATATTGTCTATCGAGAATCTCAAATAGACTGGTTATAGATTTTTTGGCTATCAAGAATTCATGGTCGATATTTTTATTTTGACATTAGTTGCATGGATTTGACTTTATTTTTAAAAATATTTTGTTGTCAAAAGCTAATAATAAAAGGATACCTCCACACTGAAATGATGACGTCTCTTGATATAAGATGTACAATTTTAAGTTATAGTAAAAAAATTTTATAAAAAGAATAATAGAAAAATATAGCGTTTTGTTAGGAGGGAATGGAAAAATTCTCTAAATTTTGAGAAAATTTTAGTTTGATAATCTCAAATCTCAAAACATATCACGTAGTGAACCCATAAAACCAAAAAAAAAAAAAAATGATAACACACAAACACTTGCCGTTCGACGCCGTTCTGACTTATTGCCATTCTATCTGCTATTTTTGACGTTGTTCATGTCAGCCACTGTCACCTAATTATTTCAGTCTTAAACTAAAATCAATCTTAAATTGAAACCCAAATCATAGCCACAGAGGATACCCGACTAAGAACAGCAATAACGACACTTTTGGTCACTAAAAAAAGCCCAAAATCTTGCCTTGAAAGAAGACCCGAACCATAGTTGCTGAAATTGAGACAATAGCATTCACTTTCAATTGAAGCTTCACATTCTCTAGTAAGTCACTGTTGTATTTTGCATGTCTTCAATTTTCATTTCATGAATTAAATTGGTTAAAGTTAACTAATTTACTGATTTTAGTAGTTGATTATTAGAGTTTTAGTCTTTGGTTTTTATTGACTTTCATTTAAATTGCTTGAAGTTATTTTTTATTTTTTCAAAAATAAACTACGCATTTTTTTTTCTCTTAAATCAAGATACATTTTGCTGAGGCTGCCAATTGTATACATTGATGATATTGCTTAAGTCTACGCAAGTGGCTGGCCTTAGTTTGTCTTTGGAATGTACATATGCATGCATATTATTACTTAGTGTTCTAAATTTGTGGCCTTGCCTGAACCATATATATCAAACCATCTTTGACCATGCCTTTGATATCCTCGAACTATCAAAAAAGGCTTTCAATGATTTTACCTACCTCTATAATTGTTTTTAAAGACTGATGTCTAGAAAGATTTATCAACCACTGTTGGGTGATTTTATATAAGAGGAAGCTTCAGGTTTTGCTGGGTTAAGAGTGCCAAGGGCTAGTGTTGATGTTGGAAATAAATAGGGCCAATACATTTGATTTGGCCTACCTAATTTGTTATTGCTGAATTTAATCTTACTAAAAATATTAGAGGGAAGTGAAAAACAATATTTATATAGTTTTATGCATGGTGTGATCTTTGTTAGGACATACCATTCCCTAATTGCTTTTATCTTTTAGTGGTTGTCACGTATGTTGTTTTGGCCATGAACTATATATATGTAGTAGATTCATCTAATTTTTCCAATTAATTAACATATTTTACTATGCCAACCACTTGGATCAAGATTGTACCCATGTGTGCACAAGTATGTTGGTATCTTACATCCACATTTTAAATATGACTCACATATTTATGTGGGATTGTGGAAACATATGTTTTATTATGATTTATATATTGGAAGAACACCTTATTTTCTTTTATTTAATACAAGTGAACACTTTTTGTCTGGCATAAAGTGTTGTTGTCAGTGATTAATATTTATACCCAAAGCTATTCTTAAATGTTACTTTAGTTGAATGGTTTTATTTAAGTTTAAACATTGTTTATTTCACGTGGTTATTGTAACAGTCGACAAACATTTAATTATGTTGGATTAATTTTTTTTGTCTTATGTACATAATTTGGGAATCTTTCATTTAACACAACTATAACTATTAATGATCATTTATATATGCACGGTTTTGGTGTGAAATATGACAATTGATTTTGGCACGTGGAGGAGATTCATAAATGTCCTTCTCTTCAAAAAAAAATAACCAATTTGAAACACAAAATATGTAGTTTGACAGTGGTAATGAGGTAGAAATGATTAATGATACTTACAAAGATTGTTGTGGACAGTAAGGCTTTTAAAGAGCTATTAAAACAAGCTAAGAAACCTTTGTACTCAAGATGCACAAAATTGACTAAGTTGGGTTTTTCAGTGAAATTGTTCAATGTGAAGTGTTGACTTGGGTGGTCTAACAATAGCTTTTTATCGCATTGTTAAGTGTTTTAGTAGATTGTTTGCCTAAACATATTGAACTATTTGTATGATTTCAAAAAGACAATGTCAACTTTGGGCTTGGGATATCTTAAAATTCATACTTCCCTAGATTATTGCATACTTTGTGGAAAAGAGTAAGAAAGACTTGAATGTTCTACTTATGGGTTATCTAGATGGAAGAAAAAAGATGATTGATGACTCTATGAAATGAGAGTTATCATAACACTTTTAGACTTAAATAATGATTACTTAGAGAGGAAATGACATGTTTTCGTTGCATTTTAGTTATATTTTCCATAAACCTCTATTTTGTTTTATCTTCAATCAATTTTGTTTGATTTAGAACAATCTTTGTGGTTAAACTCATGCATAATTGTAGGTGATCAGAAGCTCAAATTTTAAGAAGGGAATGTGTTAAAATGGGCTTACAAAAATCAGGAAAGACTTGCCTATAGAAGAATTGAAACAATCTGGAATAATGCAGATGATGTAGTAACCATTGTTGTAGCAATACTGGAGCATTGACAGAGAAAATTTCGAGCAAAGATACTTTGAAAATTGCGATTTGGAGTTCCAAATTTGGAAGATGAGTGCTTTAGACTTGCGGTAGCTCTAATTTTCAATTATAAAAGAAGCACTCATGCAAAAGGAAGAGGAAGCAGTGAAAACCAAGAACAAAAACCGAAAAGAAACAAGATTAAAAATAGAATTCAAGAGCAAGATTTTGTTAGCTTATTTAGCTATAAATATTGGTTTTGATGATAACAAACCACATGTTTTGATTTAACAAAGATTTATGAGTTGTGTTTTATAATAAGAAAATGAGGCTATGAAATCAAAGTGTTTTAGACTAAATGAATGTGTTTTAAAACCTTTGATATTGTTTTTGAATTTCGGATTTGGACTTATTTGAAACTATTTAAATGTTTTTGGCCATACTATAATTTATGAATATTTTGGACTAAAGTGAAAGGTTTTGAGAACTTTGAAAATATGGGTATTATGTTGAAAAGGACCTTTGTGCAAAACAGTAAACTCTTTGGGGTCATATCATAATTTCAGAATGTTTTGGTATTAACAAAGTAATATTTAGAAATTCTGGAATTGGACCTATTTGCAAATTTTTATAACTTTTCGGGTCATAATATAATTTTATAAAATTTTGGGGTTAAACCGCGAATTTGGAAAATTATTTCACTGTAGCAATCACTGTAGCAAACGGCTAACTGTTTATTTTAAAACGGCTAACCGATAACATCCAGAAAGCTTGTTTTGTCCAGTTTTGTTAAAATGATGATTCTGGAACAAAACGGTGAACCGTTTACTGAAAACGGTTAACCGTTTATTTTAACCTTGAATCGTTTAGTGAGAAAGGTTAAGCTAAATTTTTTTTGCAGGTTACTGGACACTAACGGTGAACCGTTTACTGAAAACGGTTAACCGTTTATTTGAAATTTAGCCCAATGTTCATCTTGCAAGTCTCTGGAGGTTAACGGTGAAAGGGTAAGCGTAAACGGTGAAATGGTAAGCCTAAACGGTGAAAGGGTAAGCCTAAACGGTGAAAGGGTAACTTGAAATTTGGCCCAACGGTAACTTTTGACCAGTGAAACGGTTAACTTACAGTCAACCTCTAACCGTTTTCGGGCAGACAAATGCATAACGGCTAGTTTTTGAGCTCCAACTATATAAACTCAAAGCCAATTCATTTTTGGTGATCCAAGTAAGGAAAAACAAGATCACACAACATATATTGAGCTTCCATTTCGTGAATCATTTTTTGTATCACCATTGTTCTTCAATTTGTATATCCACTCTTAAAGAGAGATTGAGTGTTGTATTTTTCATTTATCAAATTGTGAGATTAGAAGTGTGGGAAACACTTGGGGTTAAGAGATTGGGGATATAATCTCTTGTTGTAAAGGTTCATTGACACCTTGAAGTCAATTGTAAAAGCTTGAAGCCTTGGAAAGGCTTGGATAGTGAAATCCTCAAGCGGGTGAGCTTGGAGGCGTGGACGTTGGCGGGGATAGCCGAACCACGTAAAAATCATTGTGTTCGTTTTTCTTGATTAGTATTAAATATTGTTGAATTATCAAGCGATAATATGTTATTTTATACTTATGTTATAATTTATATTTTTGTTTATGTAATATATTAGGAATTATTAATTATGTTTTAAATATATTTAATTTTGTGTATTTTTATGTGTTTATTAGGAAAAATATTAATTTCACGTATTTCGAGGCTCCAAATAGAAAAATGGAGGTGAAATTTGGATTCCAGAGGTCCGAAAACCTTAGGATCGATCAAGATCGGCTTAAAATTGGGCTTGTATAAAAAAAGTTGACTTTTCCAGTTGACCGAGCACTGATTGGATGATGAAATGAGCTTACAATAGATATGAGTGCATGGGATAGCTGGCAATTTTGACTAAATCTCGACCGTCCATGATTCAATGGCTATGATTGTGCCACGTGGCAATGGTTGGTGAAGCAAGTGGGAGGATCCGAATCCTTGTATTCGGGTCGACTCGATCCGCCCATTAACCCGCCAAATCTCAACCGTTCCTTGGGCAAATCGGACGAGTCAAATGATGCCACGTGTGATGTTGACTTTTGAAGTTTGACCAACCATTGGATCTTGATCCAAAGGTTGTGAGGAGCATATGCATGAAGCTTATGATGGACCGCAAAGCACTAGATTAGGAATTTATTTTTCTATAAATATAGCCTCATTTTAGATTTTTAATCATCTCTCTACAACTATTTTCTTCTCAAATTCTCTCCATCTCCTTGTAATCTTCATTTCCAGGTGTGTTTTTAATATTTTGTATAATTATTTTTATAAATAAAATTAGTTTTATTTCCAATTTTAATTGCTTTTATTACTTTTAATTATAAGTAATTCAATTCTACTCCTTCTTTTTATTTTAATTATGCTTAACTAAATAATATTAGTTAGGGGAAGGTGAAACTCTTAGGTAATAAATATGATTTAATCAAATTCATTTTTAATTTTATAAATTAAATTATTTTCTATTTAATTTTATACATGTTTTATATTTTGAAAATTTGATTTATTGTAGACAAACAAATGAATTTGGCACAATAAATTCTTAAGATCTTAATATAAGGCATGGTAAAATGGTATTTTGACTTATTGTAGACAAAATAAATTTTGGCACAATAAATACTTAATCCATCATAAAATTTAAGGGAAAATAATAATAATTTGTATAATTAATCTTTTGGGTAATAAATCTAAATAAATTGGCAAAAAGAATTTATTAAGTTTTATTTATTCCTAAGAGTGGATCCATAACCCTAACTAGTTCAATTCTATAGTTTCACTTAAATTAAGTTATTTAAATTCAAGTTTTAATTTCAATTTTTAGATAAAATAAAATAAACAAATTAAATCTTTTCTCTGTGGATCGACCTCGGACTCACCGAGTTATAATACAACACGACACTCTTATACTTGGGAGTTTAATATTACTTTTAAGTTGTGTCAAGTTTTTGGCGCCGTTGCCGGGGAAAAGTTTTTATTTTGCTTTGTTTTTCTGTTTTTTTTATTTTTCTTTTACGTAAATTTTCGTTTGCCCCCTCTTTGTTTTCTTAAATTCTCTTTTGACCCTGTATCTTTCATAATTATCATTTCACCCCAACAATTCTCGTTCTAGCCCAAACTTCTGGTAATTTCATTAGGACCCCAACTTCTTTCCATTATTTTACTTTTATCTTAAATTGCTCAACTCTAAACTTTTAAAAATTACAGTGTGGCCATAAAATTAAAAATAATTTGCAATTGAATCCCTAGACGAAATTCCTCAAATAATCAAGACTTGGACTTATATCTTGGACATATTTTGAACATATTTGGACATATTTTGGACTTAATTTGGACCAAACTAACTTTAACTACTAACTCTAATTACTAACTTTTAACTTACTAACTGCTAACTCCTAATTTTTTTTATTTCAGTTATTTAATTTTTTGCATTTATTTAATTTCGTGTTTTTTTATTTTCACTTTATTGGTGGGTTCAACCACCAAACTAACTACTAACTCTAATTTTTATTTTCAGTATTTATTTAATTTTGTATTTTTTTTATTGGTGGGTTCAACCACCATTTATTTTATTTTATTTTATTAGTTTGCATTTATTTATTATTTATTGTTAATTGGTGGGTTCAACCACCATTTTTTTTCTTTCTTTTGTATTTATTTTATACTTAATTTATTGTTTATTGGTGGGTTCAACCACCAAAATTGTTATTTAATTTCTTTTGTATACTTATATTATTTGCATATTTAATTAGTTATTAATTTGTGTAAATATTATCTTTATAACATAACTATTGCATGAGACACTGGTCTCGATCTTCAAGTGGCAGGTTAATTCGTAGATCTCAATCTCCACCACTAATCATGGATGAAAATCAAGGCGAAAATGTTTTGGGTGAACTTAATCTTCAAGTTGATCAGGGAGACAACCAATCTCAACATGGGCATGATCAGAATCAATCAAGAACGCTGAGAGACTACATGAATCCAACCAGAACCGGAGCACCGTCGTGTATAGTATTCCCTCCAGAAGCATCTCGATTCAACTTTAAACCAGGTATTATCCAACTTTTACCAACATTTCATGGTTTAGAATCTGAGAATCCGTACTTGCATCTAAGAGATTTTGAAGAAGTTTGTAATACATACACGGATCAAAATTGTAGCATGAACATAATTAGATTAAAGCTTTTTCCATTTTCATTAAAAGATAAAGCTAAAACTTGGCTACAAAACCTTAGATCTAGATCAGTAAGAACTTGGAATAACATGCAAGAACAGTTTTTGAAAAAATTCTTTCCACCTCATAGAACAAATTCTTTTAAAAGGCAAATCACTTCTTTCACTCAAAAAAATGGAGAAACATTATACCAATGTTGGGATAGGTTTAAAGAGTTGCTTAACATATGCCCACATCATGGTTTTGAAACTTGGCGATTGGTCACTTACTTCTACGAGGGCTTAATACCCCAAAGTAGACAGGTTGTTGAAATGATGTGTAATGGTGAATTTAGGGATAAAAATCCTGAAGATGCACTAGATTACCTCGACCGATTAGCTGAAAATGCACAACATTGGGATACTGTTGGAACTTTTGAATTGACAAATAAGCAACAACCATCTCCATCTAGTGGAGGAATCCATAACCTTAGGGAAGATCATGATTTACAAGCAAAATTTGCATCCCTAGTTAGGAAAGTTGAAGCTTTGGAGCATAAAAAGAGTGATCAAGTAAAATTTGTTCAAGAAATTGCATGTAACATATGTAGTTCAAATGATCATTTCACCCAAGAGTGTCCCACTTTGCCTGCACTTAAAGAATGTCTAAATGATCAAGCTAATGTCATCAACACTTTCAATAAACCAAACCCATATTCACAGACTTATAATCCTGGTTGGCGAAATCATCCGAATTTCAGTTGGAGGAATAATAATAATGCACAATCTTCACAAGCGCCACCTCCAGAAAATTTTCAAAATCCTCAGCCTTATCCACCATATGTTCCACCACCCTGGAAAAATCTAGAAGACACAATGCATTCATTCATCAGAAAGCAAGATGTTATTAACAATCAAAATGCACAAACTTTTTCTGATTTGAAAGATACTCTTGCTAAAATTGCTTCTGCACTCACCATTCAAGAAAAAGGAAAATTTCCAGCTCAACCACAACCAAATCCTAAAATTCAACAAAATCCACCCACAGACCAAGTCAAGTCAGTTATAACTCTTCGTAGTGGTAAGGTTGTTGATAGACCTATGCCTGAACCTTGTGAAAATGATGAAAATTCAAAGGGTAAGGAAGGACTAAATGAACTTACACCTAGTGAAGAAGTAACTACTGTTCCACCTGAACCACCATTTCCACATGCATTGAATAAACTAAAGAAATCAAACCACTCTTCTGAAATTTATGAAATCTTTAAGCAAGTGAAAGTTAACATTCCTCTATTAGATGCAATCAAGCAGGTACCTTCATATGCCAAATTTTTAAAGGACTTGTGCACTGTTAAGAGGAAATTGAAGGTAAGAAAGAGTGCTTTCATGGCCGAACAGGTAAGTACAATTCTGTCTACTAATAATAAGTTGAAATATAAAGATCCTAGTTGTCCTACCATTTCTTGCATTATGGGTAACCACAGAATTGAGCATGCTTTACTAGATCTTGGTGCTAGTGTTAATTTGCTTCCATATTCAGTTTATCTTCAACTTAATCTTGGTGAGATAAAATCAACTTCAACTACACTTTTGCTCGCCGATAGATCAGTTAAAGTACCAAAAGGAATAGTGGAAGATGTTTTAGTACAAGTTGATAAATTCATTTATCCTGTGGATTTTATTGTCTTGGAAACTGAACCTATTGTGAATAATTATAAACCAATTCCTGTAATTTTAGGTCGACCATTTTTAGCAACTGCTAATGCTTTGATTAATTGTAGGAATGGTTTAATGAATTTATCCTTTGGGAATATGACTTTGGAATTGAATGTTTTCAACATGTGCAGGCAACCTAATGAAGAAAATGAGAATGAAGATGATATTGATGAACAAAAGGAATTGGTTGAATCTTGTATCGAGGAAAATATTCAAAAAGGGGATTTTTCTGAACTTTCTAATGTTTGTTTAGTTAATTCAATTGAGTCAAATAAGCAACTTGAACTTGATATTACTAATATAAATTCATTACTTGATTCTGTGCAGACTTCACAAAATTATGATGATGAGCCAAAATTTGAGGAGTTTGGAAGTATTGAAAAGACAGAACAACAAGAAGCACCTAAAATGGAATTGAAACCTTTGCCTGAAGGATTGAAATATGCTTTTCTTGGAGAAGAACAAACTTATCCTGTTGTGATTTCTTCTACTTTAGCAAGTGACCAAGAAGGTAAGTTACTAACTGTTCTTAGAAAGTATAAAAATGCAATTGGATGGACTTTAAATGATATTAAAGGCATTAATCCCTTAATCTGCACACATAGAATTAATTTGGAAGAAAATGCTAAAACATGTCAACAACCTCAAAGAAGATTAAACCCACATATGAAAGAGGTAGTCAAAACAGAAGTCCTTAAATTACTTGATGTGGGAATTATCTACCCTATTTCTGATAGTAAGTGGGTAAGTCCTACACAAGTAGTGCCTAAAAAATCTGGAATCACTGTTGTTAAAAATGAAAAAGGTGAATTAATTCCAACACGAATTATATCTAGTTGGCGCATGTGCATTGATTATAGAAAATTAAATGAAGCCACTAGAAAAGATCATTTTCCATTACCATTCCTTGACCAAATCTTAGAAAGAGTAGCAGGACATCCATACTACTGTTTTTTAGATGGATATTCAGGTTATTATCAAATTCCTATAGCACTTGAGGACCAAGAAAAGACCACATTTACATGTCCTTTTGGAACATTTGCATTTAAAATAATGCCATTTGGGCTTTGTAATGCTCCTGCCACATTTCAAAGATGTATGTTAAGTATTTTTTGTGATATGGTTGAACATTGTTTAGAGGTCTTTATGGATGATTTGACTGTGTTTGGGAATTCTTTTGATGATTGCCTTGATCATTTGGAGAAAGTTTTAAAAAGATGTGTTGAAAAAGAACTCGTGTTGAATTGGGAAAAATGTCACTACATGGTTACTTCTGGAATTGTTTTGGGTCATGTTGTTTCTATTAAAGGAATTGAAGTTGACAAAGCAAAAATCGAAGTCATATCTAAATTGCCACAACTAAAAACAGTTAGAGATGTGCGATCCTTTTTAGGACATGCAGGATTTTATAGGAGGTTTATAAAAAACTTTAGTGCCATATCTAAACCACTTTGTAACCTCTTATTAAAAGATGCACCGTTTGAATGGAATGATGATTGCCAAAAATCTTTTGAAAAAATACTTTGTCTTTTAACATCTGCACCTATTATGCAATCTCCTGATTGGTCTTTGCCATTTGAATTAATGTGTGATGCGAGTGATTTTGCTGTTGGTGCTGTTTTAGGACAAAGAAGGGATGGTAAGCCTTTTGTGATTTATTATGCGAGTAAGACTTTGGATAGTGCTCAAATGAATTATTCTACAACTGAAAAAGAATTACTTGCTGTGGTATTTGCATTAAACAAATTCCGTTCATATTTGCTTGGCTCTAAATCTGTTGTGTTTACTGACCATGCTACTGTGAGATATTTGATGAGTAAACAGGATGCCAAACCGAGACTAATTCGTTGGATTTTGTTACTACAAGAATTTGACCTTACCATCAAAGATAAAAAGGGTGCTGAAAATGTTGTTGCAGATCATCTATCAAGACTCACATCCGAATTCTGCAATGATATAATGCCTATAAATGATTCTTTCCCTGATGAATTTTTATTTTCTGTTACTTCAATGCCATGGTATGCTAACATTGTTAATTTTCTTGTTACAGGTAAAATGCCTTTGCAATGGAATGCTCAAGAGAAGAGGAAATTTTTGGTTGAAGTAAAGAAATTTTATTCGGATGACCCTTATTTGTTCAAATATTGCCCAGATCAGATTTTTCGACGATGTATTCCTGATAATGAGGTAAGTAGTGTCATTAATTTTTGTCATTCTGAAGCATGTGGTGGTCACTTTTCTTCAAGAAAAACTACTGCTAAAATTTTGCAGTGTGGATTTTATTGGCCTACCATGTTCAAAGACACATATGAATTCTGCAAAAGTTGTGAAAAATGTCAAAAATTGGGATCAATTACAAAAAGAAACATGATGCCCTTAAATCCCATACTTGAAATTGAAATATTTGACTGTTGGGGAATTGATTTCATGGGTCCATTTCCATCATCTTTTGGATTTTTGTATATATTAGTTGCAGTTGATTATGTCTCAAAATGGATTGAAGCAATTTCTTGTCGAAATAATGATAGTAAAACTGTGGTTAAATTTTTAAGGGAAAATATTTTAAGTCGATTTGGAATCCCTCGAGCTATTATCAGTGATGGAGGTAAGCATTTTTGTAATAAGTCATTTGAGTCTTTAATGAAGAAATATGGAATTACACATAAAATTGCTACCCCTTATCATCCTCAAACAAATGGTCAAGTTGAATTAGCAAATAGGGAGATAAAACAAATTTTGGAAAAAACGGTTAACCCAAACCGAAAAGATTGGTCTCTTAGACTTAATGATGCACTTTGGGCTTACCGTACTGCATTCAAAACATCATTAGGAATGTCACCCTATCGGTTAGTTTATGGTAAACCTTGTCATTTACTTGTTGAACTTGAACATAAATCACTTTGGGCTATTAAAGCTTTTAATTCAAATTTGGATGATACTGGTAATATGCGAAAATTGCAATTGAATGAACTTGAGGAGTTAAGGAATGATGCATATGAAAATTC
This sequence comes from Citrus glauca, assembly GCA_029633175.1. Taxonomy (NCBI): domain Eukaryota; kingdom Viridiplantae; phylum Streptophyta; class Magnoliopsida; order Sapindales; family Rutaceae; genus Citrus; species Citrus glauca. Next base: position 8,860,943 of record JAQOOD010000006.1, on the reverse strand, counting down.
AAGAATCATTAAGGCTAGAACAAAAGCATTTCATGATAAAAGAATTTTTCGAAAAACATTTGAGATTGGTCAAAAAGTGTTGCTTTATAATTCTCGTCTTCATTTATTTCCAGGGAAGTTAAAGTCAAAATGGAGTGGCCCATTTGTTGTAAAAAATGTATATTCATATGGGGCCATAGAAATTGAGAATCCAAAGAACGGTGTCACATTTAAAGTTAATGGTCAAAGATTAAAACCATATCTGGAACATCACCCACGTGACGAGGACACCGAAATGAATTTGGGTGACCCACCAGTTCTTGATTAAGTCTTTAATGATTGATTTTTTTTACTATTATTTTGCCGTTTCATTGTTTGATTTTTTTAGATTGATGCACTGTACATATTGTTTTTAAACCAGTTTTCTTGTGTAAGCGTATTTGTTTGACAGTTGTACATTCTCTCATCAATCTTCATTTTACATCATGAGCACCTCAATGAGAAAATCCATGTTCGCACATCTTAAAAGATTTCATCGTGTGAAATTTCACTTAAGAGGCCTGATACGAAGTTGTAAATCACATCGACTTTGGGATCTGCAAGTACCAGAATTCGTGTCCTATGTTGAGGATCTAGAGGGACAACTCAGAAATATAGAGAGAGGCATATATGAATTTCAAATGGAGCTTGAGGTTAACTCAATCAGAGGACGAATGTAAGTTCATTTTCCTTTTATATTGTGTGTTTCTTTTTGCTCGCTTTCACGTTTGATTTGATTTTGCAGATTTGATTTTGGTGTGTTTTAATTTATTTTCCCGTATAAATGGCGGATAACGGTACTCCGTGACTTCTTAAGTCGGTATCTTCAGTTTCCCATAATAACTGAAACCCCAAAATCAAACATGGAAGAAATACAACATAAACTCCATAAGCATTTTCCTTCTCTCCCTCAAAATGCCCTCAAGAAAATTTACAAAGCTCGTTGTGAACGATTGCGTTTGTTAATGATCAATGGCATTCCTTCTGACATTCGTTGGTTAATTGAAGCAAAGGTCCGATTAGCAGGTGAGTTTTTTGATCCATTTGTTTCTTACATGCCTGGTTTTGGTAAAAGTACGTTTGCTAAGAAAAGGAGAGCTAAACGACTTGGCTCAAAATGTCATAACTGTATAAGACTTGGTTGCAAACGATCGAATTGTAAATCTTTAGGAATGGTTTCTGATACTCGTGAAGATAAAATTAAATTCGTTAAAGATGGCATGAGTAAAGAGTCGTTGGATGATATCTTACGATCTCTTGAGACGCATCGAAGCGGATTGGTGCAACGTGAGATTTACAATTTGTGGATATTATTCCAAAAACAAAGTGCACAGTTAAGTCTTGGGAATCTGACTTAAAAAGACCCTGTTTGCCAGTTTATAAGAAAACTGGATGGGAAGCCGATCCTCGACCCATAGAGGGCGTTCAAGCCGTTACTGGACGTAAAACCAGAGGAAGATGTGAGCCACAATCACAACTACCAGTAAATATCATTTCCCTTCACTGTTATTTTACTTTACTGTTATTTTATCATTTGCATTATTGCATTTAGCGGTGTGATTTTATATTTAATAAATATTTGTTTTCTTTTACTGTTTGTTTTTTCTAATCATTATTTTCTTTTTATTATTTTATTATTATTTTTGTTTGTTTTGAATTATTGAGCCACGAGCTTTACTTATCATTTGACAAATATGCCAACCCATTTACAGCTGTTTCTCATTATTTATGTCACCAAGGTCTTTAAATATGCCCTCGTTTTTCAAATACTCACAACTTGTTTTTGAAAAGTCAGTCCAATGGTAGCATTTTCGAGTAAACAATTCAAAAACATTTGTGTGCTTTCTGGGTATAACTATGGAAAGTACAAAGAGTTCGTTCAGGCAGCTGTAGATCTTGGTCGTGTCATAACAGAGAGGAAACTGCATCTTGTATATGGAGGAGGTGAACGAGGGTTGTCAAGACTTGTCTCAGAAGCTGTTTTTACTAGAGGAAGCCAAGTACTAGGCATTATTCCAAAAGCCATGAAATCGCTAGTGTGCATGTTTGGCCCACCAATTGGAGAAGAATTAGTGGTATCTAGTATGCAAGATAGAATTTCGGAAATGATGAATCATGCTGATGCTTTTATTTTCTTGCCAGGAGATCTTGCAACTTTTGAGGCACTAATCACATTTGCATCTTGGGCCCACTTGAACATTCATCAAAAACCCATCGGTTTGTTAAATGTTAATAACTTTTATGACGGCTTGCTAACTTTTATTAACCTGCAATAAAGAATCATTTTGTTTCATATTCTGTAAAAAAACTCTTTATCTCTGCTTCTACTGCTAATGAGTTACTTGATCTTTTACAAGCTTATACACCAGAGCCAGATCCACAGACTTTTGCACTGAATTGGTCAACGGATGACGGTAGCGGTAACAGTAGCAGTGACAAAAAGTGCAATTTAGATTTAACTCTCCGTCTGTAAATATTTTCTGTTTTAGTGTTCAAGTGTTGTCTTCTAAACTCTTTCTCTTTCCTTTTAAAACATTGAGGACAATGTCTTTTTCAGGTTGGGGGGAGGGAATAGTTGATAATTGTGGAATGTCTTAGTCCTAGTTATGTGTTTACAAAAAAAAAAAAAGTGATGTGTTTAAAAAAAAAATGCAATTTTTTTTTTCTGTAAAGACTAACTTAGGACAAATTTGAGTCGAAGATGGCAGGATATAGAGAGTGTAGTACCTCTAGAAACGCATCTTCTTAGTATTAAGGGTGTTGTTAAAAAAAAAAATTGACTTTTTTTTCATCTTTGTTATCCTCTTTTAAGCTTCAGCATCAAGTTCAGGTGAGACCTCCTCTTCTTCTTCTTTTATTATTCTCTTGTATTATTATTATTATTATTGCATATTTGTAAAATTATAAATTTTAAGATAATGTTTAGATTAGGTTGTGGGGTAGGGATAATTGATGTATTTTTTTTATGTGTGTTGTTTTTCTCTTTTCTCTTTACTTTTCTTGGTTAAAAAAAAAAAAAAAATTTGTTTTGTCTAGGATGGCCGAGTAAAGAGTCAAAACTTTTGAGACGCATTCTAATAGTCTTGTTATATTATATTTTGATTTTAAAATTCATAGTAAATTGTTTTTGTTCCCTTTTCTTTGAATTACTCGAATTTGTGAACTCTCCACTTGGTTATTAAGTTATTTAATTGTTTACTCATTTAACAGGAATTATTGAATCATTCTTCACACACACATTATGACACATACTAGTGGGTTGTAAGTTAAAATTTCACAGCATTTAGTTCTTTTGATTTATTAGGAATAGTATCTAAGGTAGTAGAAAGTGTATATTTCCAAAAAACAAAAAACAAAACAAAAAAAAAATCAATAAAAAAAAATATAAAAAAAAAGTTTTTATATCTAGAAACCCGAGTAATTAAGTCCGTAGGGGTGCTTCAACACCTAGTGCCCTAAGGGCAACTGGTCTGGGAGTCACTGACCTAAAGCTTGCTACATGGGTAATAGATATATTGTTTGTTTATTAGAAACCCGAGTAATTAAGTCCGTAGGGGTGCTTCAACACCTAGTGCCCTAAGGCCATCTGGTCTGGGAGTCACTGACCTAAAGCTCGCTACACAGGTTAGAAATGTAATATTTTAAAAATATGTGTGAATAATCTATTGCCTAAAAGATATAATTTCTAATAAATTTTGGAACGAAAATGTTGTTTTTCTTTTAATGAAGCCCCATAAGCATTGTGTTAATTACTTGCGCACAAAAGAAGGTTTAATGATATTCTGGATAATGAGTGAACATCAATGTGGTAAAGAAATTTGGGAGAGTTCGTGTATTTGGTAATTTAGAGGATAGATGAACAACTATTAACTTGCATGTGAATTTTATAAATCTTAATTTAATATAACGCTTTAATTGCTAGAGGACTAGCAATAAGCTGGTTGGGGGGTGTGATTAGTATTAAATATTGTTGAATTATCAAGCGATAATATGTTATTTTATGCTTATGTTATAATTTATATTTTTGTTTATGTAATATATTAGGAATTATTAATTATGTTTTAAATATATTTAATTTTGTGTATTTTTATGTGTTTATTAGGAAAAATATTAATTTCACGTATTTCGAGGCTCCAAATAGAAAAATGGAGGTGAAATTTGGATTCCGGAGGTCCGAAAACCTTAGGATCGATCAAGATCGGCTTAAAATTGGGCTTGTATAAAAAAAGTTGACTTTTCCAGTTGACCGAGCACTGATTGGATGATGAAATGAGCTTACAATAGATATGAGTGCATGGGATAGCTGGCAATTTTGACTAAATCTCGACCGTCCATGATTCAATGGCTATGATTGTGCCACGTGGCAATGGTTGGTGAAGCAAGTGGGAGGATCCGAATCCTTGTATTCGGGTCGACCCGATCCGCCCATTAACCCGCCAAATCTCAACCGTTCCTTGGGCAAATCGGACGAGTCAAATGATGCCACGTGTGATGTTGACTTTTGAAGTTTGACCAACCATTGGATCTTGATCCAAAGGTTGTGAGGAGCACATGCATGAAGCTTATGATGGACCGCAAAGCACTAGATTAGGAATTTATTTTTCTATAAATATAGCCTCATTTTAGATTTTTAATCATCTCTCTACAACTCTTTTCTTCTCAAATTCTCTCCATCTCCTTGTAATCTTCATTTCCAGGTGTGTTTTTAATATTTTGTATAATTATTTTTATAAATAAAATTAGTTTTATTTCCAATTTTAATTGCTTTTATTACTTTTAATTATAAGTAATTCAATTCTACTCCTTCTTTTTATTTTAATTATGCTTAACTAAATAATATTAGTTAGGGGAAGGTGAAACTCTTAGGTAATAAATATGATTTAATCAAATTCATTTTTAATTTTATAAATTAAATTATTTTCTATTTAATTTTATACATGTTTTATATTTTGAAAATTTGATTTATTGTAGACAAACAAATGAATTTGGCACAATAAATTCTTAAGATCTTAATATAAGGCATGGTAAAATGGTATTTTGACTTATTGTAGACAAAATAAATTTTGGCACAATAAATACTTAATCCATCATAAAATTTAAGGGAAAATAATAATAATTTGTATAATTAATCTTTTGGGTAATAAATCTAAATAAATTGGCAAAAAGAATTTATTAAGTTTTATTTATTCCTAAGAGTGGATCCATAACCCTAACTAGTTCAATTCTATAGTTTCACTTAAATTAAGTTATTTAAATTCAAGTTTTAATTTCAATTTTTAGATAAAATAAAATAAACAAATTAAATCTTTTCTCTGTGGATCGACCTCGGACTCACCGAGTTATAATACAACACGACACTCTTATACTTGGGAGTTTAATATTACTTTTAAGTTGTGTCATTTCTCTTCCCCTTACTCTTTTAATATTGTGCTTGATTGAATTTATTGTGCTTGATTGAATTTATTGTTTTGATTTGATTAAGGCATTAGATTAAATTATTGTGTGGATTTGCTAGGATAAGTTTTAAAATTCCAATTCACCCCTCCTCCTGGGTTGCACACTTGTATTTCAGATTTAGGGCTACATCAAAAGAGAAAATTGCAGAGATCAATTAGGAAATCGACAATTCTTATTCTTTTCTTGTTTTCTTGTTTACTCTTTAAATAAGGGGATGTATTTGATTAATGAAACTCGTTTATTTATTTTTCTTACTGAAACTCGCTTATTTATTTTTTTCGCAAACCATGAACTAAATTTATTTCTGGTTTAGTGATAAACAATCTTAATAGTTCATTAACTGATTATATATGTTGTTGCATGTTTGCTATAGCGCTTTGTTTTGATAACACTTATTTCTATTCATTATTTTGACTGACCACCCATTTAAGGATACTTGCTAAGAAAGAGCAACAAAAGGGTCTATCTTAGTGGAACATATCAGAGCAATACTTGGTTTTAGATTGAGTTTTCTGAGTTGAGTTTTACTTGATTCCAAAAGAGTCATGCTTAATCTAAAATTAGTAATGAACTAGATATAGGGATTCACCTTGTAGGGTAATTAGAACCTAAGCATGTAATGTTATATCTTATGTTGGCATAACAATTGGTCACTATTAGGTTGTATATAGATGTAAGATATCCAACATGTAACAACTGAGGATACATAAGGATTCTGCCTAATGATGTAGCAGAAGCTGAAGCAACTAAATCTAAAATTGGAAGCAATAGTCAAAACTATTAAGAGAGTTTAATCACTCAACTACTCCATTCCCATTGGCTTTATCCTTGGGTGTGACATGAGAATTTACTTTATTGCATTTTTATTTATTGCATTTTATTTTAAGTCGAGATTGTTATAGCAAATCTAATAACATCAATCCCTGTGGAGACAATCTCGAGTTTTTATCATTATATTACTTATTATGTACACTTACACATTAAAACCCATGGCATTTGAATTCGTTACAACAATGACATTGTAGATCAATAGAATAAAGAGGTTCTTGCAATGGTCTTATGGCACTTTCCTTTTATATGTAGGCTTAGGCACGTGTTTCCATTAATATAAACTACTAGTGAGTTGACTTGGTAGGTAAATAAGAGGGTGGGTGATGATAAACACTGACATCTAGTTGGCTCACCATCTTGGAAGTTAATAGATGAGAAATGGCCAACATTTGCGTCCGATTCATAGAAATCTTCGTCTAGCTCTATTGGCTAATGAATCATTCGCATAGCTCTCTTAGTAATATATATAGGTCCAACTGAATAATTCTTATAACTCATAATCTCCCACCATAGTTATGCATGAAAAGAAAATTTTTGATTTCCTTGATTTTTAGTCCTAACAAACGAGTAGTGACACTAATGTGTATTTGCAAATTTTTATTGGGGATTTGTTAACCTTATGGAATATATGAATGGAGGCTTATGTGAAATACAAGTTATGCAACCCAAGAGGGGGGTGAATTGGGTTTTTAAAACTTAAGCTAAGCAAACCACACAACAATTCAATCTAATGTCTTAATAAATTCGAAAACAATAAGTTCAATAAAGCACAATAATAAATGAGTAAGGGAAGAGAAAACAAACACAAGGAGTTTTACGTGGTTCGGCAATCCCTGCCTACGTCCACACCTCCAAGCAACCCAAGCTTGAGGATTTCACTATCCAAGCCTTTCAAGGCTTCAAAAGCTTATAATTGACTTCCAATGTGTCAATGAACCTTTACAACAAAGAGATTGTCTCTCAATCTCTTCACTCAAGTGTCTCACACACTTAAACACTCACAAATTTGATGAGGAATTGAAAATTACAACAAAAACTCTCTCGAAGAGTAGATATACAAATTAAAGAACAAAGATTATTCAATATTTTATGATTTGCGAAATGAGAGCTCAATATATATTGTGTTTTTTATTTTTGCTTGCTTAGATTGCTAAAAATGAATTGGATTTGAGTTTATATAGTTTGAGCTAAAAAACTAGCCGTTATACAGATTTTAGTGATAACCAGCTTACCATTTATGGACATCCGGTTAGCTGGTTAATGCGACCATTACAGCCAAAGTTTGAATTTTTAAACATCTGGTATGCCGCTTATGAAATCAGGGTAGTCTTTTATGTTCCAAAAGCTTACTGCCCAAATCTGGTCTACCGTTTGTCAAGATCCGAATAGCCGCTTGATACAGTAACTGCTATAGTGAAATATTTTCTTAAAATTATAGTTTGACCCCAAAACTTTATAGAACTATATTATGGATCAAAACGTAATGAATCTTTTCAAAAGCTTAGTGCCCAAATCTGGTCTACCGTTTGTCAAGATCCGAATAGCCGCTTGATACAGTAACTGCTATAGTGAAATATTTTCTTAAAATTATAGTTTGACCCCAAAACTTTATAGAACTATATTATGGATCAAAACGTAATGAATCTTTTCAAATAAGTCCAATTTTGAAATTTCTAAATAATACTTTGTCAATCCCAAAACATTTTGAAATTATGTTATGACCCAAAATGTTATGAAACTTTTCAAATAAGTCCTTCAACATTTCAAGCAATACTCATTCATTTCAAAGTTTTTAAAACTCTTTCAATTAAACCATAAACTTGAAAAACAACTAATTTCATAAAATCATTTTTTATTAAATATAAAACCTTTAATGTGAAAATAAAGATTTATTAATGTATAAAAAATAATTTGAGCTTAAAAGATTAATCACTCTTAATCTTGTTTGTTATCATCAAAATCAACATTATGGACACATATATGTTAACATTATGATGCTTATAGTAATAAACCTTTAATTTGCAAGCTATGTTATTATAAACAATAAATGATTTTTTTGGCTACTGAAATTTTAAGTGAAGCATTTTTAAGTGATCTTTTGCCTATCCATATTGTGGTGTGGAAATACCAAAAGGTAAATTTAACTGAAGAAATAAAAATACATCTATTGCGCATCGATTTTGGCATCCTTGTGGCCATGAATTTTAGCTCCGAGCAATAGCCTTTCACAATAGTATGTGTGAGGATCCCCCTTTAAAAGTACTGAATGGAGAGAAAATTTTACAGTGGTTGAGTCTATTAATAATAGATGCGGGAAAAGTAATAGCAAGAATATCAAAAGTGAGAATAATGAGGATCAAGTGTGGTGGAAGAACAAATCCATGTTCTATAATTTAGTGTATTGAAAGCATTTGCTTGTAGGGCACTCATTAAATGTTATGCACAAGAAAAAGAATGCGTGTGATTGCATCTATAAAACATTATTGTATATTCTTGGAAAGTTAAAAATGGATTAAAGTAGAGGATGGATCTCATGGAAATGAAATTTATGGGAAGTTAGCATTATAAGTTAAGGAAAAAATAAATCGTACACGACTTTCTACTACTTGTGACACCTTAATTGAGGAGGAAAAAATAAGTTCTATAAACCTTTGAAAAGTGTCAAGGTTCTTATTGGATTCTCGTGAAATATCAAGAATCTTGTATGTGAAAAAGACTTTAAACTTCAAGGTCTTAATTCTCATGATTGTCATATTCTTTGTAGCAACTTTTACCAATTGACAAAACATGTCAAAGAAGCTATCATCAGATTATGTTTCTTTTTTAATTCATTTCATGCAACTATGATTGATTTGACAATGCTAGATGAATTGGAGAAGAACCTTGTAGAGACTTTGTGCTGTTTGAAAAATGTTTCTTCACTAGTTTCTTAGACATAATGGTCCATCTCATTGTTCACTTAGTGAGTGAAGTTAGACAATTTGGCCTTGTATATCTTAGTTGTATGTATCCTTTTGAGTGATACGTGAAAATTCTAAAAGGTCATGTTCAAAACTGTAACTATCTTGAGGTTGCATTGTTGAGTGTTAGACAATACATATTTATAAAGGAGAAATCGTCATTTTACATTTCACGTCTTACTAAAAACCCTTACTTTTATGTATTTAAGCTTCTTGTAATTTAATTATGTGTTTTATTTTAATTAAATGTTTTATTTATTTTAGGGGCATCATGGTCATTTCACAATAAACGAGAGATCAGACGGCAAAACGGGCATCACTTTTGAACTCAAGACGGTCAAAAACCTTAGGAGAAGTATAAAAGGAAAAACGGCACTGTTCACATGTACGGTACTTTTCACGTGTACGGTACTGTCTACGATACTGTCTACAATACTGTTCACGACACTGGTCACATAGACGGATCGATGACGTTGTTGTGCAAATTTTATTAAACTCGCAAGCGCATGAATCTATTGTAGTATAGATCAATGGTGACGAGTGTCGATCCCACGAGGAAGTGGATTTTAATTATATATAGAATTAAATTTATAAATGGATGATTGGATTTGACATATGCTAAAACTTAAATTAAAATGACGAGAATAAATTCTAAGATTGGAATTGAAATGGCAAGAATAAATTAAAGAGAATTCTATTGAAATGACGTACTTGGGTATCTGGATTCGTATCAACATGCATCATGGGCTAAATATTCCTTATTAATACCAATTAAATCATAAGGGGGGAATCCACATCTCATGAACTACGCTCTAATAAATATTGTGCTAAGGGCTTATCGTGCCAAATAATAATAATCTTATACTAGAGAGCTGGTGAAACCAGGGCGGTACTAGACAAAATTATTATTATTTGTCAACGAGAAGTCAAAACATCTACAAAAACTAGAGAGAAAGAGAAAATAAATTTACCAAATAAAGCCCATGACAAATGTTGAGACTTCACCTTCAACCCAAGCTTGAAAGAAAATTAGCCACTCATAGTTGAACTAGGGGTAAAATAGGAATTTATTAAAATATATAGAAAATACAAGATGGAGAAGGAATTACAAAAAATGGAGTCCAAAAATAGATTCAAAGGTGCCAAATTAGGAGAGGGAGGCCCCCTTTTATAGATACATCGAGTAAATCATGGCTATCGGATTAAAAACAGTTTGGACGCTCAGGATTACGCCACGTCATTAGTCAACATTACAGTCAATAGTATGCGTGAACAGTAACACGGTTTGACCACGATTTGAGCAGTGACACGGTTTGCACACGATTTGAACAGTAACGCTGTTTGCACAGTAGTAATCTTATGTGTTGCATGTACCATACGTGTAGTTTTTGATCCACTAATATGTTGTCATGTCACCATCAACAGTACATAAAAATTCTAGTCCAACAGGATCATGACACCTCATCAGTAAATGTCACATCATTGGTCAATGCCACGTCACCGATCTGTCTATGTGAACAGTGCCGTGAACAGTGCCCGTATATGTAAATAATACCATACATGTGAACAGTGTCATTTTTTCTTTTATGCTCCTCCTAAGGTTTTCGGTTGTCCTGAGTTCAAAAATTATGTTGGTTTTGCCATTTGATCTCTCGTTTATTGTAAAATGACTATAATGGCCCTAAAATACATAAAATGCTTAATTAAAATAAAACACTCATAATTAAATTACAAGAAACTTAAACACATAAAAGTAAGGGTTGTTAGTAAGACTTGATATGTAAAATGGCAATTTTCTCCTTTATAAATATGGATTTTCTAAGACTCAACAGACATGGCATTGACCGATAATGTGGCATTGATTGATGAGGTGTCACGATCCTGTTGGACTAAAACTCTTATGTACTGTTGATGGTGACGTGGCAACAAATCAGTAGACCAAAAATCTCGCAAATGGTACATGCATCATACAGGATTATTTTGAACCAAACCGCGTTACTGTTCAACTCGGGTCAAACTACGTTACTGTTCATCCGCGTGGTCAAACCGCGTACTGTTGACTGATGACGCGGCGTAATCCTGAGCCTCCAAACTGTTTTTAATCTGATGGACATGATTTACTCCATGTATCTATAAAAAGGGAGCCTCCCCCCCTAATTTGATATCTCTGAATCTATTTTTGGGATCCATTTTCTGTAATTCCTTCTCCATCTTATATTTTCTATGTATTTTAATAAATTTTCATTTTACTCCTAGTTCAATTATGAGTAGCTAATTTTCATTCAAGCTTGGGTTGAAAGTGAAGTCTTAACATGTGTCATGGGCTTTATTTGGTAAATTTACTTTCTCTTCCCCTCTAATTTTTGTGGATGTTTTGACTTCTCACCGACAAATAATACAAATAATACTAATCGCCCCTAGTACAAGGTTATTATTATTTGGCACGATAAGCCCTTAGCACCATATTGATTAGAGTGTGGTTCATGAGGTGTGGATTCCCCCCTCTTGATTTAATTGGTATTAATAAGGATTATTTAGCCCATGATGCATGTTGATACGGATCCAGATACTCAAGTACGTCAATTTAATAGATTTTCACTTCAATTTATTCTCACCATCGACATTCGAATTTTAGGATAATCCAAATCATTTTCATCACAAATCCAACCACCCATTTACAAAATTAGTTTTACACACAATTAAAATTCACCTCCTCATGGGATCGACACTCGTCACTATTGATCTATACTACAATAGATTCATGTACTTACGAGTTCAATAAAATTTGCATAACAAGTTTTTGGCGCCGTTGCTAGGGAGGTAAGTAATTTTAATTCATGGAATTAATTTTTGCGAATAATTTCATTTAATTGTTTTCTTCTATTTTTTCTTTAAAAAAAAGAAAAAAAAAAGTGAATCTGCATTTAGAGGTTAGTATTTCTTTTCTTTTTTTCTTTAAATTTCTGTAATTTAATTTTCAAGTTATTTTTTTTTGTAATTTTTGTTTATGTTACTAATTTTTTTAGTTAATTTATTTCACATATATTTTTTTTAGTAAGGTTATAATAGTGCAATCAGGTTAGTATTGTAATTTTTCCCTCTTCTTTATTTTTATTTATTTTGTTCCCATCTTTATTTTATTTTATTTGTTTTGCTTGCATGGTCGAAGGTCATTATTACTAATCTTAAACCGATAGACCTTGAACTTGAGAAAACACTTCACACACACAAAAAAATTAAAAATAAAATGGATTTGCAACCACAGGAGAGGCCATTTAAGGAGTACTTCAATCCTTTAGCTAATTTGAGCACATCATACATAAGATACCCAAATGTAGCTGCTAGGAGCTTTGAACTAAAACCTAGTGTGCTAAAGTGTCTCCCCACATTCTATGGCTTAGAAAATGAGGAGCCATATAATCATATGAATGATTTTCATGCTATTTGTCAAACATTGAAATATGAGAATTTTTCAGATGATGATGTTAAACTCAAATTATTCCCATTTTCTTTGAAGGATAGAGCTCGTTCATGGCTTAATACATTGCCTGCTAATAGCATTGCATCATGGGAACAAATAGTTACAAAATTTTTGAATAAATATTTCCCAGTGCATAAAACCAATGCTATTCGCAGGAAAATCTTGGAGTTTACCCAAAGAGAAGACAAGCTGTTTTTTGAAACATGAGAGCAATTCAATGGGCTACTCTTGAAGTGTCCACATCATGGGTACGAGAAATGGCACCAATGCCAATATGTTTTGGAGGGATTATTGTTGAATGTGCAAGAATGACTAATGGCAACAAGTGGAGGAGAACTAATGTAAAAAAGTGCATCAGAGATTTGGGAATTCTTCCAATGACAAGCGGATAATTCCCAGCAACATAGTCGATCACTCAGGAATACTAGAAGAATTAAGAAATTAAATGCGGTTCACATTGCCGAGTCAAGTTCAGAAACTAAAGAAGTCAAAGCGATAATTGAAGGTCTCTCTCAACAAATAGTATCGTTATCAAATGCTAAATCAACAGTGCCACATGACCATGACTCATACTCAGATCAAGTCAATGCCATAGGTGTAATGAGAAAACCATCGAATTATAACCCATACTCCAACACATATAACGCCTGGATGGAGAGACCACCCCAATTTTTCATGGTCTCAAGGATTCCAACAGAACGGACCAGCAGTTCCAGCTACACCAATTCCTCAAAATCATCAAGCCTCTCACCCACCATTTAGACCATACAATCAGAACTAGAACTACTCACAACCCAGATCATACGAGGATTCATTCTAGAATCTCAAGAATCTTACTCACTCCATGATTGAGCAATAGAACCGCACCATTAATGAACTACGAAATGAATTGCGAGCAGGCTTTAACTCACAAGCCCAATCAGTTTCAAGCCTCGAGAAAATGGTGAGACAACTTGCTTTTTCAATTCAGACCTTGGCAATGACAGTTGAGAAAGGTAAGTTCCCAAGCCGACCAGTGCCTAATCCTAAAGGAGTGCATGAAGCAAGTATAAATTCACCGCAGCAGTATGGAGAGGTCAAAGTAGTGATGACCTTGTGAAAAGGAAAAGAAGTCTACAATAAACGGGAGATACCGTTGACAAAAGAAAAACAAATTGTACCTGTGAATGTTGAGGACTCACCATCGGAAGATAAAGAAGAAACCAACCCACGAGATCTTCAAACAGGTAAGTGTTAACATCCCTTCACTTGATGCTATAAAACAAGTTACATCTTATACTAGGTTTCTTAAAGACCTTTGTACTAAAAAAGAAACATTCATGTTCAAAAGAATGCATTTTAACAGAAAACGTTAGTTCTATACTCCAACATAAAATTCCTTTGAAATGTAAAGACCGAGGCTCCCTCACTATCTCATATAGCATAGGGAACCACACAATTGAGAATGCTTTATTGGATTTAGGAGCTAGTGTAAATCTGTTGCCTTACTCAGTATTTTTGAAACTTGGACTTGGAGAATTACACCCAACTCCGGTGGTGTTATAGCTTGCAGATCAGTCCACGAAAATACCTCGTGGTATTGTGGAGGACGTGCTTATCCAGGTAGACAAGTTTTATTTTCCTGTTGATTTCATTGTAATTGACACTCAACCAATACAGGATTCAAGGAAGCACATCCCAATTATTCTAGGCTGACCTTTCTTGGCAACTGCAGATGCTCATATTCAATGCAAGATTGGAAATATGCAGTTGTCCTTCAGTGACATGACTATGAACCTAAACATCTTCAACATTGCCAAACAACCTCGCAATGCAGATGATGGAATTTTTGATATGGATTTAATTGAAGCATTAATTAATGACACTTTTATTTCAAACCTTAGTGATGATCATTTACAAACTTGTTTAACTAACTTTGGTTTGGATTTTGATATTGACAGATCGGTCAATGAGGTCAACGCCCTACTTGACTCAGCACCATCCATGCACACTAATAAATAGAAGTCAAGAATTGAACAATTAGCACCATCAGAGAAGACACTCATAGCATCATCAGAATCACGACTGAAACTCGATCTCAAACCATTGCCTAACACTTTAGAATATGCATTTTTGGGAGAAGAAAGTACTCTAGCGGTAATCATCTCATCATTCCTCATTGACAAACAAAAAGGCAAGTTGTTGGTTGTTTTAAAAGAGCACAAAGGAGTATTAGGATGGACTATAGCAGGCATCAAAGGTATAAACCCAGTAGATTGCATGCATTGCATTCACCTTGATGAAAATGCTAAATCTACTAGGGAAATGCAACATCGGTTAAATCTTAATATGAATGAAGTTGTTAGAATAGAAGTCCTTAAGCTATTATACGCAGGTATCATTTACCCAATTTCTGATAGTTCATGGGTCAGTCCTGTATAAATTGTCCCTAAAAAGTCAGGAATCACAGTAGTTACCAGTGCCGATAATGAATTGATACCAATTAGAGTAACTACAAGATGGCGTGTATGCATTGATTATAGAAAGTTGAATTCTGTCAACACGTAAAAACCATTTTCCTTTATTATTTATTGATCAAATGCTTAATAGATTAGTAGGCCATAAATTTTATTGTTTTCTAGATGGTTACTTAGGATATAATCAAATTCCCATAGTACCAAAAGATCAAGAGAAGACCACTTTCACTTGCCCTTTTGGCACTCTTGCATATAGGAGGATGCCATTTGGATTATGTAATGCACTTGCTATATTTTAACGATGCATGTTGAACATCTTTTTTGATATGGTTGAACGATTCCTTGAAGTCTTTATGGATGACTTTTCTGTCTTTGGCGATTCATTTAATGGTAAAACAATGTATTGTTCTCCGTCACATCATTTCGAGTAAAGGTATTGAGGTTGACAAAGCCAAGGTGGATCTCATTTCTACTCATCCTCCACCTAAAATAGTCAGAGAAGTAAGATCTTTCCTTGGGCATGCTGGTTTCTATAGACATTTCATTAAAGATTTTAGCAAAGTTTCTAGACCCTTAGACAATTTGCTTGCTATGGATGTACCTTTTATTTTTAATGATTCATGTCTTATGACTTTTGAAAAATTAAAGCAATTGTTGACATCATCACTCATCATTCAGGCCCCAAATTGAAGTTTACCATTTGAACTCATGTATGATGCATCTGATTATGCAGTAAGAGCAGTATTAGGACAAATAGTTGATCGAATTCCCCATGTTATTTATTATGCTAGTATGACATTGAATGATGCACAGTTGAACTATTTAATTACTAAAAAAGAAATTCTAGCAGTAGTGTTTGCATTGGAAAAATTTCCATCTTATCTCATTACTTGTAAAATAATTGTGTTCACAGATCATCTGCTCTTAAATATCTTCTCGCGAAAAAAGATGCAAAAGCTAGACTAATTCGTTGGGTGTTACTTTTGCAGGAATTTGACTTGGAATTTAAAGATAAGAAAGGCTCAGAGAATGTTGTGGTGGATCATCTCTCTCGTCTTTATTTTGACACAATTACAGAACCATTACCATTAAATAAGTCATTTCCATATGAACAATTAATGAGTGTTGAAGTATTACCTTGGTATGCTGATATAGTTAATTATCTTGTTACATGTCAACTTCCAGAGCATTGGACTAAGCAAGACAAAACCAATTTTTTGCGGAAATCGAGAATTTCTTTTGGGATGACCCTTATTTGTTCAAGTATTGTGCAGATCAAATTGTTAGGCGATGTGTCCCAAAAAATGAAATTCAAAATATCCATTCATTATACCATGAACAAGCTTGTGGAGGCCATTTTAGTGTTAAGAAAATAGCGACCAAATTGTTACAATGTGGTTTATATTAGCCAACTATATTTCGAGACACTCACACTTTCTGTTCTTCATGTGATAGGTGTCAACGAATGGGGAGGATTAAACGAAGGAATATGATGCCACTAAATTCAATTTTAGTGGTTGAGATTTTTTACGTATGGGGTATCGACTTCATGGGACATTTTTCCCCTTGTTTTGGCCATCAATACATATTGGTTGTTGTTGACTACGTATCAACATGGGTAGAAGCAATTCCATGTAGAACCAATGATCATAAGGTGGTGATAGGATTTTTGAAAAGTAATATTGTTTCACGCTTTGGATTCCCTCGAGCAATAATCAGTTATGGTGGTGCCCACTTTTGTAATAAAGCATTCAAGGCTCTTTCGACGAAGTATTCAATCACTCATAAAGTGGCGACCCCATATCATCCGCAAACCAGTGGCCAAGTTGAGATCTCCAATCAAGAAATAAAGCACATATTAGAAAGGACGGTGAGGCCGGACATAAAAGATTTTTCATTAAGACTTGATGATGCATTATGGGCATATAGAACGACTTTCAAGACCCCGATTGGGATGTCACCCTACAAGCTAGTGTATGGAAAAGCTTGCCACCTACCTGTGGAACTCGAGCATCGTGCCTATTGGGCCATCAAGAAATTCAACTTTGATATGCAGCAAGCCAGCTCAGAAAGAAGATTACAACTGGTAGAACTTGAAGAAATTCACAATGACGCATACGAAAATGCCAAGATTTACAAGCAACGAATGAAAGTCTTCCATGACAAGCAAATTATGAGAAAATCGTTCACTCCAAGTCAGAAAGTGCTATTATTTAATTCTCGCTTGCACCGATTCCCAGGTAAGTTACGCTCTTGATGGTCTGACCACTTTATTGTTCATACTGTTTTTTTCATATGGGGCAGTTGAAATTAAGGACCCAAAGAACGGTGCCACATTTAAAGTTAATAGTAAAAGATTAAAGTCATATCTAGAGTACCAACCACATAGAGAAGACACTGAAATAAATTTGAGTGACCCACCATATTTAAATTGATTTTTTTCTTTTCGGTGGTTTGATTTTTCTTTCTTTCTTTTTATTATTCTTTTGCTAATTGAAATTATTTTTGCATAAGTGTGTTTGTTTTACCATGAAGTTTTCTCTTAACATTGTTAATCATGAATACCATACCTAGACCGTTCTTCCTAAACATTCTTAAACCACTTCAATGTGTCAAAACTCATCTCAAAAGACAGATTCAATTTTGTAAAACACATCGTATTTTGGGCTCTACAACCACCAGAGTTAGTATCCTATGTTGAAGGTTTAGAAAGACAACTCAGAGACATTGAGAGAAGTGTTTACGACATCCAGTTGGAGCTTGAGGTAAATTCAATAAGAGGATGATTTTAATTTTCTTTGTGTGTTTTAATTTGTTTATCTGTTTGTGTGCTTCAGTTTGCTACCCC
Organism: Citrus glauca; assembly: GCA_029633175.1. Taxonomy (NCBI): domain Eukaryota; kingdom Viridiplantae; phylum Streptophyta; class Magnoliopsida; order Sapindales; family Rutaceae; genus Citrus; species Citrus glauca. The sequence continues at coordinate 8,842,892 of JAQOOD010000006.1, read as the reverse complement.
AGGGAAGTGGCGGATAATGGTACTCCATGACAATCAAGTTGGTTACTTTAGTTTCCCCATAATAACTGATATTCTGAGGTGAAGATATGGACAGAAATGAGATTCTAGCGAAGCTTCACAAACGATTCCCTTCACTTCCTCAGAATGCTCTCCTTACAATCTATAAAGCTCGATCCGAACGCATGCGATTGCTCATGAGTAATAAAATACCTGCTAACATCCATTGGTTAATCGAGACTAAAGTATGATTGGCAGGTGAGTTACCTCTAAAATTTATTGCATACATGCCTGGTTGTGGTAAAGGAAATTATGCAAGAAAATAACGAGCTCGAAGAATTTATGTTGCTTGTCATAAGTGTGCTAGAATGAGTTGCGATAAAAATCCATGTTCTTTAGGAATGGTGTCTGATAATAGGGAAGATAAGATTCAATTCATTAGGAATGACTTGAATAAGGAGTCATTGAATGATCCTTCTATCTCTTGAAACGCATTCCAGTGGATATGTGCAAGGAGCGATTCTCCAATTATGGCCATTATTCCAGAAAGAGCATGCACGATATAGCCTCAGGAATCGGACTATAAACGACCCTGTTTACTAGTTTATAAGAAAACTGGATGGGAAGCCTATCCTTGACTCATAGAGGGCGTTGAAGCTGTTTTCGAACGTAAAACCAGAGGTATATGTGAGCCACAGTCGCAACTACTTGTACATATCCTTTTTACTTCACTGTTATTTTATTTCATAATTGTTTTATCATTTGCATTATTGTTTTTAATAATTTCATTTTATTACTATTTACTTTTTCCTTTTTACTGTTTCCTTTTTTATTCGCGAGCCATGTGCTTTATACATTATTTCACACTGACATGTTACCTCATACACAACTGTGACTCACTATCACCAAGACTCTTAAATGTGATTTTTTTGTCAAGAACTCACAAATTGTTTTTGAGAAGTATTCCAATGGCAGCTACTCCCAATAGACAATTTAAGAACATTTATGTGCTTTCTGGATTTACCTATGGCAAACATAAAGAGTTCGTTGATGCAGCCATCGATCTTGGTCGAAGCATAGCAAAGAGAAAATTACACTTGGTGTATGGAAGAGGTAACCGAGAGTTATCAAAATTGGTCTCAGAAGCTGCTTTTGTCAGAAGAAGTCAAGTGTTAGGCATCATCCCAAGAGTCCTAAAACCTTTAGACAGTTTGTCTGACTCACCGACTGGAGAAGAGTTAGTCGTCTCAGGCATTCAAGAATGAATAACTGAAATGCTCAATCATGCTGATGCTTTTATTTTCCTTCCAGGAGATCTTGCAACACTAGACGCACTTATCACACTAGCATCTTGGGCCCATTTGCACATTCACCAGAAACCCATCGGTTTATTAAATGTCAATAATTTTTATGATGGCTTTATCGTATTTCTTAACCATGCAATAAAAAACTATTTTGTTCCTTCCAATGCCAAAAAGCTTTTTATTTGTGCTCACACTACTAATGAGCTACTTGATATATTACAAGCTTATCGACCGGAGTCAAACACCTAGACTTTTGTGTTGGAGCGTCTAAATAATGATGGTAACAGTAGCCACAGTAAGAAGTACAAATTAGATTTAACTCTCCGTCTGTAAATATTTTCTTCTGTGTTGCACCATTCGGTGATGTCTTCTAAACTCTACTTCTTTCTTTTCAAATATTGAGGACAATGTTTCATTCTGGTTGGAGGGAGGAAATAGTCGACAATTGTAGAATCTTGGTTAAGTTTTTACTAATTTTTTGTTGTAGAAACTAATTATTGCTAACTTTTTGTTGAAGATGGTTGAATATGGAGTATAGTGACTCTAGAAACGCATCTTCATCGTTTGAAAAAAATTTAAAAAATTCAGACATTTTCTTTTTCTTTATTATGTTTTGATATTTATTTTTTTCTTCTTTTTAATTTTTCCTTTATAAATATACATTTTTAATTTTTTTTAGTCGAAGATGGCTGAATATGGAGTGTAGTGCCTCTAGAAACGTATCATCTTAAGTTTAAAAAAAACATTTTTGTTTTTTATCATTTTATACAACTTAGCAGTTTATTATTGTATACACGATCTCTAGATTTCTTTTGAGTTAACCATTAAAAAAAATGTGTGTTGCAACATTTGGAGGCCCATCTAACTAGTAGATATGGAAGGTTATTTAGAGCCCTAAAAGACGATGGAAAGGTCATCTTTGATCCGTTTGAGCCTTTCTAGCCATCCCTTTTATCAAATATCCATAGTTAACACTTTTGAGCCTTATAAAAAAAAACTTTTCTTTGTCAAACTTATCATCTTGACCCACTCCAATTTGGAGTATTACCCAATATCTTACAAGTTTCATCACATATTTATGTTTGAGAAAAATGTAAATAAATATTTTGTATAGTGAGGTTATGCTAAAAAAACAATTCTTGTTTAAAAAAAAAGAAGAAAAAAGCAATAATAGGTGAAATCCACCTTGCAACTTTCAAAAAAAAAATTTCCTCTGCATTTTTCTCAAACATACACTTTGTTTTCCTTATTTCCCTTCTTTATTAACCATGTCCATATAGCCTACGTTACGTCCTAATAAAAGCCCTTCTTGATTTTAGGGAACTGTAGTTTGAAGTAGAAACTAGTTATATGGGCTAAAAAGATGTAGTGATGCATAAAAAAATTAAATGAATAATAATAAATAAATTGAGTTGACTAGCATTTTTTTTATTTGAGATCGTATTAGTTCTAAGCTAAGGGCATATTTCTTTCATCTTAATGAGAGCATGTGATATCATTTTTTTCTTATTTTCTTTCAATTACCATTCATTGGAGTGACTATTTTTATTGGGTTTAATTTCTTTGTGAGAGTGTTACTACTTCCAGTGAGATTTTGGGATTTGACATGTCATTCTTGAAAGTAGCTATGACAAAGTCTATTAGGTTGATTCATGTGGATGGTTGATGTGGGTGTGATGTTTCGTTAAACTGAAGATAATGCTTATGCTTTTATTTGATTGTTATCATTAGTTTGATTAAATAAACATGAGTGCTAAAAAAAATCATTTTGGATTTCAATTTTGTTTTCGCTTTATTTATTAGGGACTAGCAATAAGCTGATTGGGGGGTGTGTTGAGTGTTAGAAAATGCATATTTATAAAGGAGAAAATCGTCATTTTACATTTCAACCCTTACTAACAACCCTTACTTTTATGTATTTAAGCTTCTTGTAATTTAATTATGTGTAATTTATTTATTTTAGGGGCATCATAATCATTTCACGATAAACAAGAGATCAGATGGCAAAACAGACATCACTTTTGAACTCAAAACGGTCAAAAATCTTAGGAGGAGCATAAAAGGAAAAATGGCACTGTTCATGTGTACGATACTATTTACATGTACGATATTGTCTACATTACTGTTCACGACACTGTTCACATAGACGGATCGATGATGTGGCATTGACTGATGAGATGTCACGATCATGTTAGACTAAAATTCTTATGATTTGTTGATGATGATGGGGCAACATATCAGTGGACTAAAAATGTCGCTTATGGTACTGCATCACACAAGATTATTTTTAATCAAACCGCATCACTATTCAACCTGGGTCAAATCCTGTTATTGTTCATCCGCGTAGTCAAACCGCGTACTATTGACTGATGATATGATGCAATCCTGAGCGTTTAAACTATTTTTAGTCTGATGGCTATGATTTACTCCATGTATCTGTAAAAAGGGAGCCTCTCCCCCTAATTTGATATCTCTGAATCTATTTTTGGGATCCATTTTCTGTAATTCCTTCTTCATCTTGTATTTTCTATGTATTTTAATAAATTTCCAGTTTACCCCTAGTTCAGTTACGAGTAGCTAATTTTCCTTCAAGTTTGAGTTAAAGGTGAAGTCTCAACATGTGTCATGGGCTTTATTTGGTAAATTTACTTTCTCTTCCCCTCTAATTTTTGTGGATGTTTTGACTTCTCGTCGATAAATAATACTAATCTTGTCTAGTACAGCCTTGGTTTCACCGACCCCCTAGTACAATTATTATTTGGCACGATAAGTCTTTAGCACCATATTGATTAGAGTGTGGTTCATGAGGTGTGGATTCCCCCCTCATGATTTAGTTGGTATTAATAAGGATTATTTAGCCCATGATGCATGTTGATACGGATCTAGACACCCAAGTACGTCAATTTAATAGATTTTCACTTCAATTTATTCTTGCCATCTTAATTCAAATTTTAGGATAATCCAAATTATTTTCACCAAAAATCCAGCCACCCATTTACAAAATTAATTCAACACACAATTGAAATCCACCTCCTCATGGGATCGACCATTGTCACCATTGATCTACACTACAATAGATTCGTGCACTTGCAAGTTCAATAAAATTTGCACAACATACATAGTGGAGAGTTGTATTATGGAGAAAGCATTAGAATGATATAGAACATAGAAAACATGCCGACAATTAGGGTTCCACCTTGACATGTGAAAAATATAGGAATTGAACTTATATAGGACAAATGGTGCAATTTAATTGAACTTCATTAAATAAGCACACTTGTATGTTTTGCATAACACCAAAGAAGTTCAACCTTACATAAGACGTGTTATCTAACTTGTGTAATTTAAATATATTGATCTTAAGTTTTGGGACGCCACTATATAGTTATGATAGAGTACAATAATTGTATCCCCAAATGTACAATCTTATAAACAGTTCTTTCACCTATGTAAATATAGTATTATCCCAAAAATGTACCAACATGAGTTTAAAATTTAATTATCTATAATTTTCAATAAAAATAAATGGAAATTTTATTTTATCATTTCAGTTAAATTTGGTAATTTATATCAATTGAGATACCATTTAGGAACCTAAAGAAATTTTCTTTGTAGCTACTTTTTAGTGAGCATATAGATTGACTACGACTTTTTCATTTACAAAATAAAATTAAAAAAAAGAGAGGTGGTTGTAAGATGAACACAACACCTTTGTAGATTGGCTTACAGATAAGGTTTTTTAAGGAAGCAAAGTATAATTAATTAAATTTTCTCTTATTTTGGCTAAATATGTTAAAAGAGAGTGTTCACAATGCATCACAAAAAATCCATTAGTTATCACAACGGCCTCGTCCTTATATTTTTCAATTTCTTAGTTATGAAATAAATGGTTTTCAATTTGTTTCATGGATCGAGACTTAAATAATATTATTACAAATAGTAGAGTGTCATTGGTTGCACAAACAATTTCAATTGTTAATTTAAAAGATAAAAATCTTGTCACTTTCAATTTTATATACTATCGAGTAATTAGAGAGATTTGGGATCTAGATTACATTATGATGAAGTGTGATTGGTACATACTAAGGGTGAAGTTTTAAAGGACAGACTAGGATTTACTTCAATAAACTTGTAATGATTGGGCCACAAACTGATTCGTTTACTTTGACTTCTCAAGGCTAGCAAATTTTCTATATACCTAATCACCTTGATAAGAAATTGTTAGTTGCATGTTAAATGTCTAGTAAAGGTAAACCTACACAAAGAAGTGAAGATGCAATAGAATAACCTTTGCACAATAGAATGTCCAAATGTTGACGAATAAACTTTGTCAATAATGATGCCGCAATCTATGCACAAGACAACAAAGAGGGAATTTGTATTGGTCTTTAAGTATTTTAATTGTTTTTGAGTTTTGTGTGCATGTCGAATCTATTGACTGAGAAAAAAGGTTATCTTTTAATGTTCTAATTTGATTTATTTTCTGCTTTAATTACAACAATACAACTTAAATAATTTTATGTATTCTTATAATTTCATTTTTTTTTCAATTTTAATTTGTTTATGTTTCTTATTATTTTGTACTTCATTTTGCAGTTATGCTATTATTCATGGATAAAGGGAAAAATGTAGTTTAGGATGGTTTTCCTGAGCAATCTAATGAACATTTTGATGATTTTTCTGATGAGGAATATGATGAAGGAGTTGATGAGGAAGCAGAATACCAAAAAGCACTTATCCCATGGCCGATCACGTCCTCAATCTTGATACATTTGAAGATATTAATGAGTATGAACATGAGAGTAATAAAGTGAATAAGAGGTGATATTGTTGGATCAAAGCAAAATAGGAAGAGGAAAGAAACTGGAAATTTTGTGGTGAGATACAATAACTTTGGCATTCCAGTTAGTGAAAAAGTGTTGAGCTAGCTACGTATGTTGGTGTTTTGGCTTGTGCATCAGCTTTAGTCTACTATAATGATTGGCGTAGGATTCTAGATGATACGAAGTAGTGCTATCGGTGCAATAGAAAATTAAGAGGAATTAAATTCTTTATTGTTGCTAGATAGTGTGTTCTATATGGGAATTAAATTATGAGTGATGATACAATCACAAGCTATTGTACAAACTTATCTTGTACAAACTGGTGTGGCATTAATTTATTGGTTGAATGAAAATATAAAATAATAGAAATAAATCATGCGAGTCAAGAGATATTTAATTCAACCAATTTTATCATGCCACATCAGTTTGTACAAAATAAATTTGTACAAAAGTTTATGGCTATATCATTACTCTTAAATTATTTTTTGTTTGGATCTTTATTTCTTTTTTACAAATATCCACATCCTCACTTCTTTAATCCTGAAATGTTAAAGCTTTTCTTCATTGTTCATCTTCGAAGTAGGAAGCAAGTACTGCAAGCTATTGAAGTTGCATTTTGGTACTTTAAGTATGAGGAACCATATTTTACCTATGTTAATAATCATAAAAGGCTTTTCAAACTACCAACATAATACAACAACATAGAAAGGTTGGGTTAAGTTTATGAAGGAAAGATTATCTGAAATGTTTTAAATGTGTTTATGCAATATCCCACATCATCAGGGAGTGAGTTCCTACATAAGTTTATAAGTCACGAGTTCTTCTAACTAAGTAGATGCGTTTTGGGTTGTAAATCCTGATAACAAAATCATGACTGGTTATGTGCCCAAAGCGAAAAATATCCACTTAGTTGTTAGGCTCGGGCTTTTACAATTGGTATCAGAGCTGACTTATGACTAGATGTGTGGATGAAATATGTTAATGATATGATCTCGTACTATTCCCAATGACCTAGCAAGTGAATCCTTAGATTGGTTTATCAATCATCTACTCTCTTAACTGAGTAGATGTGTTTTGGGTTACAAAGCTTGATAACAAAATTGTGACGGCTGTGTGCCCAAAGCAGACAATATCTATTTTTTTATTGGGCCTGGGCTGTAAATATTAATAAGCTATTCATGTTTATGACATTACTCAGTATGTGTTTATCCATTATTTGTTTGTTTATTTTAAGCAGAAAATTAGTGGTGTGAATAAAAAGAGGTGGGTAGAAAACAAGTTTAATCATCACCTAAGTAGAAAAAATTATGTTGGGTTAATGCAAGAAGTGGTATGTACAACCAGTTGTTGCTTACATTTTACATGATTATTAAAAGTTGTTGATAAAAAAAAAGTGATTGATGAGAATTTTTATGATTCATGATATGACAATACTCATAAATGAGCCTTATTAAAGAAGTAGACAAGAGTATCTTTAGAATAGAGCTTAACAAATGAAAAACGGAGGACACTGCCCTGCAGTTGAACTAATTTCTAATGAGATTGTAAAATCTTTTCCTTATTACTTTAGGTCATATGATAAAAATATCATTCTTATACAATCTTTAGGAAAATCTCTAAGAAGTAGTCATATGCAAGGAGTGTGCAAGTTTGTAACTCCATCCATGTATTTTTAAGCATTCCAAAGGCTTGTTGATAGAGAGAGAAAGAGAGGACCGTCTACTGAGGGAATCAATTAATCATCAATTGGAAGAAATGAGAAATGAATTGAAAAAGCACCTCACTATTTAGATGTACCAACTTCCAATTACCCACATATAGTTGTCAAAACAATAATGCTCTTGAGGATGATGGCATGAATTGTGTCGCAGATGAAGTAATTGTTGAAACATTAAAGGTCAATTTTTTTATGTCATAATATACAAATTGATTCCATTTGTGCTCAGATGAATATATTCTATATTCCTCATACTATTAAATCTTAAGCAAAGTAAAGTAAAATTGCGTCTTTTACAATTGGTTTTAGTTAATTCTTATTTTTCGTATGTAGTTTAGGGCAATTTATATCACTTGTTATTTATGATATATTTGAGCATTTTAGCATTGTTTATGGGTTTTTATTCCTATTGTTTGAAAAAAATTTCTATTATTATTTAGGGTTTTTACTTGCTATTTGTGGATTTAATATGATATCTATGAGCATATGCTTCTTTACTTAATCATCAATAAACTAAACTTACTAACCAATTATGTTGGCAGGAGCTTAATCATTTGAAAAATTAGAAGAAGCAAGTGAAACTTTAGCATATAACAAGTAAGAATTGCCACTACTAAACCATAATAATGAGATAATGATAGTGAAAAAGAAAAAGGATACACTTACCATAAAACTCTACCATTACAAGAAAGTATCAATGACTAAATACTAAAATTCAAATGGGGATGCCTAATGATATGTTCCAGTTAAGAAAAACAAAGGTGGGAAAAGATATATAGTGCAACTTTCATCAGTGAAGAGGAACACAAGGCATGCAGGGGGATACAACGGAACAAGTTTTCGTTGCTGAAGTTGTTTAGCATAATATGTGACGTTAAAGTGTTAAACTAAGAATGAATTCCATACTTAATGGATAATGGTGTTTTCTAAAGGAAAGGAACTAGAGCTCATATTAGGCAGCGTGACTGCAATTTGCTTATGTCAAATGGATGCAAAAGGAGTAAGCATTACCAAAGTCTATATTGCATAGGCGATTAATTATCATACTAGTTTTATGTGTATTTTTATGGGAGTTTCAGTTAATAGACTCTGACTATTTATCCGGATGTTGTATAGTTCCATTCTCCTTGGGAAAAGAGTAAAATCATTAGATTCATTTGTACGACTTTGGTTTCAATAGGTGAAGAACATAATCCTACCTCATCCTTTGACCTCAAGGTATATGGAGCTTGTGATCAAATAAGAAAAGTAAAGAACGGAAAATTGATCTTTATGCTTAATAATCCCTAGTATGGTCCTTTAATACCAGGATTGGTAAAAGAGCACAAGTCGTCCCCACGGACCTAAAGCCCGACCATGGGCTTTTTAATTAATAAATAAAAAATAAATCAAATTTAAAAAATAAAAGATTATCTTTTTTTATATTTGTGATTTATTATATTTTGTTACTAATATTTTTTGTATTACACTATTATTTTATTATGTAGTGGATAATTATGTTTAGTTTAAATAGTCTTTTACTTTATTAAAAATTTATTTCATAATTAATAAAAAATCCAAGCCTTGGACGAGTTTTTAAAGGGCCTTGGCTTGTTAACATTAATATAGGCTTGGGCTTGGAAAAGCCAGCCTAAGCCTACAATTTGCGAACCCTATTTAATAATTTTCTGCTCATATTAATTTCCTTTATTGCTTCTATTTACTAAAATTACTAGCTTAATATTCCTTCTTTTGTTATAGTTACCATTGGGTGTTAATTAACTTTGATGCATTGAAATAGGAAGTTTATTATCTTGATTCTTATAGGGGAGACCCTGATGATGATTTAAAAGAGCTCATTAAAGTGTATGTTCATTTTCTTTGGTTACCATTCTCAATATATATTCATTTTTACCTAGCTCATAAATACCTTTTTTCAATTATTTTTTTATACAACTCCATATAAATTTTTTTTCATAAGAGGTTAAGGAGAAATTGAATTATAAAAAGATGTTAAGGTCTGTAAAAGTATGACCAATTACCTCAACTATAACCATATGTTAATAATGAAATATGCAATTGCTGATTGCTAATAGGTCCTATAACAGTCAGTAGGTTTAGTCTTGTGTGGATTTTATGTCATTAAATTCATTAAAGACTTCATTAATTACTTCCTTTTACTAATGGACAATGCAAGTACCTTGATCATTATTTAATTTTATATAAAAACGGGTCATGTGTCATAGTTCTACTACATAATTTGCTTGGTACATAATGGAAAGACAACATATACTAACCCTGTTTCTAGATTACTTATTGCTATTTGAGTTAAGCCTTACCTAGTATGTTGTTATTATGAGTTCATCGATGATGAAAATTAATTTTCCAAACTTTGTTCATTGAGTACATACTTTGCAAGCTATTATTATGTTGCCTAGTATTTTAATCATATATGTTGTAATGGACTTCAAATTTGATGAAGATGGTGAGTATTGCTGGAATTGGCTACTTTTTCCATTGATGCAAAAATAGGAATTGATGCAAGTTTGCACATTTAGCCTTCTTAGGTTGGTTTTCATTGTTGTTTCACCAAACACACTTGATCAGTGTGTTTGACTTTCTTATGTCGCTAGAAATAGTTCATCGGTCTCAAAACTATTAGTCTTTTATTAGTATTAAAAATTATTTAATTATCAAGCGATAATAATGTTATTTTGTGCTTATGTTATAATTTATATTTGTGTTTATGCAATATATTAGGAATTATTAATTATGTTTTAAATATATCTAATTTTGTGTATTTTTGTGTTTATTAGATAAAATATTAATTTCACATAATTTCAAGCTCCAAACAGATAAAAGGATGTTAAATTTAGATTCTGCAGGTTTGAAAACATAAGATGAGTCAAGATCGGCTTAAAATTGTGCTTATGTAAAAAAAGTGGACTTTTTATGTTGACCGATCATGATTGGATGATAAAATGAGCTTACAATAGACATGAGTGCATGGGATAGCTGGTAATTTTGATTAAATCTCAACCATTCATGATTCAATGGCTATGATTGTGGTACGTGGCAATGGTTGGTAAAGCAAGTTGTAGGATCCGAATCTTTGTATACGGGTCGACCCGATCCACTCATTAACTCGCCAAATCTCAACCGTTCTTTGGCTAAATCAAACAAATCAAGTTGTTTGATTGTTTAGGGAATGATTGTATTTGAATAGCATTTTGATATTTATAAAATGGCAAAGTTATCAATATTCATATATTAATTTAATGAATATAGTCCAAGAAGTAAAATAGTTAAGGAACACATTCTCCAGTTAGTCGAGAATATGAAACGTGCATCCTTTGTACTATACTTCTAAAATAGTTCCTAGTGGTGGATTTATGATTGGATATTATAAATTCCTATAAACACTAGTATGTGTTATGACTCCTTTGAAGGACAACATTTGTCCATGAGGTTCCTAATAACGCAACTATTGTGCAGTAAAATTAAAACAGATGGCGAAAGCTCTAGAAACCTCGGATCGACTTCATTCAAAAACGAAAATCAAGAAGAAAGATCGAAGTTTAATTACCTCACTTGTAGTTTCAGAAATGACTTCGTGAAGTAGGAGAAAACGACTGAAAACAGCAAGCTCCGAACACTGTCCAGAAAATACAGCTCTGCACGAACAGCTTCTGTTTTGCCACGATCTGAGATCCTTTAAGCACCCCAATTGTGATGCCTCTAATCCGTCCACACTTAGAAATGTTCTAGGAGTTCAGAAGATTTGGAATCTCGAAATTTCATTAAGAAATGAGAGAGATAATGAAGGAACATGAATGCTAGCTCATGTTGATTCCTTCCACCAAATAAAGCCACCATTATCTCTAATAATGGCACCAAACATTATCATGTCCTAGACCCACCCACTTAGCCATTATTTATTGAAATTGATCTCATCACTTCAATAAACTATTTAATTAAATAAATAAATAGCTAATATTAATTAATTTCGGAATTAATCATTTAACCCCATTTTGATCACATCAAATGGTTAAATGTGGGCTTCTCTTGTGACATGTTCTAATGCTTTCTCTTAATCCATATTGGATCCAATAAAAGCCCATAATTCTAAACCCAAAATTGGTCTAGAAGTCCATAATCATATATGAACCCGAACATGTCCAAAATGGTCATTTTACGTTCTCGACATTCCATAATGTTTAATTGAGAATTTATGAAATTTATTTTGTTCCTTAAACTATTTATGGAACATCTAAATTTCTATCTTAAATCATATTTAAGATATATTTATATTTATATTCATTCTCAATGAATTATAATATAAATATTGATTTTCTTAAAATTAGGAAATCTAACTTCTCATTTTCTAGTAACTCCTTTTTCATTTCTATATTGTGTGTGACCTTTTAGGTTCTTAGTTATAAGGTAGTAGAACTATTTTAATGATAACTCTTTATTCATTAAATGATGCTAAACTCTTTAGTCATCAATTAGAACCTTTCTAATGACCTTAAGATGCATTGGTAATACGCTTTACCAATATTGATCATAAGGTTTCTACAAGTCATGACTGACACCTAGCAGTATATCACGACTATCCAAATAACAAGAATTGTTGGATCTATAGAACCTATTCCATTGTATCTCTATGTCTTGGTCTCTTCATCATCCATGTCCAGAGAAAAGCACACTTTATGGTTTATTATGTTAAGCAGTTGTGCTTTATCTCAAAATAAATATAAATGAACTTGGCATGATACTATAATTTGAACTCCTTCAAATATATTTCACCTTTGGCCAAGGATTTCTCATGCCAATTCATATTATCTTATAGGGACATCCTTTTTGTATATTACAAAGTGATGAATTCCATATTGGCCATCAACTTGTCTTCATACATAGCCAACCATGACAGCTATTGCTAGATCTCTTCCGTGATTAGGAATCAATCGTTATGCATTCACATATCAGAGATGTCTATGTATAAGACATATGTTATGCCTCAGGTCTAAAGATCATTACTATACATAGTGTCTGTTACAATGTATAATAAGCCATTAACACTCACGACCATATGGCTTACTATATTCGATCAAGTTCAGTAAACTTGTTCTTTTAACAAGTACCTATGTGTTTGACTTGACATCTCATGTCAATGATATGAAACTCACCATCCATTTTAGTATCACATACCATAAGGAGTCATAACACATACTAGTGTTTATAGGAATTTATAATGTCCAATCATTAATCCACCACTAGGAACTATTTTATAATTAGAGTACAAAGGATACACGTTTCATATTCTCGACATACTCGAGAATGTGATCCTTAACTATTTTACTTCTTGGACTATATTCATTATATTAATATATGAATATTGATAACTTTGCCATTGAATAAATATTAAAATGTTATTCAAATACAATCATTCCCTAAACAATCAAATCACCATTCAATTGGCCTTTAGGGCATATTACTAACATCCTTATGGTATATGATACTAAAACAGATGGTGAGTTTAATATCATTGAGATGAGATGTCAAGTCAAACACATAGATACTTATTAAGAGAACGAGTTTACTGAACTTGACCGAATATAGTAAGCCATATGGTTTTGAGTGTTAATGGCTTATTATACATTGTAATAGACACTATGTTTAGTAATGGTCTTTAAACCTGAGGCATAACAGATGTCTTATACATAGACATCTCTGATATGTGAATGCATAATGATTGATTCCTAATCATGGAAGAGATCTAGCAATAACTGTCATGGTTGGCTATGTATGAAGACAAGTGTATGGCCAATATGGAATTCATCACTGTGTAACATACAAAAAGATGTCCCTATGAGATAATATGAATTGGCATGAGAAATCCTTGGCCAAGGTGAAATATATTTGAAGGAGTTCAAATTATATTTTCATGCCAAGTTCATTTAGATTTATTTTGAGATAAAGCATAACTGCTTAACATAATAAACCATAAGCCGTGCTTTTCTCTGGACATGAATGATGAAGAGACGAAAACATAGAGATACAATGGAATGGGTTCATCCAACAATTCTTGTTATTTGGATGGTTGTGATATACTGCTAGGTGTAACTCATGACTTGTAGAAACCTTAAGATCAATATTGGTAAAGCGTATTAGCAATGCATCTTAAGATCATTAGAAAAGTTCTAATTGATGACTAAAGAGTTTAGCATCATTTAATGAATAAAGAGTTATCATTAAAATAGTTCTACTACCTTATAACTAAGAACCTAAAAGGTCACACACCAAATAGAAATGAAAAAAAAAGGGAGTTACTAGAAAATGAGAAGTTAAATTTCCAAATTTTAGGAAAATCAATATTTATATTATAATTCATTGAGAATGAATATATATATATATATGTATATATCTTAAATATGATTTAAGATAGAAATTTAGATGTTTCATAAATAGTTTAAGGAACAAAATAAATTTCATAAATCCTCAATGAAACATTATGTAATATAGAGCACGTAAAATGATCATTTTGGACATGTTCCGGTTCATATATGATTATGGACTTCTAGACCAATTTTGGGTTTAGAATCTTGGGCTTTTATTGGATCTAATATTAATTAAAAGAAAGTATTAGAACATGTTACAAAAGACGCCCACATTTAACCATTTGATTTGATCAAAATATGGTTAATTAATTAATTTAGCTATTTATTTATTTGATTAAATAATTTATTAAAGTGATAAGATCACTTTCAATAAATAATGGCTAAGTGGGTGGGTCTAGCAAATGATAATGTTTGGTGCCATCATTGGAGATAATGGTTGCTTTTTTTGGTGGAATGAATCATCATGAACTAGCATTCATGTTTCTTCATTATCTCTCTCATTTCTATATGCAATTTGGAGATTCCAAGTCCTATAAACTCCTAGAACATTTCTAAGTGTGGACTGACTAGAGGCATCACAATTGTGGTGCTTAAAGGATCTCAGATCGTGACGAAACAGAAGTTGTTCGTGCAGAGCTCTATTTTCTGGATAGTGTTCGTAGCTTGCAGTTTTTAGTCATTTTCTCCTACTTCATGAAGTCGTTTTTGAAACTAAAAATGAGGTAATTAAACTTCAATCTTTCCTCTTGATTTTCATTTTTGAATGAAGTCGATTCGAGGTTTCTAGAGCTTCTGCCATCTGTTTTAATTTTACTGCACAAAAATTGCATTATTAGGAACCTCATGGACAATTGCTGTCCTTCAATTGGTATCAGAGCCATCTTCACTCAATTTTGAATTTTTAAAGCATGATTTATGTTATTTCCATTTATAATAGCATGAAGGATGATCATGGAAAGACCTAGATATTTTATGATATATTTATGTCATGTGATGATTGAATATATGCTTGATTGAATGAGCTATTGATCTATTTGTTCATTTGTTCGATTTCTAAAGGCTTAAATGGTTCTAATATTTTTAAATAGGGACTTGCATGTCCCTCCTTCTATTAAGATCTGATTGTATCCCATTACCCCAAAATTTGTACCCCAATTCTTCTAAATATGTAATTTCTACGAGATGATTGTAAAAGGAGGGACGATGTATTTTCGATGCCTTGGAGGTTGGAGCAAGAAGAATTTATGGATCGTTGCAGCACTTATGATGATATTTTAGCCTCTCAAATAGAAATTAATAATTGTAATAATTTGAGGCATAAGATGTCTCATAATCATTATTGTTTGCTTCATACCTAGGTGGACCTTAAAACCAATTTTGGCTCAAATTGGTTTTATTAGAAAATTCGATGATCATCCTTCGTTGGTTTGTCTATAAAATGCATGAGATGCATATTAGGGTGCTTAGACATGTTTGAATATTGAAAAATGGAAGATGTTGTGCAAATTTTATTGAACTCGCAAGCGCACGAATCTGTTGTAGCGTAGATCAATGGTGACGAGTGTCGATCCCACGAGAAGGTTGATTTTAATTATATATAGAATTAATTTTGTAAATGGGTGGTTGGATTGATGAAAATGATTTTGATTATCCTAAACTTGGAATTGAAATGCGAGAATAAATTCTAAAATTGGAATTTAAATGGCAAGAACAAATTGAAGATAAATCTATTGAGATGACGTACCTTGGTATCTGGATCCGTATCAACATGCATCATAGGCTAAATATTCCTTATTAATACCAATTAAATTATGAGGGGGGAATCCACACCTCATGAACCACGCTCTAATAAATACGGTGCTAAGGGTTTATCGTGCCAAATATTAATAATTTTATACTAGGGTGCCGGTGAAACCAGGGCAGTACTAGACAAGATTAGTATTATTTGTCGACGAGAAGTCAAAACATCTACAAAAACTAGAGGGGAAGAGAAAGTAAATTTATCAAATTAAGCCCATGACACATTTTGAGACTTCACCTTCAACCCAAGATTGAAAGAAAATTAGCCACTCACAGTTGAACTAGGGGCAAAATGGAAATTTATTAAAATACGTAGAAAATACAAGACAAAGAGAGAATTACAGAAAATGAATCCCAAAAATAGATTCAGAGGTGCCAAAATAGGAGGGGAAGATCCTTTTTTTATAGATACATCGAGTAAATCATGACCATCGGATTAAAAACAATTTGGACGCTCAGGATTTCGCCACGTCATCAGTCAACAGTAAAGTCAACAGCCACTATTTGCACAGTAACGTGGTTCAGCCACTATTTGTACAGTAAATAATCCCCTGTGTTACATGTACCGTACGCGCGATTTTTGGTCCACTAATATGCTGCCATGTCACGATAAATAGTACATAAGAATTTTAGTCCAATAGGATCGTGACACTTCATCAGTCAATGCCACATCATCGGTCAATGCCACATCATCGGTCCGTCTATGTAAACAGTGCCGTGAACAGTAACGTAGACGATACCCGTACATGTAAATAGTACCGTATATGTGAACAGTGTCATTTTTCCTTTTATGCTCCTCCTAAGGTTTTCGACCGTCCTAAGTTCAAAAATGATGTCCGCTTTGCCATTTGATCTCTCATTTATTGTTAAATGACTATGATGCCCCTAAAATACATAAAATACTTAATTAAAATAAAATACACATAATTAAAGTACAAGAAACTTAAACACATAAAAGTAAGGGTTGTTAGTAATACTTGATACGTAAAATAACGATTTTCTCCTTTATAAATATGCACTTTCTAACACTCAACACACTCCCCAACCAGCATATTGCTAGTCCCTAGCAAATAAAGCGAAAAAAAAATTCAAAAATGATTTTTTTTTAACACTCTTGTTTATTCAATCAGATTAATGATAACAATCAAATGGAAGTATAAGCATTATCTCAAGTCTAAAGAAACATCACACCCACATCAACCATCCACATGAATCAACCTAGTAGACTTTGTCATAACTACCTTCAAGAATGACATATCAAACCCCAAAATCTCACTGGAAATAGTGACACTCTCACAAAGAAATTAAACCTAATAAAAATAGTCACTCCAATGAATGGTAATTGAGAGAAAATAATAACAAAGTGATCTCTCATGCTCTCACCAAGATGAAAGAAATTTGCCCTTAACTTGGAAATAATACGATCTCAAGTCAAATAAAAATGCTAGTCAACCCAATTTATTTTTTTTTTTAATGCATCACTACATCTTTTTAGCCCATATAACTAGCTTCTACTTCAGACTATAGTTCCATAAAATCAAGAAGGACTTTTATTAGGACGTGACATAGGCTAGAGACATGGTTAACAAAGAAGGGAAATAGGAGAAACAAGTGTATGTTTGAGAAAAATGTAGAGGAAATTTTTTTTTTGAAATTTGCAAGGTGGATTTCACCTATTATTGTTGTTTTTTTTAACAACATTTTTTTAAGCAACAATTTTTTTCTCTTTTTTTTAGAAACAACAATTTTTTTCTTCTTTTTTTTGAACTAGGCATAATTTCACTATACAAAATATTTATTTACATTTTTCTCCATCATAAATAGGTGATGAATCTTGTAAAATATTGGGTAATACTCCAAATCGGAGTAGGTTAAGATGATAAGTTGGCTAGAAAGGCTCAAACGGATCAAAGACGGCATTTCCATCATCTTTTAGGACTCTAAATAATCTTCCATATCTACTAATTAAATGGGCTTCCAAATGTAGTAACACACATTTTTTTCTTTTTTTATTTTCATTATTTTTATTTTTTATTTTTTTAGGGTTAACTCAAAAGAAATCTAGAGATCGTGTACACAATAATAAACTGCTAAGCTATATAAAGATTGGGCAAAAGGGTTACTCTCCAAGAAAAATGATAGGCTCAAAAACTTACTTGGTATTTATTATGACATGTTCATTCCTTCAAGCAACTCATATTTGTCTCCGACATCAACATGTAGAGTAGCAAACATAGTGTAACATCACTTCAGACTAAAGATAATACAAATACTAAAATTTAAAATCATCATATTATCCAATGTCAAAACAAATCACAAATTTTTTTTAACAACAATCTACCCCCCAACCTACTCTAAATGTGAAAAGAAAATATGCATGCAGAAAAATGATGCAGAAAAACTAATTAGAAAATGATAGAAAATGAAAATTGTTTTTTTTAAACGATGAAGATGCGTTTCTAGAGTTACTACACTCCATATTCAGCCATCTTCGACTAAAAAAAACTTTGTTTGAAAATGAATATTTATAAAGGAGAAATTAAAAAGAAGAAGAAATCTGAATTTTTTTTTTATTTTTTTGTTTTGTTTTGTTTTTTTTAAACAATGAAGATGCGTTTCTAGAGTCACTACACTCCATATTCAGCCATCTTCAACACAAAAAGTTAGCAACAGTTAGTTTCTACAACAAAAAATTAGTAAAAACTTAACCAACATTCCACAATTGTCAACTATTCCCTCCCCCCAACCAGAATGAAACATTGTCCTCAATGTTTGAAAGGAAAGAAGTTGAGTTTAGAAGACATCACTTGGGTGGTGCAACAAAGAAGAAAATATTTACAGGCGGAGGGTTAAATCTAATTTGTACTTCTTACTGTGGCTACTGTTACCGTCATCGTTTGAATGCTCCAACACAAAGCTCCAAGGGTCTGGCTCTGGTCTATAAGCTTGTAACATATCAAGTAGTTCATTAGCAGTGTGAGCACAAATAAAAAGTTTTTTTCGCACTAGAAGGAATAAAGTAGTTTTTGATTGCATGGTTAAGAAATGCGAAAAAGCCATCATAAAAATTATTGACATTTAACAAACCGATGGATTTCTGGTGAATGTGCAGATGGGCCCAAGATGCTAGTGTAATAAGTGCCTCTAGTGTTGCAAGATCTCCTGGAAGGAAAATAAAAGCATCAGCATGATTAAGCATTTCAGTTATTCGTTCTTGCATACCTGAGACAACTAACTCTTTTCTAGTCGTTGAGTCAGACATACTGCCCAAAGGTTTTAGGACTCGTGGGATGATGCCTAACACTTGGCTTCCTCTGACAAAAGCAGCTTCTGAGACCAATTTTGATAACCCTCGGTTACCTCCTCCATACACCAATTTTCTCTCTGTTATGTTTCGACCAAGATCTATGGCTGCATCAACGAACTCTTTATGTTTGCCATAGGTAAATCCAGAAAGCACGCAAATGTTCTTGAATTGTCTATTAGAAGTAGCTGCCATTGGAATATTTCTCAAAAACAATTTATGAGTGCTTAACAAAAAGTCATAGTTAAGAATCTTGGTGACAATGGTTCACAACTGTGTATGAGGTGGCATGTCAGTGTCAAATAACGCGTAAAGCACATGGCTCAATAGTCAAAAAGCAAACAGTAGAAATAAACAGTAATAAAATTATTAAAGACAATAATACAAAATGATAAAATAACAGTAAAATGAAATAAAATAACAATAAAGTAAAAGGATATTTACAGGTAGTTGCAACTGTGGCTCACATCTTCCTCTGGTTTTACGTCCAGAAACGGCTTGAACGCCCTCTATGGGTCGAGGATGGGCTTCCCATCCAGTTTTCTTATAAACTGGCAAACAGAGTCGTTTATAGTCAGTTCCCGAGACTATATTGTGCATGCTCTTTATAGAATAATGGTCATAACTTGAGAATCGCTCCTTGCACATATCCACTGGGATGTGTTTCAAGAGACAGAAGGATATCATCCAATGACTCCTTATTCAAGTCATCCCTAATGAATTGAATCTTATCTTCCCTATTATCAGACACCATTCCTAAAGAATATCGGTTTTTATTGCAACTTATTCTGGCACACTTATGACAAGCAACAGAAATTCTTCGAGCTCGTCGTTTTCTTGCATAATTTCCTTTACGTGTGACAGAATTCAACTTCCTATAATCAATACATATACGCCATCCTGTAGTTACTCTAGTTGGTATCATTTTATTATCAACATTGGTAACTACAGTGACTCCTGACTTTTTAGGGACAACTTGTACATGACTGACCCATGAACTATCAGAAATAGGGTAAATGATACCTACATCTAATAGCTTAAGGACTTCTGTTCTAACTACTTCTTTCATATTAGGATTTAACCGACGTTGCATTTCCCTAGTAGATTTAGCATTTTCATCAAGGTGAATGTAATGCATGCAGTTTACTGGATTTATACCTTTTATGTCTACTATGGTCCATCCTAATGCTCCTTTGTGCTCTTTTAAAACATCCAACAACTTACCTTTTTGTTCATCATTGAGGGATGATGAGATGATTACTGGTAGAGTACTTTCTTCCCCTAAAAATGCATATTCCAAAGTGTTGGGCAATGGTTTGAGCTCAAGTTTTGGTGGTGATTCTGATGATGGGATGAGTTTCTTTTCTGATGGTGCTAGTTGTTCAACTCTTGACTTCCATTTATTAGTGTCCATGGATGGTGCTGAGTCAAGTAGGGCATTGACCTCATCGACCGATCTGTTAATATCAAAATCCAAACCAAAGTGAGTTAAACATGTTTGTAAAGGATCGTCACTAAGGTTTGAAACAAAAGTATCATCAACTAGTGCTTCAATTAAATCCACATCAACAATTCCATCATTTGTGTTGTGAGGTTGCTTGGCAATGTTGAAGATGTTTAGCTCCATAGTCATGTTGCCGAAGGACAACTGCATATTTCCAGTCCTACATTGAATGTGAGCATCCGCAGTTGCCAAGAAAGGTCGGCCTAGGATAATGGGGATGTGCTTCCTTGAATCCTGTATTGGTTTAGTGTCAATTACAGTGAAATCAACAGGAAAATAAAACTTGTCTACCTGGATAAGCACGTCCTCCACAATACCACGAGGTATTTTCGTGGACCGATCTGCAAGCTGTAACACCACTGGAGTTGGGTGTAATTCTCCCAGTCCAAGTTTCACAAATACTGAGTAAGGCAACAAATTTACACTAGCTCCTAAATCCAACAAAGCATTCTCAATTGTGTGGCTCCCTATGCTACATGAGATAGTGGGGGAATCTGGATCTTTGTATTTTAAAGGAATTTTATGTTGGAGTATAGAACTAACATTTTCTGTTAAAAATGCCTTCTTTTGAACATGCATGTTTCTCTTTTTAGTACATAGGTCTTTAAGAAACTTGGCATAAGATGGAACTTGTTTAATAGCATCAAGCAATGGAATGTTAACACTTACCTGTTTAAAGATTTCGAGAATCTCACCTGTAGATTTTCCCTTCTTCTCTTTAATTAACCTCTAAGGAAATAGAGCTTTGGGAACATACTCTCATGGGTTGGTTTCTTCTTTCTCCTCCAATGATGAGTCATCAACATTCACAGGTACAATTGGGTTTTCTTTCGTCGCCGGCATCTCCACTTTGTTGTCGACTTCTTTTCCTTTTCGCAAGGTCATAACAGCTTTGACTTCTCCATGCTGCTGTGGTGAACTGGTACTTGCTTCATGCACTCCTTTAGGGTTAGGCACTGGTTGACTTGGAAATTTACCTTTCTCAACAGTCATTGCCAAGGTCTAAACTGAAGAAGCAAGTTGTCCCACCATCTTCTCCAGGCTTGAAACTGATTAGGCTTGTGAGTTGAAGCCCGCTCTCAATTCGTTTCGTAATCCATCAATGGTGCGGTTCTGTTGCTCAATCGTGGAGTGAGTAACATTCCTGAAATTCTGGAATGCATCCTCCCATGGTCTGGGTTGAGAGTAGTTCTGGTTCTGATTATATGGTCTGAATGGTGGCTGAGAGGCTTGAGGATTTTGAGAAATTGGTTGCATCGGTGGAGCTATAGCTGCTGGTCCATTCTGTTGGAATCCTTGAGACCATGAAAAATTGGGGTGGTCTCTCCATCCAGGGTTATATGTGTTGAAGTATGGGTTGTAATTCGATGGTTTTCTCATTACACCTATGGCATTGGCTTGATCTGGATTTGAGTCAAGGTCATGTGGCTCTATTGATTTAGCATTAGATAATGATGCTATTTGTTGAGAGAGACCTTCAATTATTGCTTTGACTTCTTTGATTTATGAACTAGATTCGTCAATTTGAACCTCATTTACTCCCTTAACCCTTAAAGTATTCCTGAGTGATCGACTCCGTTATTGGGAATTATCTGCTTGTCGCTGGACAAATTCCCAAATCTCTTATGCACTTTTGGACATTAGCTCTCCTCCACTTGTTGCCATTAGCCATTCTTGTACATTCGGTAATAAGCCCTCCAAAAAATATTGGCATTGGTGCCATTTCTCGTACTCATGATGTGGACACTTCAAGAGTAGCCCATTGAATCGCTCCCATGTTTCGAAAAACTGCTCGTCATCTCTCTGGGTAAACTCCGAGATTTCCCTGCGAATAGCATTGGTTTTATGCACTGGAAAATATTTATTAAAAAATTTTGTAACCATTTGTTCCCATGATGAAATGCTATTAGCAGGCAATGTATTAAGCCATGAACGAGCTCTATCCTTCAAGGAAATGGGAATAATCTAAGTTTTACATCATTGTCTGAAAAATTTTCATATTTAAATGTTTGACAAATTTCATGAAAATCATTCAAATGATTATATGGGTCCTCATTTTCTAGGCCATAAAATGTGGGGAGACAATTTAGCACACTAGGTTTTAGTTCAAAACTCCTAGCAGCTACATTTGGATACCTAATACATGATGTGCTCAAATTAGCTAAAGGACTGAAGTAATCCTTAAATGACCTCTCTTGTGGTGCTTGTAAATCCATTCCAAATTTATTTTTAACGTGCTTGTGTATGCGAAGTGTTTTCTCTAATTCAAGGTCTATAAGTTCAAGATTAGGTAATAATGACCTACGACCATGCATGCAAGAAACACAAAATAAATGAGAAGAAAATAAATAAAACAAAAATAAAGATAGGAACAAAACAAATAAAAATAAAGAAAAATGAGAAATTACAATACTAACCTTACTGTGCTGTTACAACCTTACTATAAAAACACAAAAATACGTGAAATAAATTAACTAAAAAAATAAATTAATAAGATAAATAAAAATTACAAAGAAGAAATAGAAAATAACTTGAAAATTAAATTACAAAATTTAAAGAAGACAAAAAAATACTAACCTCTAAATGTAGATTCACTTTTTTTTTTCTTTTTTTCTCTTTTTTTTAAAAAAATTAAATGAAAATATTCACAAAAATTAATTCTATGAATTAAAATTACTTACCTCCCCGGCAACGGCGCCAAAAACTTATTGTGCAAATTTTATTGAACTCGCAAGCGCACGAATCTGTTGTAGCGTAGATCAATGGTGACGAGTGTCGATCCCACGAGGAGGTTGATTTTAATTATATATAGAATTAATTTTGTAAATGGGTGGTTGGATTGATGAAAATGATTTTGATTATCCTAAACTTGGAATTGAAATGCGAGAATAAATTCTAAAATTGGAATTTAAATGGCAAGAACAAATTGAAGATAAATCTATTGAGATGACGTACCTTGGTATCTGGATCCGTATCAACATGCATCATGAGCTAAATATTCCTTATTAATACCAATTAAATCATGAGGGGGGAATCCACACCTCATGAACCACGCTCTAATAAATACGGTGCTAAGGGCTTATCGTACCAAATAATAATAATCTTATACTAGGGTGCTGGTGAAACCAGGGCAGTACTAGACAAAATTAATATTATTTGTCAACGAGAAGTCAAAACATCCACAAAAACTAGAGGGGAAGAGAAAGTAAATTTACCAAATTAAGCCCATGACACATGTTGAGACTTCACCTTCAACCCAAGCTTGAAAGAAAATTAGCCACTCATAGTTGAACTAGGGACAAAATAGGAATTTATTATAATACATAGAAAATACAAGATAGAGGGAGAATTACAGAAAATGAATCCCAAAAATGGATTCAGAGGTGCTAAAATAGGGGGGCAAGGCCCCTTTTTATAGATACATCGAGTAAATCATAACCATCAGATTAAAAACAGTTTGGACGCTCAGGATTTCGCCACGTCATTAGTCAACAATAAAGTCAACAGCCACTATTTACACAGTAACGCGGTTCAGCCACTATGTGTACAGTAAATAATCCCCTGTGTTGCATGTACTGTACGCGCGATTTTTGGTCCACTAATATACTGCCACGTCACCATAAACAATAAATAAGAATTTTAGTCCAATAGGATCGTGACACTTCATCAGTCAATGCCACGTGATCGGTCAATGCCACGTCATCGGTCCGTCTATGTGAACAGTAACGTGAATAGTAATGTAGACGATACCCATACATGTAAATAGTACCGTATATGTGAACAGTGTCATTTTTCCTTTTATGCTCCTCCTAAGGTTTTCGACCGTCCTGAGTTCAAAAATGATGTCCGTTTTGCCATTTGATCTCTCGTTTATTGTGAAATGACTATGATGCCCCTAAAATACATAAAATACTTAATTAAAATAAAATACACATAATTAAAGTACAAGAAACTTAAATACATAAAAGTAAGGGTTGTTAGTAATACTTGATATGTAAAATAACGATTTTCTCCTTTATAAATATGCACTTTCTAACACTCAACAGAAGACATGTTTGAATATTGAAAAATGGAATAACTTGCTAAAAAGTGAGACCATAATAATGATCAAATATTCCCTAATTAAATAAACATAATTATTGTTAAGTTGTAATGATGGATATTGAGAATATCCATCATGGCCTACTAATACCAATGGAATATTTAAAATATTTTATGCTTGGGGTAGTTATCATGGATACATGGGCTACTCATTCATTAAAATGTTGAAAACAAACCATATATCATACGATGATGCATAATTCATATATTAAGCTACCAAGAACTGTTCTGTGAGGTTAGTATGATGTTTTGAAATATGCAAGGGTATTAGGGTAAATTTAACTAAATTATTTATACCAAAAACTGTTAGGTGAGGTATTAATGATTTAGAGGCCGAAGGATAATTGGTACATGCATGAGATGCATTTAGTAAAGAGTTACCTACTCATTATAATAAGTAAGCCAAGAATTGTTAGGTGAGGTAAACTTATGCTAATGAGAATCCAATTCCTACTAGAAACTTTTACCAATGAGAGTTTCCATTTCTTGCATATGGGAGTGTAATGAAATGATAAAATAGTGGGACGCATTATTTGGTTTAAAATTACTGTTGGACGAGACCCAATTACGTTGATTGGTTCAGAAATTTAAGAATTGTTCTTAATTATGAGAGAATTAGCTATGTTCTTGATACACCTAAGCCAAATGAAATTCCTGATGGAGCAAGTGAGGCAGAACGTGTCACTTATCAGAAGTGGTAAAATGATGACCTAATTGCTAAGAGCTATATATTGGCATCGATGTCCAATGAACTACAAAGGCAACATGAAAATATGTCTGATGCAAGTTCGATGATACTTCATCTACAAGAGTTGTATGGTGAACAAAGAAGAACAGTTAGATAGGAGATATCTAAGAAATTATTCAGAATGAGAATGATTGAAGGATCGGTCAATGAGCATGTAATCAAAATGATTAACTACATAGAGCAGCTGGAAGCTCTTAATTTCTCAATGGATGAGGAATTAGCTATCGATCTTATCCTATAATCCTTGCTAGACTCATTCTCTCAATTTATCATGAATTTTAACATGAATAAAATTGAGTGTAGCCTTGTTGAATTGCTAAAGATGCTTAATACTACATAAAATAACTTAATCATAAGATAATGTTATAAGCTAACTTGTATTTATGTCTTCTGTGAATCAACATGGTGATCATATAAATACATATAATATGATTAAATGACTTTAATAAAAATATTAAAGTAATTAAGATATCTGAATAAAATGCCTCATTAATTTTATTAATCAGAAAAAATATTTATTATAATTAAATAAACACATATACTTTTAAAGCGCATATTTTTCCATCAATCTCCCACTAGCTCTTAAAGCATATCTGGCATATTGCACATGCTCTAAGGCTCTAAGTGCAGGTTATAAAGGTTTCCCACTAATGGCCATTATAATAAGATCTGTCATTTGGCATCTAATGTCATTTGGGGTACTGTTATATAATCTTTCTACACTATTCCCTTATAAGATGATACTTCCTCTCAATATGTTTTTGTTTTTTGTGGTTCCTTGGTTCCTTAGATTGAGCTACCACACTACTATTATCGCAAATTAGTTTAAGGGGTACAGTTACAACAGGTACCACCTCAAGATCTTGTAGGAACTTGCGGAGCCATACAACTTCTTTTGCAGCTTCGGATGCAGCCACATATTAAGCTTTAGTTGTGGAGTTTGTGATGCAAGATTGTTTCACACTCCTCTAACTAATAGCTCCACTTCCCAATGTAAACACATAGCAGGTAGTTGATTTTCTGGAATCCTTATCTGACATAAAGTCAGAATCAGTATAACCCATTGGAATGAGTTCATCACCAGAATACACAAGCATATAATTTTTAGTTCTTTTCAGATACTTTATAATTTGTTCGATTGCATTCTAGTATCGTAAACTAGAATTGATATCTGTAAACCATCTATACCGTAAAACAGACGTCTGATCTAGTATAAAGCATGGCATACATGAGACTTCCCACAACTTCTGCATAGGGAACTCGTCTCATTCTCTCTATCTCTTCAGATGTTTTATGTGATTGATCCTTAGAGAATGTAATTCCATGTTTGAATGGTAATAAATCAGTCTTGGAATTTTCCATGCTAAATCTAGCCAATATCTTATCAATATAGACCGCTTGAGATAAGGCTAAAGTTTTATTCTTCTGGTCTCATAGTAACTTGATACCAAGAATATAACTACCTCTCCCAGGTCTTTCATATCAAATTGTTTTGCTAACCAACTCTCTATTGTAGTCAATACTCCTATATTGTTTCCAATTAGGAGAATATCGTCTACATAAAGAATTAGGAAGGTTACAGATTTTTCTTGAATTTTCTTGTACACACATGGTTCATCAATATTTTAAATGAATCCAAGCGATTTAATCTCTTGATCAAATCTGATGTTCCATGACCGGGATGCTTGCTTTAATCCATAAATGGATTTCTGAAACTTACATACTATGTGTTCTTGGCCTTTTGTACGAATCCATGTGGTTGCTGCATGTAGATGTCATCTTCAACATGCCCGTTTAAGAAAGACTATCTTGACATCCATTTGCCAAATTTCATAATCTAACATTGCAGCAATGGAGAGCAGAATCTTGATGGATTTAAGCATAGCAACCACAGAAATGGTTCCCTCATATTCGATTCCTTCTTTCTGAGTAAACCCTTTTGCTACTAATCTTGCTTTAAATGTTTCCACCCTTCCGTCTACTCTTCTTTTTCTCTTGTAGATCCACTTACATCCTATAGGTTTTACCCATTTGGTGCCTCTACAAGTTCCCAGACTTCATTGGAATACATAGATTTCATTTCTTGATTCATGGTTTTTTTCCAAAATTCAACATCTCTATCTATTAAAGCTTTGTTGTAACTAGTGAGATCTTGTACATGTTCACATGAGATAGGCTTATAGGTTTCTTCCAAAAGCATGTATCTCGCAGGTAACCTAGTTACCCTCCCACTACGATGAGGTTCTAAAAGTGATGGTAGTTCAGGGATAATCCTGTGCTAATCAGCTGGTTGTTACTGTTCTTCCAACTCTATAACAAGTGTTGAAAGCTGATCATTAACCTGATCTCTTTTATTTCTCTAGTTTTACCTTACTCTTAGGTTATAAGTCATTATATAGTCTTCCTCAAAAAGGTAAAGAATATGTCTATAAATACATTCCTATCTTGAGGACTATAATTCAGACTTTTCCATATTCCATTAAGATACCTTAAAATGCAAGCTTCTGAATACAAATTCATCTTCTCTACCTCTGATTCTAGTAGAAATACTAGTAAATTCCAAATACGAATGTGTCTCAAACCATGTTTGTGATTTTTTCATAATTTCTTAGAGTAGTAAACATCGAGATAAATGAAACTAAGTTCAATAAACTTTGTAGTTTTAAATACTAGTATCTGGAATCAAAAAGGTAAATGATAAACCATTTAGTAGATATCTTGTTTTATCCAAAAGAATCTTGTTTCTCCATTTTTTTTAAACAATTGTATAATGGTATTCATTGACAACCAAATAGTACTTCAATTATCCATAGAGATATTCTTTGTTTCGATCGTATCGAAGTTCTTTTATGTTCCTGTCTAATTGCTTCTATCTTATCCACGTACTCTTTTGATTTTCAAAAGAATGGAATCATGATGCATTTAAACAAACATAAATAAAATGAATATTCATCAACAAGATTGATAAAATACTCATAACCTCTTATAACATGCAAACTAATTAGTTCGTATACATTTGCATGCGCTAAATCATCAAATGCAATGTTATGCTTTTCTAAACGAGCATCCTCGTCATATTACTTTTCTAAATAAGATTTATAGAGTTACAATGATCAATCTTAATAAGCCAACAAGTCTATCAATAATCATTTTCTTAAAATCTTATTATAGTTTATATGACTTAAACATAAATATCAGAGGTGATTTTGGTTTGAAGAAACATTTCTTTTCTTAAAGGAAAATTATCATTTGTATACCCTTAGTTTACTCCATTATCAAAAATACTACAACACTTTGAGGATGTATCAATTGTCCACCCTAAGTTGACAAAATGTATTAGCTGACCACCAAACTGTTAGTTGCCATTTAAGTATGATGACGTCAGAAGGGTAATTTGATATTTTCATATGATACAAGTGATAATTTAAGGGTATACAAGTGATAAAAAGAGAATTTAAGGGTATGCAAGTGATAATTTTCAAGAGTAAAATCGTTAATTCACTATAACTCCATTAACTTTCAAACAAAAACTAACGGTTTGGTGGTCGGCTAATAAATTTTGTCAACTAAGGGTGGACGATTGATACAACTTCAAAGTGTTGTAGTATTTTTGATAACATAGCAAATATAGGGTATATGAATGATAATTTTCCTTAAAAGTAATAAAACAATTTAAATTAAAAATAAAAATAAATTTATTTATAAAAATAATTTTATAAAATATTAAAAGCACACCTGGAAAACAATATTACAGGGAGATTGGGAAAATTTTAGAAGAAAATATATGTAGAGAGATGATTAAAAATATAAAATGAGGCTCTATTTATAAAAAATAAATTCATAATTAAGTGTTTTGCAGTCCATCATAAGCTTCGTGCATGCGCTCTTAACAACCATTGGATCAAGATCCAATGACTGGTCAAACTTCCTAAGTCAACATCACATGTGGCTGAAGGACAACAATTGTCCATGAGGTTCCTAATAACGCAACTTTTGTGCAATAAAATTAAAACAAATGGCGGAAGCTCTAGAAACCTCGGATCGACTTCATTCAAAAACGAAAATCAAGAGGAAAGATTGAAGTTTAATTACCTCACTTGTAGTTTCAAAAACGACTTCGTGAAGTAGGAGAAAATGACTGAAAACAGCAAGCTACGAACACTGTCCAGAAAATAGAGCTCTGCACGAACAGCTTCTGTTTCGCCACGATCTGAGATCCTTTAACTACCCTAATTGTAATTCCTCTAGACAATCCACACTTCGAAATGTTCTAGGAGTTCATAGGATTTGGAATCTCCAAATTTCGTTTAGAAATGAGAGAGATAATGAAGAAACATGAATGCTAGTTCATGATGATTCATTCCACCAAATAAAGCCACCATTATCTCCAATGATAGCACAAAACATTATCATGTGCTAGACCCACCCACTTAGCCATTATTTATTGAAAGTAATCTTATCACTTCAATAAATTATTTAATCAAATAAATAAATAGCTAAATTAATTAATTTCGTAATTAATTAATTAACCCTATTTTGATCAAATCAAATAGTTAAATGTGGGCTTCTTTTGTAACATGTGCTAATGCTTTCTCTTAATCCATATTAGATCCAATAAAAGCCCAAAATTCTAAACCCAAAATTGATCTAGAAGTCCATAATCATATATGAACCGGAACATGTCCAAAATGATCATTTTACGTGCTCGATATTACATAATGTTTAATTGAGGATTTATGAAATTTATTTTGTTCCTTAAACTATTTATGGAACATCTAAATTTCTATCTTAAATCATATTTAAGATATATATATATATATATATATATATATATATATATTCATTCTCAATGAATTATAATATAAATATTGATTTTCCTAAAATGAGGAAATTTAACTTCTCATTTTCTAGTAACTCCTTTTTTTTTCATTTCTATTTGGTGTGTGACCTTTTAGGTTCTTAGTTATAAGGTAGTAGAACTATTTTAATGATAACTCTTTATTCATTAAATGATGCTAAACTCTTTAGTCATCAATTAGAACTTTTCTAATGACCTTAAGATGCATTACTAATACGCTTTACTAATATTGATCTTAAGGTTTCTACAAGTCATGAGTGACACCTAGCAGTATATCACAACCATCCAAATAACAAGAATTGTTGGATCTATAGAACATATTTCATTGTATCTCTATGTCTTGGTCTCTTCATCATTCACGTCTAGAGAAAAGCACGACTTATGGTTTATTATGTTAAACAGTTATGCTTTATCTCAAAATAAATCTAAATGAACTTGGCATGAAAATTTAATTTGAACTCCTTCAAATATATTTCACCTTGGCCAAGGATTTCTCATGCCAATTCATATTATCTCATTAGGACATCCCTTTGTATTTTACAAAGTGATGAATTCCATATTGGCCATACAGTTGTCTTCATACATAGCCAACCATGACAACTATTGCTAGATCTCTTTCGTGATTAGGAATCAATCATTATGCATTCACATATCAGAGATGTCTATGTGTAAGACATCTGTTATACCTTAGGTTTAAAGACCATTACTAAACATAGTGTCTGTTACAATGTATAATAAGCCATTAATACTCAAAACCATATGGCTTATTATAAACCATCTGTTATTCATATTACCTATGCTTAATACTAGTCATTGAAAAAATTAATGCTAGTCCACCATTGATGATAGACTTACCTAACACATTGAAAAACTTGAAACAAAACAAATAAATGAAGTTGAATAAACAAAGGAGTGATTGGAATTCCCAAGGCTAAACAAGCTGTAATAAATTAGTCATAACACCTTCTAGAGAACTCCAAATCCAGCCCTGTAAATTGCATTGAAAAATTAGCTTAATTATCTTTCCAATATTATATAGCTTGCACATTAATTCTGGCTCAATCAATACCAGATTTATTCTGAATTTACCCTCTCTGTATTTGACCCAAATTATTTATTTGGATGTCCAACAACTTGAATAATGCCACAATATCTTATCTTCTCTTCAAGCGCAATTCATCATGTCTTACATCTTGAATTGCATTTTCAATCCACATTTTCTTAATTAATCCATTTAAAACAACTTGCATGTTTTTGGCTCTACCTCTTATAATTGAGTCTTAATGAATGTGTAAATGATCACTTGAAACCTTAATGGTATTCTCTTGATGGTTCTTATCATCTACATGCCTTTCACATTGTCAACCATGTGCATTCAGTTGTAATATGTACTTGTCAATGTGAGTCTTTTTAGCCAATAATTATCTATTAACTCTTGATTTTCAATTCAAAACAAATAAATAGTTGATGCATGTGCATCAGAACTATATGTATATGATTCAAGATTTAATATTTTAAACTAAATTTTTGTTATTATTATTATTATTTCTGAATGATTGATTGTTCGCTAATTTGTTTTACAAGGTATTTTCTTATGGACTAAGGTCCTTGGAGTGGGTTTAGTAAAAGGTTTAACGCGAATTGAATTTCAATTTGGTGTATCTATATTTCTGAACCACAATCTAATGGTTTGAGTTTATAACAAAATACATATCTTATGAATTGGACCAGATCATTGGGTTTAGTATTAATTTTTAAATAATAATGTATTGATTATAAATTGGGAGGGTAGAGAAATTTTCCCTATTTGGGTAAGCGTGAAAGGCTCAACACTTAACAATAGCATCAATACTTGGCCTCGAATTTAGCAAAGAATTCATTATATGAATAATAAAATCGTACAAAATCGTACCTAAAACCTCCTAAATTTGTCGGGTAAATGGGCCGCCCAATATTTCCAATGCCACCTCAGGTATGCTCTCTCTCTTCGGCCGACACAATAGTAGTGCTTTATTTTATAATTTTGTCCATATTCCGCTATATCTTCCACATATTTGCAGAAAAATTGAGTCCCTTAGATAGGTGGAAATCGATGTCAGTTATTTATTTATTAATTTTTCCATCGTCGAACATAGGAATTGTTGTCAATTTGATTTTTTGATATTCAACCTGTCAGAATGGTCTAATTAAACTTGAATGTCTTAACTCTAAAGTTCAAGCTATACCATCCATCTTAACCTAAGCTCCTCAATAATCTATTAAATTTTTATAATTAAATAAAAAGGTTATTATTTATTTCGATGAATTATCAAATTGATAAAATATTATAAGTCATTCACACAATCAATCATGTAATACTATAGCAGTTGAAAAAAAAATTTATACAAGTGTTTTTAATTGTAACGATTAATTAAAGAAATTTTATCATTATTTTAAAACAAAAAAAGATGGATAGCATTATTTTCTAAACTTTAATAAAAAACTAATTACTTAATAAATAAATAATTTTAGGGGTAAAAACTCATTTAACCCCTATATTTTAAGGTCAGTACCTGTCGAATCTATTTTTAAAAATACTTCAAAACATCCTTATCGTTAAACTATTGACACCCTTATGGTTACTTTATGTTTCTTTTTATTTGCTTTTATAATATTACCCCTTTACAATAATTTTTTGACATTAATAAAAAATTAAATTACCATTTTCACCCAAACAATATAAAATGGAAATAAAAAGAATTAACATTAATTTTTGTGAAATACTCTATTGAGGAAATAATACATTAATTTTTTATTAATATCCAAAAATTGGTAATTTAATTTTTGTTACAAAATATTAATTTTTTTGGACATACGTGAGCTTCCACAAAAATTAATATATTCTTTTTGTGTTTATTTCATTTTTTGGGTTAAATTTTAATTTATTTTTTTTATTAATGTCCAAAAAAAGAAACATTATTGTAAGAGGGTCGTATTATATAAGCAAGTTAAAAGAAACAAAAAATAATCGTAAGGGTGTTAATAGTTTAACGACAGGGACGTTGTGAGTTATATATTTTTGAAAATATAAGAACTAAACGGGTACTGACCTCATAATATAAGGGCTAAAAGAACTTTCACCCTAATTTTAGTAATTAATTTAGCCAATAATATGGAAGGGCTTGGGTTATGATAAATATATATTACAAATTTTATTAGTTAGATATAATAGAATGATTTATTGAGTAAAAATAGTAATTCTATATTTTTATATTAATTCAAGCTGCGAAATAATTTTATTCTTGAACTTATTTCATTTTGAAATTATTTTTATTACGGCTATATGGGCGTAGGCCTAAAAATTTATAAATCTATTTAGTAAATTTATAAATTTCAACATGTAAAATACTAATTTTTCAATTTTGGCCCTATAACTTTAAAAGTGTAATAATTTACCCCTATAACTAAATACTCTTTTTTTTTTTTAACTCTAATCCTAACTTATTTATCTCTATATCATTTGACTACAACTTTAACTTACTATAGTCAAAGAGTATCTAGATTTTTCTTTTATTTACTTATTTTATTTTATTTTATGAGATTTTAGAACAGAAAATATTTATATTTTTAGCCCTTGTGAGATTTAAGATAGTGATTAATATCATTATATCACCACTAGCTCTATTGTCAGTATTTGGGATTTAAAGTTTTTAGAATATAAAAATTTGAGTAATTAGACTTTTTTTCTAAATTTCTTTCTATTTAGTCAAAAATTCGTATAAAATTTGACAGAATCTAATAAGTCAATTTGTCATAGAAAATACAGGCATGTCACAAGACTAATAGCGCACCAAGATTCCCAATTAATTAACTTTTCGCCTAATAAATGGTGTAAATGATTAAGCAATTTCTTTTGTGAATTATTATTATTTATTTTATGCCCAAAATGGTGCCATAATCAATCAAATGAATAGGCAATATATGGTATTGAAAAAAATCTAATCACATACTTAAAAATAAAAACATATCATGTTTAGGACAACTAGTATCCATTTTGACGAACATAGACTTAGTAATAAAATCAAACACTAGTGCCCCAAATGAGATTTCTTGATGGCCCATTTTACCCGATAAGCTTAGATATCAAATACACTCATTTCTAATTTTTTTTTTATTGATAGAATTGGAGGAATTTTATACATCAAATGTAATATAAATAATTAACATATCTGTAACATATGTATAATAATTTTTCAAAATAAATATATACATATTATAACAATATTTATTTATAATATAACTAATATAATGTCTCTAATGTATTATAAAATTTCTTATAAAATTTACTCTATCAGAATCTGACCACTTTGATCCTCCTCGAAATTGTCCGCCAAATACGAAAAGGGGAAAAAAAATCAAAAGGTGAAAACCTTTCATACCACCCCCCCCCCCCCCCAACCAAAAAAAAAAAAGCTACAATCTAAGGTAATTAAATAATGAAGCTTTAAAGACTCACGACAGATTTGCATGTAGCTTTCAATGAGGAAAGAAGTCACAGTCCTAACAAACCAATAATGCATAGAAAATATATATAATTGACACCCATCTACCCATTTTACATATCATCCAACTTGCAAAGTTAACAGGTTTTGCTCATAAATTTAGAGAATGGAAGTAGTTATACTGAATTGCCCATCTACTTATTACGTGGCCTAATGCCATAGGATGTGTCTACAATACAGTGGTTTTCAGGCATATTCCCGAATCAATTCTTTGATTAAAAAAAAAAATTAAATTATACCCTCAAATATTTGTTTTTTGACCTCAAATACTCATATGCGACACATAATTTATCATAAATTGTAGGTCAAAAAAAAAAAATAACTTGACAGATGAGACCAAGAACTTTGGTTCCAGAAAAGAATGAAGGGACTGGATACTATTTAACCATTCTCTATGATCTGTTACTCTAACGATTGAATGTATCTCTAATCACAATCAGTTTTACATAGACTTTTGAGATTAGTTACTTTGCATCCTTCTTCTTTACCCTTTTGAAAGGGGACCCACTAACCTTCTTATTAATAACAACTGTACTGCTATACTCTTATTTCCTCCATAGGCATATTGCCCTCTGCTCTCACCCTGCATTTATAATCACTCAATCATTCTTCTTCTCAATACATTTTCTATTTTTTTTTTCAACATGGCTCTCTTCCTATTACTTGTTCTTAGCAGCCACATTTTCCCTTCAAGCTTTGCTTATTGGCCACCTTCACCTGGCTACTGGCCAAGTTCCAAGTTCAGCTCTATGAGTTTCTACAAAGGATTCAGAAATCTCTGGGGTCCTCAGCATCAAAGAGATGAACAAAATGCATTAACAATCTGGCTTGATAGTTCCTCAGGTTTATATTTACACATTTATCCCTTTTTTTTTCTTTCCTTTTGTTAATTCTGAAATACCGGGGCTTCTGATTGATTCCTGACAACAGGAAGTGGGTTCAAATCAGTGAAGCCTTTCAGGTCTGGCTATTTTGGAGCATCCATTAAACTTCAACCTGGTTACACTGCTGGAGTAATAACAGCATTTTATGTGAGAACATGAACTAGCTAATTAATTTTTAAACATTTTTCTATTCTTGTCTTTTCTGATAACATAATTTCTTAAAATAAAAATGTGATTTATGAGCTAAAATTAATATTGGTTTCATTTTACTTTACAGCTATCCAACAATGAAGCTCATCCAGGTCGGCATGATGAAGTTGACATTGAGTTTCTTGGAACAACATTCGGGAAGCCTTATACTTTACAGACTAATGTTTACATTAGAGGAAGTGGTGATGGGAGAATTATTGGGAGAGAGATGAAATTTCATTTATGGTTTGATCCCACAAAAGATTTTCACCATTATGCTATTCTATGGAGTCCGAAAGAGCTCATGTAAGTTATATCTTTAATTTTAAAATGGATAAAATATAACTCAAACTACCATGTAATTATGTAGCTGTCTATTTGAGAACAGTGTTCTAAGATAAAAGAGACAAAATTATGTGTTGATCAAAGAATTTCTAAAAGTCAAAATAAACGATACGACGGTTTTAACCGAAATTTTTTACTTCAAATTTCAATACAAAATTTTTATAATTTAAAATTTATGTCAAAACTTTAACTTCAATTATTATTTCTTCCATCATTCTAAGTGTAAAAACTAATTTTTGTGTTTTGTAAATCTTATTAAAAAAATAAAACTATTTTTCTTTTTTGGACCTATAAAGAAATAGAACATACTTCCAGATGGTAGTGAACCTTATTAGCTTTTAAAGTCATAACAAGTAATGCTTGCTATCCTTGGCCTTAAGACATCAAACAAAAAGGAAAATAAAAAGGATAAATAATGCTTGAATAACATCATTTGCTTAGATTTTTCTTTTAAGGGCTGTTTCTTTTTCTTTGGCTGAGCAGTATTATGGCTGCTTTAATTTTTTGGCTTCAATGGTTAATGCATATGACCATGACTTGTCGATAGCAATGTACAATCCTTCAATAAATACCAAAAAGGACAAATTATCTGATATTGATAAATAATATAAAAAGTGCGGCAACAAATTTTTATAATATAAAAAGATGCGGCTGAATTTAATTAATTTAATGATGTTAACGTTACTGCAGATTCTTGGTTGATGATGTACCCATAAGGAGGTATCCTAGGAAGAGTGCAGCAACATTTCCCCTAAGGCCAATGTGGGTATATGGTTCAATATGGGATGCCTCATCTTGGGCTACTGAAAATGGAAAGTACAAAGCTGATTATAGATACCAGCCATTTGTTGCAAGATATACCGATTTCAAAGCATGCGGTTGCACAGCCTATGCGCCAGCTTGGTGCCGCCCGGTCTCCGTCTCTCCGTTTCACTCCGGTGGGCTAAGCCGGCAACAATATTGGGCAATGAGATGGGTTCAAAGCCATCATTTGGTCTATGACTATTGCAGGGATCAAAAGAGAGACCACTTCCTAACACCTGAATGTTATTGAAGTCATTACTTCGTTTCCATAGCAGCAAAAAAGAAAAAAAATATGATCACTTAATTTTAAGTTGATAAGTTGACTTGAAGAGGTTTCTTGTGAGTTTAGGGATTGGTTGACTTTTATTTATTAATGATTCTCTTATTGTACAAAAATAGGTAGAAAAAAAATACAAAATATGAGTGGGGAAGAGCAATAAATTAAGGAAAGAAGGAAAACAAAGTGATGAATGCAGCTATAATTGTCATGACCCAACCTAGACCCGGCAAGATATTGTCCGCTTTAGGCCTTAACAAGATCCGCACGGATTTGTTTCTGGGGCGCTCATATACTCCAAAACGCGTCTTGTCAATTAAGGTTTGGATCACCCCTTATAAACCCAGTGTATCTCCCGTGCTTTGCCGATGTAGAATTCGCCTAAGATGCTACATACACCCAGCGTCCTCGCTGAGGTTTGCCCCACCATCGCTCAAGAGGACACGCAGAGCTGCTCTGATACCATAATTGTCATGACCTAACCCAGACCTGGCAAGATATGTCTACTTTGAGACTTAAAAAGGCCCGCACGAATTTGTTTCTAGGGGTCTGGGTTGGGTCATGACAATATGGTATCAGAGCAGCCCCGCGTGTCCTCTTGAGCGATGGTAGGGCAAACCTTAGTGAGGACGCTGAGTCTCAAGGGGGTGTATGTATAAGTACTTTGATATTATTACTATAAGTATAAATGTTTTTTATACTATTTAAAGGATTAATTGATTTTGATAACAAAATTAGTTTTATGCAAATATTTTCAAACCTAAATTCTTTTTAACAAAGTATTTATAAATGTTTTTTAATATTTAAATGATTTTATGACATAACAATCTTTTATGATTTTATCTTTAAAATGTTATGTAAACCTAAATTATTGATATGAACTTTTATGAAACTAATACGAATGTTTTATACCTATTTTTGATTTTAATTATTAATGATTGTATGAGATTCCTAATATTTTGGCTCTGGGCCATGCTTGTGTATTCTCTTGTCATGTTTAAATAAAGTAATAGCATTTTTTTGATTCTTTTTCTTTTTTCTTTTTAACAATGTTTTTGAGCTGCCATGAAGTATTGGGGCGCTTCATGAGAGGTGATGTTGTGAAGGGAAATGTAGAATGTAAATGGAACAATTCTCAATAATTACTCACAGTAATCACTCACGCAAGGACATGATTATGTTGGGAATCTTGAAACTCATTTGAAAAGTCTTGAATATTTTGTATGTATATATTTTATTTGTTAGATTTTATTAGTTATATGTTATAAATATAAATGCACACAGGAATATATTGGAAAAATAAAATATACAACAAAAGCAGCAACAAAAAATTAATCACCAAATTTTGCGGTTTATTTTGAGGAGCGCGTTAAAATTTCTTAAACAATATACATTATCACACGAGCCATTGATTGAACACTTACACGTGAATGAAGAACCATTAGTTTTTCTTTCAATTTTCAAACCTAACTTGGGATTTAATCATTTAAGTTATGAATAGAGATAATGATTAGAGAAAACAGAAGGGATCAAAGATTATTGTCTCGTTTCTGCCAATCAAACAAGATATGATTTTTAAATGTCAATAGAGATGCTTTATGCAACAATATATGCCAAAAAAAGCCCATAATATAATGACCAACTCAAACAGATGGAAGATGATAGAATGCTGCAAAACCGAAAAAAATACATGGCTAAGCCAAACTCCAAAGTTTCAAATCTTATCAATCTAACCGGTTAGTTCTTTCTGGCAAAATCTTTTTTCCCTAAAAAGTAGCCAATTGTGCTAAAGTAATTGAATTGGTGAAATTACATAGGGCTAGTTTGGGATTGCAGAGGATGATAAAATAAGTTGCTTGTGTTGTGCAGATCAAATAAGTTAGTAATTAAAAAAGTAGCTTGGTGTTTGGTAAACTGTGTTGTTGCAGTTGCTGTGAGTTTGAAAAGTAGAGTACATGCATTTGGTAAATCTCATACGAAAGTGTTGTTTTATTATATAATGAATAAAATAGACATACATTGTAATAGTTTTTTATTTTATGTTTAATAAATTGTTTAGACATTTTTTTCTTAAATATGTAAAATTACAGTGAAATATGATAAAAATTTATACGTCTACATAATCTAAATAAAATAAAAATTAATATATATTACATTGACAATAAATTTTTTGCAATAAAAAATTTCAATTTCTTGGGATCCAGAGTCATTAATATTGTGATACTAAATTGTGGTGGTAACTAAATTGTGACGGTAATATCTAACGATTTATATATTAGGGTTTATGTATAAGTAAGATATTATTGTCTTTTTATTAAAATACAATGGCTATAATAGACATTTTAAAATAGCCTAGCAGCTTATTCAATAAGCCGCTATAAAAAGCAACCATGTACCTAATTTTAAAAGCTGTAGACGAAATGGAGAAAATTATGAAATAAGCTGCTTTTACAAAATTTACCAAATACTATTTTTATCAAAAATTATGAAATAAACAGCTTATTAAGTTTCAATTTCAATCCCAAATGGGGCCATAGATGCCATGATGAGCTTAAGTACACTTAAGATATCATCTACAACTAACACTCAGTTAGGATAATGCCTAACAATATAAACATTAACTCCATTTATTATGAATTTTTTTAAAATCAAACAAAAAACTATTCTACACACTAGGAGAATAAATGTTGAGTTGTATCTTATATTAACTAATAATAATTATGTCAACCAAATAGTTCAAATTTTTCGAAACCAATTTCTTTTGGTAACCACCAAGATGGTAGGGAGTTAGGTTGGATCCCTACCAATAATATAAATCAACTAATAAAAAAATGAGGGGATATAATCCAAAACCTCCCAAAAAAAGAAAAAATAGCAAGCAATATACAAAAGGTCCAAGCAAACAAGATGAAATTAACATTGACTAGGTGGGATCTGTAGAGCATCTAAATGAAGAATGCTAAACAGACCAGTTAGAAGATTCCCAGGACTGAAAAATCACTAACTAGTCTAATAAGCACTAACCTAGTTGGCCATAAGTCAGTAGTGGATGTATCCTTCTGAAAGACATTCCTGATAATGATAGATGGGCTAGAGGACAATGCCTAGACTTGGCCAAGGAGACAAGCAAAATCCTACTAGACAGAGCCATGGGAAATAGCCCAAGAAACTATAGTGCTGAATCTAACTCCACCTCAAGAGTAGAAAAACCAATCTAGGCAGCAAGATTCAGACCCTCTAAAACAGTTGTTAGCTCAACAAAAAGGATGTGTTGGTAAACCAAAAAGGATCATGCAAAATACCACCAATAGTAGACATACTAGGA
This sequence comes from Citrus glauca, assembly GCA_029633175.1. Lineage (NCBI taxonomy): Eukaryota > Viridiplantae > Streptophyta > Magnoliopsida > Sapindales > Rutaceae > Citrus > Citrus glauca. The sequence goes on along the minus strand of JAQOOD010000006.1, from coordinate 8,801,991 downwards.
TTGCCCCTCCAACAAACATCAACAGTCAACTTCCCTAGGCAATGGTCTGAAACCAATTGGTTAGTGTTTGGTTCAATTCAAAATCAAACTAAACCAAAAAAAAATTATGGTGTGCTTACTTTGTACATTGAGGAATTTGAATTTGGAATTAGAATCAAACAAATGTTTACTTGCAGAAATAAAGAAAGGAATATGGTTCATTTTGGCGGGCCCCTTACTAAATTGGAAATCAGGCATGGGAGTCCAATTCCCAAGGGGTGCTTGGGAATTAGTCCCCTATTCCCTAAACTCCCTACAATACACCCACTTAAGTTGTATTATTACACCTATATCCTCTTTTTAAATAATCAAAAATATAAAAATAATTGAAAATCATAGCATCCAAAATCCAAATCTCGTTGTGTAGCACGTTCTAGTTGCATCGTCGGTCATCACATAGCATCATTGGTGTCTTTTACTTGTAGATTTGAAGATAAAGAATAGGAGATGAAGAAGAGAAAAAAATAAAAAAAGATAAAAAAGAAGAAGAAGTAACAAAGAGTAAGAGAAAAAGAAAAAAGAGTTTGAAGATGAAGAATGGACAAAGAAGAAGAAGAAACAATAAAAATGAAAAAAGTTTAAAACAAAAATGAAAGAAAAAAGAGAAGAAGACCTAATGAATGATTAAGAGAAAGAAAAAAGAGTATGAAGATGAAGAATGGACAGAGAAGAAGAAAAAACGATAAAAAAGAAAAAAGTTAAAAATAAAAATGGTAGAGAAAGAATAAGAGGAACTAAAGAAAGATTAAGAGAAAAAGAAAAAGGAAGAAAATAAGAGGGGGAAAAAGAAGTAAAAAAAGAGAAAAAAATAATAACAATAATAAAAAAGTCAAAGGAAAGAAAATTATTATTATTGTTGTTATTATTGTAACTATTATTATTATTATCAACAATAATTTTCTTGTATAATAATGATCATAATCATCATATTAGGAACTTAAAGTAATTTATTATTATTTTCAAATAGAGTAAATACAACAATGGCAATATAATTTAGTTTAATTTTGATTCCCACAAGTAAAGTAAATAATTTATTTTGATTTCCATTTTTCATTCTAATTCAAACTCACTCAAATTACTAATTAGTAAATGCATGCACCACTCAATTCACTAAAATTTAAAAAACTATAAATTAAATTTTTAGAAATTTGATTTATCTAGCATGTTGTAGCTTGTGTTATTAAGCTCTATTGCTTCTGGAATGATCTAATAGGTGGTGACTCGTGTTGCTAAACTAACGTTTTTGTGCATATTACAGTTAGCTATGGTGCAATGTTGATAAGGAATGATACAAACCCCGTCAAGAACTGATGTAACCCTAATCTTATTGTATATCGTTGGGAAACCAGTGACAGATATTCTGATGGTCATCCCGAATGGGGACTATATCAGTTTGCAATACTGGTATAACAAGCCACGTACAATTACTTTCTATATTTGAGCATAATTCTTTTCGTTAAAATGAAGTGGTAAATATGAGATCTGTTTGTTCTAAATAGGGAAATAAAGGAAAATCTAAAACAAAATGGCATCTTTATCAAACAGTTCAAATAATCTTGCTCTTGTTACCCTTTCTTCAACCCTCTCCCTTCCAAAATCTTGTTCTAAACACCTGGCTTCAAAAATAGAAAACCTAGTTGAGTATTCTTATGTCCCAAAGTCAGCCCAAATTAGTGAATCCTCTATGCCTCTCATTAGCCCTTATAAATTGTATCAACGACCAAGTTCCCTCACCAGAAGTATTAGAATCCTAATTTCAAACAAAAGGTCTGCTTCTAAAGAATATATCCAATCATCACGACTAGATCAGTGCACTCTCCAAGAATCACAAACAGAGCAGTGTGCTGTTGAGTGTTAGAAAATATATATTCATAAATGAAAAAGCCGTCATTTTACACTTCAAGTTTTACTGAGACCCTTATGTTGAGTGTTAGAAAATGCATATTTATAAAGGAGAAAACCGTCATTTTATATTTCAAGTCTTACTAACAACCTTTTCTTTTATGTGTTTTAGCTTTTTGTAATTTAATTATGTGTATTTTATTTTAATTAAGTATTTTATGTATTTTAGGAGTATCATAGTTATTTCACAATAAACAAGCGATCAAATGGCAAAACAGACATCACTTTTGAACTCAGGACGGTCAAAAACCTTAGGAGGAGCATAAAAGAAAAAATGGTACTGTTCACATATACGGTACTATTTACATATACGATACTGTCTACATTACTGTTCACGACATAGTTTACGTAGACGGATCAATGACGTGGCATTGAACGATGATGTGGCATTGACTGATGAGTTGTCATGATCCTGTTGGACTAAAATTCTTATGTATTGTTGATTGTGACGTGGCAGCATATTAGTGGACCAAGAAACGTGCGTACGATACATGCAACACATGAGATTATTTTCAACCAAACCGCGTTACTGTGCAAACCGTGTTACTGTTCAAATCATATGCAAACTATGTTACCGTTCAAGCCGCATAGTCAAACTGTATACTGTTCACGCGTACTGTTGACTGATGACATGACGCAATCTTGAGTGTCCAAACTATTTTTAATCCGATGGCCATAATTTACTCGATGTATCTATAAAAAGGCAGCCTGCCCCCCCTAATTTGGATCCATTTTTGGATTCAATTTTCTGTAATTCCTTCTCTATCTTGTATTTTCTACGTATTTCAATAAATTTCCATTTTGCCCCTAGTTCAATTATGAGTGGCTAATTTTCTTTCAAGCTTGGGTTGAAGGTAAAGTCTCAACATGTGTCATGGGCTTTATTTGGTAAATTTATTTTCTCTTCCCCTCTAGTTTTTGTGGATGTTTTGATTTTCGTTAACAAATAATAATAATCTTGTCTAGTACCACCCTGGTTTCACCGGCTCCCTATTATAAGGTTATTATTATTTGGCACGTTAAACCCTTAGCCCCATATTTATTAGAGTGTGGTTCATGAGGTGTGGATTCCCCCCTCATGATTTAATTAGCATTAATAAGGATTATTTAGCCCATGATGCATGTTGATACAGATCCAGATACCCAAGTACGTCATTTCAATAGAATTCTCATCAATTTATTCTTGTCATTTCAATTCCAATTTTAAAATTTATTCTCGCCTTTTTAATTTAAGTTTTGGCATATTCCAAACTATTTTCACCACAAACCTAATCCCTCATTTACAAAATTAATTCTACACATTAAAATCCACCTCCTTGTGCAATCGACACTCGTCACCATTAATTTTTGTGAATATTTCCATTTAATTGTTTTCTTAATTTTTTTTAAAAAAAGTGAACCTACATTTAGAGGTTAGTATTTCTTTTCTTTTTCTCTTCTTTAAAATTCTGTAATTTAATTTTCAAGTTATTTTTTCTTCTTTGTGAATTTTGTTTATTTGACTAATTTTTTTAGTTAATTTGTTTCACGTATTTTTTGTGTGTATTTTTATAGTAAATTTGTAATAGTGCAATAATGCTAGTATCGTAATTTCTCCCTCTTATTTATTTGTTCCCATCTTTATTTTTATTGTATTTGTTTTGCATGCATGGTCGTAGGTCATTATTACCTAATCTTGAACCTATAGACTTCGAACTTGAGAAAACACTTCGCACACACAAAAAAGTTAAAAATAAAATGGATTTACAAGCACCACAGGAGAGACTATTTAAGGACTACTTCAATCCTTTAGCCAATTTGAGCACATCATGCATAAGGTATCCAAATGTAGCTGCTAGGAGCTTTGAACTAAAACCCAGTGTGTTAAATTGTCTCCTCACATCCTATGACTTAGAAAATGAGGACCCATATAATCATTTGAATGATTTTCATGCTATTTGTCAAACATTTAAATATGAGAATTTTTCAGATGCTGATGTAAAACTCAGATTATTCCCATTTTTTTAAAGGATAGAGCTCGTTCATGGTTAAATACTTTGCCTGCTAATAGCAATACATCATGGGAACAAATGGTTATGAAATTTTTAAATAAATATTTTCCAGTGCATAAAACTAATGCTATTCGCAGGAAAATCTCGGAGTTTACCCAGAGAGATGACGAGCAGTTTTTCGAAACATGGGAGCAATTCAATGGGCTATTCTTGAAGTGTCCACATCATGGGTACGAGAAATGGCATCAATGCCAATACTTTTTGGAGGGCTTATTGCCGAATGTGCAAGAATGGCTAATGGCAACAAGTGGAGGAGAGCTAATGTCAAAATGTGCATCAGAGATTTGGGAATTCTTCCAGCGCTAAGCGGATAATTCCCAACAACGGAGTCGATCACTTAGAAATACTAGAAGAATTAAGGGAGTAAATGAGGTTCACATTGGCGAATCAACTTCAGGAATCAAAGAAGTCAAGGAGATAGTCGAAGGTCTTGCTCGACAAATAGCATCGTTATCGACTGCTAAATCAACAGAGCCACATGACCATGACTCATACTCAGACCAATCCAATGCCATAGGTTTAATGAGAAAACTATCGAATTACAACCCATACTCCAACACATATAACCCTGGATGGAGAGACCACCCCAATTTTTCATGGTCTCAAGGATTCTAATAGAATGGACCAGCAGCTCCAGCTCCACCAATACAACCAATTGCTCAAAATCCTCAAGTCTCTCAACCACCATTCAGACCATACAATTAGAACCAGAACTACTCTCAACCTAGACCATGGGAGGATGCATTCCAGAATTTCAAGAATGTTACTCACTCCACAATTGAGCAACAGAACCGCACTATTGATGGAGTACGAAATGAGTTGAGAGTAGGCTTTAACTTGCAAACCCAATCAGTTTCAAGCTTGGAAAAGATGGTGGGACAACTTGCTTCTTCAGTTCAGACCTTGGCAATGACTGTTGAGAAAGGAAAATTTTCAAGTCAACCAGTGCCTAACTTTAAAGGAGTGCATGAAGTAAGTACCAGTTCACTACAGCAGTATAGAGAGATTAGAGCCGTCATGACCTTGCGAAAAGGAAAAGAAGTCGACAACAAAGTGGAGATGCCGGTGACAAAAGAAAATCAAATTGTACTTGTGAGTGTTGAGGACTTACCACCGAAGGAGAAAAAAGAAACCAACCCACGAGAATATATTCCGAAAGCTCTATTTCCTCAGAGATTAGCTAAAGAAAAAAAGGAAAAATCCACAGGTAAGATTCTTGAAATCTTCAAACAGGTAAGTGTTAACATCCCTTTACTTGATGCTATAAAAACAGGTAAGTGTTAACATCCCAAAGCTCTATTGTGGAGGACGTGCTTATCCAGGTAGACAAGTTTTATTTTCCTATTGATTTCATTATAATTGACACTCAACCAATACAGGATTCAAGGATGCACATCCCCATTATCCTAGGCCGACCTTTCTTGGCAACTGCGGATGCTCATATTCAATGTAGAACTGGAAATATGTAGTTATCCTTCGGCAACATGACTATAGAGCTAAACATCTTCAACATTGCCAAACAACCTCACAATGCAGATGATGGAATTGTTAATGTGGATTTAATTGAAGCATTAGTTGATGACACTTTTGGTTCAAACCTTAGTGATGATCCTTTACAAACATGTTTAACTCACTTTGCTTTGGATTTTGATATTGACAGATCGGTCGATGAGGTCAACGCCCTACTTGACTTAACACCATCCATGGACACTAATAAATGGAAGCCAGGAGTTGAACAACTAGCACCATCAGAAAAAAAAACTCATCCCATCATCAGAATCACCACCGAAACTCGAACTCAAACCATTGCCCAACACTTTGGAATATGTGTTTTTGGAGGAAGAAAGTACTCTACCGGTAATCATCTCAGCATCGCTCAATGACGAACAAAAAGGAAACTTGTTGGATGTTTTAAAAGAGCACAAAGGAGTATTAGGATGGACCATAGCGAATATAAAAGGTATGAACCCAGTAGACTGCATGCATTACATTCACCTTGATGAAAAATGCTAAATCTACTAGGGAAATGCAACGTCAGTTAAATCCTAACATGAAAGAAGTTATTAGAACTGAAGTTCTTAAGCTATTAGATGCAAGTATCATTTACCCCATTTCTGATAGTTCATGGGTCAGTCCTGTACAAGTTGTCCCCAAAAAGTCAGGAGTCATTGTAGTTACCAATGCTGATAATGAATTGATACCAACTAGAGTAACTTCAGGATGACGTGTATACATAGATTATAGAAAGTTGAATTCTGTCATACGTAAAGACCATTTTCCTTTACCATTTATTGATCAAATGCTTGATAAATTAGCAGGTCATGAATTTTATTACTTTCTAGATGGTTACTCAGAATATAATCAGATTCCTATAGCACCAAAAGATCAAGAGAATACTATTTTCACTTGCCCTTTTGGCACTTTCGCATATAGGAGGATGCCATTTGGATTATGTAATGCACCTGCTACATTTCAACGATACATGTTAAATATTTTTTCTGATATGGTTGAACGATTCCTTGAGGTCTTTATGGATGATTTTTCTATCTTTGGTGATTTATTTGATCAATGTTTACATCATCTAACACTAGTTTTGCAGAGATGTATCAAAAAGAACTTGGTCTTAAATTGGGAGAAGTGCCATTTTATGGTAAAACAAGGTATTATTCTTGGTCACATTATTTCAAGCAAAGGTATTGAGGTTGACAAAGCCAAGGTGGATCTCATTTCTAATCTTCCTCCACCCAAAAAGTTAGAAAAGTAAGATCTTTCCTTCGGCATGCTGGTTTTTATGGATGTTTCATTAAAGACTTTAGCAAAGTTTCTAGACCCTTATGCAATTTACTTGCTAAGGATGTACCTTTTATCTTTAATGATTCATGTCTAGTGGCTTTTGAAAAATTAAAGCAACTGTTGACATCATCACCCATTATTCAGCCCCCAAACTGGAACTTACCATTTGAGCTAATATGTGATGCATCTGATTATGCAGTGGGAGCAGTATTAGGACAAAGAGTTGATCGGATTCCCCATGTTATTTACTATGCTAGTATGACATTGAATGATGTTGAAGGACAACATTTGTCCATGAGGTTCCTAATATCGCAACTTTCGTACAGTAAAATTAAAACAGATGGCGGAAGCTCTAGAAACCTCGGATCGACTTCATTCAAAAACTAAAATTAAGAGGAAAGATTGAAGTTTAATTACCTCACTTACAGTTTCAAAAATGACTTCGTGAAGTAGGAGAAAATGACTGAAAACAGAAAGCTACGAACACTGTCTAGAAAATACAGTTCTGCACGAACAGCTTCTGTTTTGCCACGATCTGAGACCCTTTAATCACCCCAATTGTGATGTCACTAACCATTCCACACTTAGAAATGTTCTAGGAGTTCATAGGATTTGGAATCTCGAAATTGCATTAAGAAATGAGAGAGATAATGAAGAAACATGAATGCTAGCTCATGATGATTCATTCCACCAAATAAAGCCACCATTATCTCTAATAATGGCACCAAATATTATCATGTCCTAGACCCACCCACTTAGCCATTATTTATTGAAATTGATCTCATCACTTCAATAAACTATTTAATTAAATAAATAAATAGCTAATATTAATTAATTTCGGAATTAATCATTTAACCCCATTTTGGTCACATCAAATGGTTAAATGTGGGCTTCTCTTGTGACATGTTCTAATGCTTTCTCTTAATCCATATTGGATCCAATAAAAGCCCATAATTCTAAACCCAAAATTGGTCTAGAAGTCCATAATCATATATGAACCGGAACATGTCCAAAATGGTCATTTTACGTGCTCGACATTCCATAATGTTTAATTGAGGATTTATGAAATTTATTTTGTTCCTTAAACTATTTATGGAATATTTAAATTTCTATCTTAAATCATATTTAAGATATATTTCTATTTATATTCATTCTCAATGAATTATAATTTAAATATTGATTTTCCTAAAACTAGGAAATTTAACTTCTCATTTTCTAGTAACTCCTTTTTCATTTCTATATTGTGTGTGACCTTTTAGGTTCTTAGTTATAAGGTAGTAGAACTATTTTAATGATAACTTTTTATTCATTAAATGATGCTAAACTCTTTAGTCATCAATTAGAACCTTTCTAATGACCTTAAGATGCATTGGTAATACGCTTTACCAATATTGATCATAAGGTTTCTACAAGTAATGAGTGACACCTAGTAGCATATCACGACTATCCAAATAACAAGAATTGTTGGATTTATAGAACCTATTCCATTGTATCTCTATGTCTTGGTCTCTTCACCATCAATGTCCAGAGAAAAGCATGACTTATGGTTTATTATGTTAAGCAGTTGTGCTTTATCTCAAAATAAATATAAATGAACTTGGCATGAAAATATTATTTGAACTCCTTCAAATATATTTCACCTTTGGCCAAGGATTTCTAATACCAATTCATATTATCTCATAAGGACATCCTTTTCGTATATTACAAAGTGATGAATTCCATGTTGGCCATACACTTGTCTTCATACATAGCCAACCATGACTGCTATTGGTAGATCTCTTCTGTGATTAAGAATCAATTTTATGCATTCACATATTAGAGATGTCTATGTATAAGACATCTGTTATGCCTAAAGTTTAAAGACCATTACTAAACATAGTATCTGATACAATGTATAATAATTCATTAACACTCAAAACCATATGGCTTACTATATTTGATCAAGTTCAGTAAACTCGTTCTCTTAACAAGTACTTATCTGTTTGACTTGACATCTCATGTCAATGATATGAAACTCACCATTCATTTTAGTATCACATACCATAAGGAGTCATAACACATACTAGCATTTATAGGAATTTATAATGTCCAATCATAAATCCACCACTAGGAATTATTTTAGAAGTATAGTACAAAGGATGCACGTTTCATATTCTCGACATACTCGAGAATGTGTTTCTTAACTATTTTTCCTCTTGGACTATATTCATTAAATTAATATATGAATATTGATAACTTTGCCATTTTATAAATATCAAAATGTTATTCAAATACAATCATTCCCTAAACAATCAAATCACCATTCGATTGACCTTTAGGGCATATTACTAACAGATGCACGGTTGAACTATTCAACTACTGAAAAAGAAATGCTAGCAGTAGTGTTTGCATTGGAAAAATTTTGATCTTATCTCATTAATTGTAAAATAATTGTGTTCATAGATCATGCTACTCTTAAATATCTTGTCATGAAGAAAGATGCAAAAGTTAGACCAATTCGTTGGGTATTACTTTTGTAGGAATTTGACTTAGAATTCAAAGATAAGAAAGGCACATAAAATGTTGTAGTAAACCATCTCTCTCATCTCCATTTTGACACAATTACAGACTCATTAACATTGAATGAGTCATTTCCAAATGAACAATTAATGAGTGTGAAAGTATTACCTTGGTATGCTGATATAGTTAATTATCTTGTTACAGGTAAACTTCCAGAGCATTGGACCAAGCAAGACAAGGCTAAATTCTTTGCAGAAATAAAGAATTTCTTTTGGGATGACCCGTATTTGTTCAAGTATTTTATAGATCAAATTTTCAGACGATGTGTTCCAGAAAGTGAAATTCACAATATCCTTTCATTCTGCCATGAACAAGCTTGTGGAGCCCATTTCAGTGCTAAGAAAAGAACTACAAAAGTTTTACAACGTGGTTTCTATTGGCCAAGTATATTTCGAGACTACACTTTTTGTTCTTCATGTGATAGGTGTCAACGAATGAGAAGTATTACATAAAGGAACATGATGCCACTAAATCCAATTTTAGCAGTTGAGATTTTTGACGTATAGGGTATCGATTTCATGGGACCCTTTCCCCCTTCTTTTGGCCATCAATTTATATTGGTTGCTGTTGACTATATATCAAAATGGGTAGAAGCAATTCCATGCAAAACCAATGATCACAAAGTGGTGATAGAGTTTTTGAAAAGCAACATTGTTTCGCGCTTTGGATTCCCTCGAGCAATAATCAGTGATGGTGGTGCCAACTTTTGTTATAAAGCATTCAAAGCTCTTTTGACAAAATATTCAATCGCTCACAAAGTGGCAACCCTATATCATCCGCAAACCAGTGGCCAAGTTGAGATCTCCAATCGAGAAATAAAGCACATATTAGAAAAGATGGTGAGACCGGACATAAAAGATTGGTCATTAAGACTTGATGATGCATCATGGGCATATAGAATGACTTTCAAAACCTCGATTGGGATATCACCCTACAGGCTAGTGTATAAAAAAGCATGCCACCTACTTGTGGAACTCGAGCATCGTGCATATTGGGCCATCAAGAAATTCAATTTGGACATACAGCAAGCCAGCTCAGAAAGAAGATTACAACTAGCAGAACTTGAAGAAATTCGCAATGACGCATACGAAAATGCCAAGATTTACAAGCAACGAATGAAAATCTTTCATGACAAGCAAATTATGAGAAAATCTTTCACTCTAGGTCAAAAAGTGCTTTTATTCAATTCACGCTTGCACCTATTCACAGGTAAGTTACGCTCTAGTTGATCTGGCCCATTTATTGTTCATACTATTTTTCCACATAGGGCAATTAAAATTAAGGACCCAAAGAACGGTGTCACATTTAAAGTTAATGGTCAAAGATTAAAACCATATCTAGAGTACCAACCACATGGAGCAGTCACCGAAATAAATTTGAGTGACCCACTAGATTTGAATTGATTTTTTTTCTTTTCGGTGATTTGATTTTTCTTCTTTCTTTTATCATTCTTTTGCTAATTGAAATTTATTTTGGTATAAGTATGTTTGTTTTACCATTAAGTTTTCTCTTATTATTGTTAATAATGAGTCTCATACTTAGACCATTCCTCCTAAACATTCTTAAACCACTTCAATGTGTCAAAACTCATCTCAAAAGACTGATTTAAATTTGTAAAATACATCGCATTTGGGCTTTACAACCACCAGAGTTAGTAGCCTATGTTGAGGGTTTAGAAAGCCAACTTAGATATATTGAGAAAAATGTTTACGACATCCAGTTAGAGCTTGAGGTAAATTCAATAAGAGGACGGTTTTAATTTTCTTTGAGTTTTAATTTTTTTTTGTTTGTGTGCTTTAGTTTGTTATCCCAGTAAAGTGGTGGATAACGGTACTCCGTGACAATCAAGTCGGTTACTTCAGTTTCCCATAGTAACTGATATTCTGAGGTGAAGGTATGGACAAAAACGATATTCTAGCAAAGCTTCACAAGCGATTCCATTCACTCCCTCAGAATGCCCTTCTTACGATTTTTAAGACTCGGTTTGAACGCATGCGATTGCTCATGAGGATTGTATTTGAATAGCATTTTGATATTTATAAAATGGCAAAGTTATCAATATTCATATATTAATTTAATGAATATAGTCCAAGAAGTAAAATAGTTAAGGAACACATTCTCGAGTATGTCGAGAATATGAAACGTGCATCATTTATACTATACTTCTAAAATAGTTCCTAGTGGTGGATTTATGATTGGACATTATAAATTCCTATAAACACTAGTATGTGTTATGACTCCTTATGGTATGTGATACTAAAATGGATGGTGAGTTTCATATCATTGACATGAGATGTCAAGTCAAACACATAGGTACTTGTTAAGAGAACGAGTTTACTGAACTTGACCAAATATAGTAAGCCATATGGTTTTGAGTGTTAATGGCTTATTATACATTGTATCAGATACTATGCTTAGTAATGGTCTTTAGACCTGAGGCATAAGAAATGTCTTATACATAGTCATCTATGATATGTGAATGCATAAAGATTGATTCCTAATAACGGAAGAGATCTAGCAATAGCTGTCATAGTTGGCTATGTATAAAGACAAGTGTATGGCCAACATGGAATTCATCACTTTGTAATATACGAAAAGGATGTCCTTATGAGATAATATGAATTGGCATGAGAAATCCTTGGCCAAGGTGAAATATATTTGAAGGAGTTCAAATTATATTATCATGGCAAGTTCATTTATATTTATTTTGAGATAAAGCACAACTGCTTAACATAATAAACCATAAGCCGTGCTTTTCTCTGGACTTGGATGATGAAGAGACCAAGACATAGAGATGCAATGGAATAGGTTCTATAGATCCAACAATTTCTTGTTATTTGGATGATTGTGATATACTGCTAGGTGTCACTCATGACTTGTAGAAACCTTAAGATCAATATTGGTAAAGTGTATTACCAATGCATCTTAAAGTCATTAGAAAGGTTCTAATTGATGACTAAAGAGTTTAGCATCATTCAATGAATAAAAAGTTATCATTAAAATAGTTCTACTACCTTATAAGTAAGAACCTAAAAGGTCACACACTAAATAGAAATGAAAAAGGAGTTACTAGAAAATGAGAAGTTAATTTTTCTATTTTTAGGAAAATCAATATTTATATTATAATTCATTGAGAATTAATATAAATATGAATATATCTTAAATATGATTTAAGATAGAAATTTAGATGTTCCATAAATAGTTTAAGGAACAAAATAAATTTCATAGATCCTCAATTAAACATTATGGAATGTCGAGCACGTAAAATGACCATTTTGGACATGTTCAAATTCATATATAATTATGGACTTCTAGACCAATTTTGGATTTAGAAATATGGGTTTTTATTGGATCCAATATGGATTAAGAGAAAGCATTAGAACATGTCACAAGAGAAGCCCATATTTAACCATTTGATGTGACCAAAATGAGGTTAATTAATTAATTCCGAAAATTAATTAATTTAGCTATTTATTTATTTGGTTAAATAATTTAATGAAGTGATAAGATCACTTTCAATAAATAATGGCTAAGTGGGTGGGTCTAGCACATGATAATATTTGGTGCCATTATTAGAGATAATGGTGGCTTTAGTCGGTGGGATGAATCATCATGAACTAGCATTCATGTTTCTTCATTTTCTCTCTCATTTCTAAATGAAATTTCAAGATTCCAAATCCTATGAACTCCTAGAACATTTCTAAGTGTGGAATGATTAGACGCATCATAATTGGGGTGCTTAAAGGATCTCAGATCGTGGCAAAATAGAAGTTGTTCGTGCAGAGCTATATTTTCTGGACAGTGTTCGTAGCTTGCTGTTTTCAGTCGTTTTCTCTTACTTCACGAAGTCTTTTTGAAATTCCAAGTGAGGCAACTAAACTTCAATCTTTCCTCTTGATTTTTGTTTATGAATGAAGTCGATCCGAGGTTTCTAGTGCTTCCGCCATCTGTTTTAATTTTATGCACAAAAGTTGCGTTATTAGGAACCTCATGGACAAATGTTGTCCTTCAATACCCGCTGGCATCCGTTGGTTAATCGAGGCGAAAGTACGATTGGTGGGTGAGTTACCTTCAAAATTTATTGCATACATGCCTGGTTGTGGTAAAGGAAATTATGCAAGAAAACAACGAGCTCGAAGAATTTCTGTTGCTTGTCATAAGTGTGCCAGAATGAGTTGCAAAAAAAACCCATGTTCTTTAAGAATGGTGTATGATAATAGGGAAGATAAGATTCAATTCATTAGGGATGGCTTGAATAAGGAATCATTGGATGATATCCTTCTGTTTCTTGAAACGCATCCCAGTGGATATGTGCAAGGAGCGATTCTCCAGTTATGGTTATTATTCCAGAAAGAGCATGCACGATATAGTCTCGGGAATCTAACTATAAACGACCATGTTTGCCAGTTTATAAGAAAGCTGGATGGGAAGCCCATCCTCGACCTATAGAGGGCGTTCAAGCCATTTCTGGACATAAAACCAGAGGAAGATGTGAGCCACAGTCGCAACTATCCATAAATATCATTTTACTTTACTATTATTTTATTTTATTTCACTGTTGTTTTATCATTTGCATTATTTTCTTAAATAATTTTATTACTGTTTGTTCCTTCCTTTTTACTGTTTTCGTTTTGACTATTGAGTCATATGCTTTACGCGTTATTTGATACTGACATGCCACTTCATACACAGTTATGATCTACTGTCACCAAGATTCTTAAATATGACTTTTTGTTAAGCACTCACAAATTTTTTTTGAGAAATATTTCAATGGTAGCTACTCTCAATAGACAATTCAAGAACATTTGTGTGCTTTCTGGATTTACCTATGGCAAACATAAAGAGTTCATTGATGCAGCCATAGATCTTGGTTGAAGCATAGCAGAGAGAAAATTACACTTGGTGTATGAAGGAGGTAACTGAGGGTTATCAAAATTGATCTCAGAAGCTACTTTTGTTATAGGAAGCCAAGTGTTAGGCATTATTCCAAGAGTCCTAAAATCTTTGGGCAGTGTGTCTGACTCACCGACTGGAGAAGAGTTAGTCATCTCAGATATGTAAGACTGAATAACTGAAATGCTTAATCATGCTGATGCTTTTATTTTCCTTCCAGGAGATCTTGCAACACTAGAGGCACTTATTACACTAGCATCTTGGGCTCATCTGCACATTCACCAGAAACTCATCAGTTTGTTAAATGTTAATAATTTGAATGATGACTTTATCGCATTTCTTAACCATGCAATAAAAAATTATTTCGTTCCTTCCAATACAAAAAAGCTTTTTATTTGTGCTTACGCTACTAATGAGCTACTTGATATGTTACAAGCTTATAAACCGGAGCCCGACCCCTGGAGCTTTGTGTTGGAGTGTTCTAATGACGACATTAACAGTAGCTGCAGTAAGAAGTACAAATTAGATTTAACTCCCTGCTTGTAAATATTTTCTTCTGTATTGCACCACCCAGGTGATGTCTTATAAACTCTGTTTCTTTCCTTTAAAACATTAAGGACAATGTTTCGTTTTGGTTGGGGGAGGAGATAATTGACAATTGTGGAATATTGGTTAAGTTTTTACTAATTTTTTATTGTAGAAACTAATTGTTGCTATCTTTTTGTGTTGAAGATGGCTGAATATGGAGTGTAGTGATTCTAGAAATGCATCTTCATCGTTTTAAAAAAATTTTTAATAATTTTCATAAATTTTCTTTTTCTTTATTATGTTTTGATGTTTATTTTTCTTCTTCTTTTTAATTTCTCCTTTATAAATATACATTTCTTAATTTTTTTTTTAGTCGAAGATGGCTAAATATGGAGTGTAGTAACTCTAGAAACGTATCTTCTTAAGTTCAAAAAAAATCATTTTTTATCATTTTCTAATTAGTTTTCTGCATCATTTTCACATTTTTGCATGTATATTTTCCTTTCATGCTTAGAATAGGTTGCGGGGTAGGCTGTTGTTTAAAAAAAAATTGTGATTTGTTTTAACATTGGATGATATGATGAACTTCAAATTTTAGTATTTATATTATCTTTAGTCTGAAGTGAGGTTACACTATGTTTGCTACTCTACATGTTGATGTCGGAGACAAATATGAGTTGCTTGAAGGAATGAACATGTTATAATAAATACCAAGTGAGTTTTTGAGCCTATCATTTTTCTTGAAGAGTAACCCTTTTGGCCATTCTTTATACAGCTTAGCAGTTTATTATTGTATACACGATCTCTAGATTTCTTTTGAGTTAACCCTAAAAAAGAATTAAAAATTAAAAAAATGTGTATTGCTACATTTGGAGGCCCATCTACTTAGTAGATATGGAGGATTATTTAGAGCCCTAAAAGATGATGGAAATGTCATCTTTGATCTGTTTGAGCCTTTCTAACCATCCTTTTTATCAAATATCCATAGTTAACCCTTTTGAGCCTTAAAAAAAAAAACATTTTCTTTGTGAACTTATCATCTTGACCCACTCCGGTTTGGAGTATTACCTAATATCTTACAAGATCCATCATCTATTTATGTTTGAGAAAAATGTAAATAAATATTTTGTATAGTGAAGTTATGCCTAGTTCAAAAAAAATTATTTCATAAGAAAAAGGAAAGAAGAAAAAAAAGTGTTGCTTCAAAGAAAAATAATAATAATAAGTGAAATCAACCTTATAACTTCCAAAAAAAAAATAATCCTCTATATTTTTCTTAAATATATACTTTATTTTTCCTATTTCCCTTCTTTGTTAGCCATGTCCCTAGCCTACGTTACGTCCTAATAAAAGTCCTTCTTGATTTTAGGGAACTATAGTCTGAAGTAGAAGCTAGTTATATGGGCTAAAAGGATGTAGTGATGCATGAAAAAAAAAATTGGATTGACTAGCATTTTTATTTGACTGGAGATCGTATTATTTCTAAGTTAAGGGCATATTTCTTTCATTTTGGTGAGAGCATGTGAGAGCACTTCTTTATTATTTTCTCTCAATTACCATTCATTGGAGTGACTATTTTTATTGGGTTTAATTTCTTTGTGAGAGTGTCACTACTTCCAGTCAGATTTTGGGATTTGACATGTCATTCTTGAAGGTAGCTACAACAAAATCTACTGGGCTGATTCATGTGGATGGTTGATATGCGTGTGATGTTTCTTTAGACTTGAGATAATGTTTATACTTTTATTTGATTGTTACCATTAGTTTGATTGAATAAACAAGAGTGTTTAAAAAAAAATCATTTTTGAATTTTGTTTTCGCTATATTTGCTAGGGACTAGAAATAAGCTAGTTGGGGGGGTGTATTGAGTGTTAGAAAATGCACATTTATAAAGGAGAAAATTGTCATTTTACATTTCAATCTTACTAACAACCCTTTCTTTTATGTGTTTTAGCTTTTTGTAATTTAAATATGTGTGTTTTATTTTAATTAAGTATTTTATGTATTTTAGGGGCATCATAGTCATTTCACAATAAACAAGAGATCAAATGGCAAAACGAATATCACTTGAACTTAGGACGATCGAAAACCTTAGGAGAAACATAAAACGAAAAATGACACTGTTCACATATACGGTACTATCCATATGTATGGTACTGTCTACGTTACTGTTCACGACATTGTTCACATAGATGGATCGATGACGTGGCGTTGACCAATGATGTGGCATTGACTGATGAGGTGTCATGATCCTGTTGGACTAATATTCTTATGTACTATTGATGGTGACGTTGAAGCATATTAGTGGATCAAGAAATGCGCGTACGGTACATGCAACACATGGGATTATTTTCAACCAAACCGCGTTACTGCTCAAATCATGTTATTGTTCAAGCCGCATAGTCAAACCACGTACTGCTCACGCGTACTGTTAACTGTACTGTTGACTGATGACGCGGCGCAATTCTGAGCGTCCAAACTGTTTTTAATCCGATGGCCATAATTTACTCGATGTATCTATAAAAAAGGGGCCTCCCCCCTAATTGGCACCTCTGAATTCATTTTTGAACTCCATTTTCTGTAATTCCTTCTCTATCTTGTATTTTTTTACATATTTTAGTAAATTCTCATTTTGCCCCTAGTTCAATTATAAGTGGCTAATTTTTTTTCAAGCTTGGGTAGAAGGTGAAGTCTCAACATGTGTCATGGGCTTTATTTGGTAAATTTATTTTCTCTTCCCTTCTAGTTTTTGTGGATGATTTGAATTTTCATTGACAAATAATAATAATCTTGTCTAGTACCGCCCTGGTTTCACCGGCTCCCTAGTATAAGGTTATTATTATTTGGCACGATAAACCCTTAACACCATATTTATTAGAGCTTGGTTCATGAGGTATGGATTCCCCCTTCATGATTTAATTGGCATTAATAAGAATTATTTAGCCTATGATGCATGTTAAAACGGATCCAGATACCTAAATACGTCATTTCCATAGAATTCTCTTCAATTTATTATTGTCATTTCAATTCCAATTTTAAAATTTATTCTCGCCCTTTTAATTTAAGTTTTGGCATATTTCAAACCATTTCCACCACAAATCCAATCACCCATTTACAAAATTAATTCTACACATTAAAATCCACCTCCTCGTGGGATCGACACTCGTCACCATTAATCTATACTACAACAGATTCGTGCCCTTGTGAGTTCAATAAAATTTGCACAACACTTTACTTTTTTGTATTTAAATTCCTTGTCATTTAATTACGTGAGTTGTATTATAATTTAGTATTTTATGTATTTTAGGGGCATCATAGTCATTTCACAATGAACGAGAGATCAGACAATAAAATGAACATCATTTTTAAACTCAGGACAGTCGAAAGCCTTAGGAGGAGCATAAAAAGAAAAATTGCACTGTTCACATGTACAGTACTGTCTACGTAACTGTTCACGACACTGTTCACATAGACGAATCGATGACGTGGTATTGACCGATGATGTGGCATTGGCTGATGAGGTGTCACAATTCTGCTAGACTAAAATTCTTATACGGTACATGTATGACACGGGATTATTTTCAACTAAACCGCGTCACTGTTCAAGCTGGGTCAAACCATGTTACTGTTCAAACCGCGTGGTCAAACCGCGTACTGTTGACTGATGACATGGCATAATCCTGAGCGTCCAAAATATTTTTAATCTGATGGTCATGATTTATTCAATGTATCTATAAAAAGGGGACTCTCCCCGCCTAATTTGATACCTCTGAATCCATTTTTGGATCTATTTTTGGTAATTTTCTCTCCATCTTGTATTTTCTATGTATTTTAATAAATTTCCATTTTTCCCTCGGTTCAATTATGAGTAGCTAATTTTCTTTCAAGCTTGGGTTGAAAGTGAAGTCTCAACATGTATCATGGGCTTTATTTAGTAAATTTATGTTCTCTTCCCCTCTAGCTTTTGTGGATGATTTGACTTTTCATCGACAAATAATAATAATCTTGTCTAGATACCGCCTTGGTTTCACTGACTCCCTAGTATAAGGTTATTATTATTTGGCATGATAAACCCTTAGCATTATATTGATTAGAGTGTGGTTCATGAGGTGTAGATTTCCCCTTTATGATTTAAGGGTAATTTTTAAAAACCTCCCCTGAGGTTTGGGCTTATTGCAAGTAGATGGCGAGAATACGTTTATTTGTAAAACAACCCCTATCGTCATTTAATTTTTACATTGACCATTAGTTGACTGTGTAAAGACAATATTATCCCTAATGACAGTTTGTAGACTAACATAGTTAAAAAAATGCTAAGATTGTTGGCACGAAAATAACAATTCCATTTTATTCCCCAAGGATAAACACTTGCATGAAGCTACAACAGTCTCCTGGCACTCGAAAAAAAGAACCTACACCACCAAGACCATATATTTCATTTTTGCAAAATAATCATTTTTCTTGCTTAATTTTAGAATAATAATAATAATAATAATAATAATAATAATAATAATAATCACAAAAAATTAATTGAAAACATGACTAATTATCTTTGGTGGACAATTTTAAACCAAAACCGACTCAGGAACCTACAATTGATCAAAAGGAAGCTAATACTAATAAAAAAGTAACTGATCAAAAATCCTTAAAGATAATTAAAAATATTGAATATAAATAACTAAAAATGCCATCCGAAATTGAAATTAATTATTTAACATATAGCATGAAACAAATCTTCACTATTGGTGCTAGGCGGCTGTTGTTCAGCTTGGATCTAAGAGGTGGCGGTCGGTCAACTTCGAGACAGCGAGTTCGAAGTCAAATAAGCTGTAACAGAGGCTGCAAGGGGCAGATTGCAGTGAGGTTGCGATGGAGCAAAGGTCGTGTCGCAGTGGCGAAGAGGTTGCATTGCGCTGACTTGGCTTCACGGTGATGGGATGGCTGGGCTGGGTAACTATTTGGCCGGCTGTGTGTGCGCTGTATTGGATTGTGTTTTCACTTTTTTGATATTTTCTTGTGTGTTAATTTAGATTAGATTGGTGAGTTTGTGCGTGTTGTGTGTTTACAATTGATTTGATTAGATATTTAAGTTAAAACAATTTATTGCAAACTTCTTTTTGCAAGTTTGGCTTTTATTTGTGTCAGAATAAAGTAACTGAAATGACTAGCTACTGTTCCCAAGGCAACGGAAGTTGCGAAAAATTTGTTTTATTGCGAAATGTCAACAATGCCCACAACTACCCAAATAGCAACCAAAAGGAATAAAAAAATAGGGGTATTCTTTACAAATAAACGAATTCTCACCATCTACTTGCAACAAGCTCAAACCTCAGAGGAGGTTTTTAAAAATTACCCCATGATTTAATTGGCACTAATAATGAATATTTAGCTCATGGTGTATGTTGATACGGATCCAGATGCCTAAGTACATCATTTCAATAGATTTCTCTTTAATTGATTCTCATCATTTGAATTCCAATTTTAAGATAATCTAAGTCACTTTCACCATAAATCCAACCACCCTCATACAAAATTAATTCTACTTATAATTAAAATCTACCTCCTTGTAGGGTCGGCACTCGTCACCATTAATCTATTCTACAATAAATTCGTGCACTTGTGAATTAAATAAAATTTGCACAACATATGTCACCCTTGAAATTCCACTAGAACTTGTTGTCCAATGGAAAAGAGAAGGATACACACACCTCCATCTTAGAGGCGTTCATTTGATTCTCACCCTTCATGGGAGAAAAGGCTTACCAGTCACAACCAGACTGGCTTTCCTTGATATTCGTTTCAAGGAATACCAATATGTAGTCATTAGAACAGTCCTGACTACTCTACATGCAGGAAGTGCTCTCTTAACCCTTTACCCAAACCTCCCTACTACTCTAAATGTTCAGATCCAGATCCAAGGTATTGAACAAAAAATTTCTTAAAAATGGCGACCTTACACCATCAATTGGTTTATTGGTTACAATATCATGCCCTTGATCTTCCCACACCTCAAACCACATCAGATGCACTAATGATCCTTGCAGACTCCTTAGAAAGCATCCCTTCCATAGTTCAGATCCCTAGACAAATTCAAAAGCAAGAGCTTTTTAAGCTCATGCCCTTGGAATGGCTTTCCAATTATGAAAAATTCCATCAAAACTCACAGCCAGTCCAAACATCCAATGCTCATTTTGAAAAAGAGCAGATGTTACAGTAAAACTGATTTTTCAACCTTTCACTTCTCAGACACCCAATGTTTCTCATCCACCCTCTGAATAGCCAACACCCAGAAACTCCTTTTCGTACTCTTCCATGATCATAGCCGTATGAACGTCACAAGAAAAACTCCCCATCCACGAATTTGCCACAGATGGCTATCCGATTTACCTAGAAAAAATCAATGGTCATTTTTTATGAGATATTCTAGGTACCCATATGTGTGATCCAGACTGTCCTTACCTCGAAGAAGAGGAAGACGATGATGATTTCAATAGGCATCCTTGGAGACGTAAAAACAAAAGTCACAAATTAGACCTATGCCTCCTCAGCCCCCAGATGATCCAGATAGTCTAGCACCCTTACCTATCTATAGGAAAGGTCTGAGACTCATACAGAAGGAGTATAGGCAACAACCTTGCAGACATGAGGCAATACAGCCTATGCCACATCCAACACCCGTTCAGTCTTGCATGATGTTCTCATCAAGCTCTTACCAAGAGCAGTTCCCTCCTTTGGAAAAACAAATTGATCCACAGTCAAATGTCACCACCAAACGTTTTGTCCACTCTTCTATTACACCACATGGTCAGTTGGAAGAACCAAAACCTTTTGAAGTAGTTCTAAACTGGCAAACTAAAATGCCAGAGCATAGAACTCAGCCTTTATATCCCTTGATGAAAAAATAGAGAAAGTTGCTTCTCAAGTCAAGCAAATCGATACAAAGATTGATATAATAACAACCCAACTTGAACAGATGTATTTTGACATGCAAAATCGAGTCTCCCAACTTGACTCAGATCTTCGATCTATGATTCAAAATAGATATTGGGGTCCTGAATTCAACCAAAAAGAAGTAGAAATTAGGCAGCTGAAAGCTGAACTTGCCAAGTTTGATGCTGACAAACAACAACCTTCATTGTTTATAAAATCTTCTACTTTACCCTTACACACTCTAACCTTCAACACTTACTAACCTTTCTACACACCATCCACCTCACGACAACCTGTAGACTATGCCAAATTCTTTGGTCTATCCCACCTCAAGCATGCTCTGACTCATGCTCCTCCAAAACCACAAACCAAACCTCTTAAGCCTGAATCACCTCCAACTTACTACTAACCCTTTGATCTACAACCTTCTCCAGAACCTCAATCTACTCAGAAGAACAAAGAACCGATGCACTAATACTCATCCCAATTTCTACCACATCTTTCAAAATCAGATGAAACTTCTCCATCCCAAACAGAAGTAATCTCTACAGACGAAGAATCTTTTTCTACTTCAGACTTTGAATAGAATTAGCAGATGTTTCCAAACTCCTCATGGTCCAGCCATCAACAGGATTAAATGAACCATCCCCATCCTCTCCTCCTCAAACACCAAAAGTTGAGGAAGCAGATTCTGATACCAATCTTACACCTCATCAAGAAAATTCTCCTCCTAAACCTTCCAATGGTCCTTGGTTTACATTTGACGATATTCTAAGAGTAAAATGGCCAGCTAGATTTCAAGAAGTTTCTGCCTGGATTGATGTTCAAATGCTCAAATCTATAGCAACAACCCAAACATGTCTTTGTGACATCTCTTCCAAAAGAGATCCAACCAGAACTTCAGAGGCAATTCACAATCCACCAACTGGACATAGCCAACTTCTCCTTGGAAAAAATCTATCAGTTAGCAATCAACTATCTAGAAACACTCTATGAACAAAAGGAATTCTTTAAAGACCTCATAGAAAACAAGCAACCTTTCAAAAGTACTTGTAAAAACCCCCACCTTTCCATTAAGTTCAAAAATGAGAATGATTGCACTTAATCAACCAAAAAGAAATCCCACTTTCGAAAATTTAGAATTCTGAAAAGAAAAGCCAAACACCCCACGGATCCAAAAAAACCTTATCATTTTTTCATAAAAAAATAACTCTGACCAGTCCTCTAAATCCACAAGCAGCCGCTGTTTTATTTGTAAAAAAAAGGCCATTTTCGAGGAATTGTCCAAACAAACCTGGGAAATCAATCAGGCTTATTAAGCATCTTCAGGATTCCATATTACTTTTAGAAAGTGACAATATTGAATCCTTCTTCTCTGAACAAGAAGATTATGATGGACAAACAACTTTTGTTCTTGTTGAAACAGAAGATCATTCTAAATTAGAGATTGTTTTTATAATCCAAACTATACAACAAATTCAAAAAGTCCAACTAGCACTCCTATCCCTTCAATCAAAATTCACCTTCTCTCTGAAAAATTTGAAAAACCAGTTCCCATAATCAGTTTTGTTGATACTGGAGCTTAGAAGAGTATTGTTGGTGTATAAATACTAATGCTATTGGTGTCAATGTGCAAGTGAACACAACAATTAATAAAGTGATGAGTATTCAAGATCGTCTCCACAGGGATTAATGTTATTAGACTTGCTACAACAATCTTAACATTGCATATTTTGTGCTAAAATAAAATAAACAATTAACGAAACTAATGTACTAATTAAAATAAAAATGCAATAAATAAAATGCAACAAAGTAAACTATCACGTCAAGCTCAAGGATAAACTAACAAGAATATATAATAGTTGAGTAAACAAACTCTCTTAATAGTCTTGACTATTTTCTAATGGTTGGTTCGGTTGCTGCGGTAATTGCTACAACACTGGGTAGAATCCTTATGTATCCTCAACCGTCGCATGTTGGATATATTATATCTATATGCAACCTAATAATAATTAGTTGTTAGATATAACATTGCACGCTTAGGTTCTATTTACCCTACAAGGTGAATCCCTATGTCTAGTTCATCACTAATTTTAGATTGAGCATGACCCTTTTGAAATAAGTTAAACTAAATCCAGGAAACTCAATCTAAAACCAAGTATTGCTCTGATATGTTCCACTAAGATAGGCCTTTTTGCAGCTCTCTCCTAACTTGTATCATTAAATGGATGATCAACTGAAATAATGAATAAAAATAAATACTATTAAAACAAACTGCTATTCCTTATGATGTGTGCTTATTTTATAGTTGAAAATTATGGTAAACGGAAGCGCAGGGCATGCATAAGTTAGATTAGGAAATTGTAGATCGCAATTCTGCAATTATCCCGCGCAGAATTTTCTCTATCGTTGTTCCAAGATTGCTACAGCAACGGCTACAGCAACTGTACTGTTCCAGATTTGTTTCAATTCTTTTGTAGCTAAGTTCTTCCTTATTTTTACAAGCCTATTGCATCAACATTCCTTCCATGAATTATACGCTTCTAAAATCCTACAATCATGCACACAATTTGAGCACAAATTACTTTAAATCAAACAAAACTTATTAAGATTTATTAAAATGATTATTTATACAAAAATGCAATAAAAATGCAAGGAAAACACATAATTTACTCTCTAAGTAGTATTGATTTAAGTTTAAAAGTGTCATGATAACTCTCATTCCATAGAGTTATCAAGTATGCTTAACCCTTCAATCATTCCATCCCAATTTTGGGAAAAGCATACAAAATATTTCAAGACTGCCAATGGAGAATTGTTTCATACAGATTTGATTACCAAAAAACTCATTGGTATTCAATTCTTTCCAAGATGTGTCCTTTGGACCAAGCTTGTTGGGTTTAATCTTCCTGACAAAGACCTTTTAATTGGGTTTGAAGCCTTTCACCTGGTTAAAAAACTCCATATAACAACTTCAGGAATCCGTTATATACAGATGTTTCAACCTTATACAGATTACCTGAAATTGTTCTCCATTTCAAACTCTCCTCCTTTATATGATCCTCTCAAATCATGTTTCCTTATTCACTGTTCATAAAGTCATAGTCAATTTCTACATCCTGCCCCTTTCTAGAAAAATGAAAACTTCTTCATTAAGCTCCTTTTTAAGCTTAATGAAGACATTAATCCAAGCAAGGCTACCCATCTAGGAATGACTCCATCTGACCTAAAACTAGCCAAGAAGAATGTTTCCAATTGCTAAAACAAGGCCTTATTGAGCCCATAGATTCATAATAGGCTTGTCAAGCCTTTTATGTGGAAAAAAAGGTCTGAAATAGTTAGAGGCAAAAAACGTCTTGTTATTGATTACCAGCCTCTCAACTGTTTTCTTAAAGACAATAAGTTCCCTTTGCCAAAAAATCCGATCCTCATTTGTCCATATCAAAAATGCTAAGGTCTTTTCAATATTCGACCTTAAAGCAGGTTTCTAGCAATTAGGAATCGACCCTGATGACAGATTTCAAACAACCTTTTGCACACCAAATGCCCACTACCAATGGAAAGTCATGTCATTTGGTCTTAAGGTAGCCCCCTCCATTTTCCAAAAGGCCATGGTCAAGATCTTTGAACCGATCCTTCATCATGCACTTATCTATATAGATGATGTGCTATTATTCTCCAAAGATCATGATTCCCATCAACAATTACTTTTTAACTTTCTTGAGATAATGGAAACATATGGTATAATGTTGTTTGACAAAAAGAGTATCCTAGGCCAAAATACTATTAACTTTCTTGGCATGACTCTAAAAGCGGACACTATAGTCTTGAACCACACATAGCCCCGGAATTCATTCATTTCCCAAATGAACATTTGTCAAAAAAGCAGATTCAAAAAATTCCTAGGTTTTATTAATTACCTTCGAGAATTCTTTCTACATGTCGCAGTTTATACCAGCCAGCTTTCAAAGATGCTCAGAAAATTAGCCTCATCTTGGGGCCCCTTTTAAACTGCTGCCATCCAACATCTCAAAAACATCACCTAGCATCCTCCTCCTTTGAAAGTTCCCACTGATGATCAATGAATTCTACAGACTGATGCAAGTGATGAATACTGGGGGGTCATTCTTTTATAAAAACATAATGGTAAAGAATCTTACCGTGCTCATGCAAGCGGACAATTCAAAGAGTTAGAAAAACACTACTATGTGATCTACAAAGAAATACTAGTCGTTAAATATAGAATTCAAAAATTTAAATTTCATCTTATTGGCCATAATTTCCTTGTCAGATTAGATGATTCTTCTTTTCCAAAAATCCTTGAATTAAAAAACAAGGTCCTTCCAAATAAGCACCTCCTCCGACTCAAGATTTAGTTCTCAAAGTATGACTTTATAGTCCAGCATATAAAAAGAGACCAGAACCTCATCCTTGATCTCTTGTCCAGACCTTCATCTTCATTCCTAAGAGTCTCTTTTCCTTCAATCCCAGTCATATTCATGGCTTCTTCTCTTCCCAACACAGCTTTGACAAATAAATCTCTTCCTTGTAATCTCACTTTCTCCAGTCCTTATCAGATCCAAGATTTTACAAAAATGTTTATTTTTGTATATTTTATGAATATCTATCGCACCTAGATAACTGGATTCCCAAGCTTTCATCTGGATCAGCTCTTCTTTACAAGCCTAAAAATCAATCCTTCCAGGGATGTCTGCTTTCATCCGGATCACCTCTTCTTTACAAGCCTAAAAATCAATCCTTCCAGGGATGTCTCAGAAGATAAATTGTGGTATATATGGTGTCTCACTGTCTTAGATGCCACCAAATTAGTATTTCCTATATATCTATTGTTTCAGTGTCTCACAAATCCAACCCAGGCTCACTCTCTCACATGGACTCTTTTTGAATGGTTCTCTCATCTCTCCTGGTGGAGAAAATAACTTGATTTCATCATCAAGCATCATCATATCAATCTTCTCTTTGACCAAGAAGGATTACCTTAATCTTCGTTGTCCATCGTCCTTATTTCCAACGTCTTGTTACTAAACTCTTTTAGACTTAGGACCAAGCTTATAAATGGAAGATTGTTCCTCATAATTTTCCCCTGGATCATAACCCAAACCTTGTCTCTGCCCTGAAACAATACCTCTTTGAATTGAACAATGTCCAGTCCTCTCCTACTGACATCCAATACACTTCTCTTGGACCACAACATGAACTTATAAAGGTTCTAACCACCAGGTTACCATCATCTAGTAATCCTTCTCCTTTTGGAATTTTGATCAAAGAAGAAAAGCCAGATTTGACGAATATTTTTTAATATGCTCCTCAATATATTCAAAACCAAGTAGTTTAGCATTAAGGGTTGAGATTAAGACATACTTGCAGGAAAGCGCATCTGCAACAATGTTTACGAATGACATATGAAAATATCTCAATGAATTCTACCCATCGAGCATGTCTCTTGTTCAGCTTGTATTGGTCTTTAAGGTGTTTTAAGAACTCATGATCGGTGTGAATCATGAACTTCTTAGGCTATAGGTGGTGCTACCACGTTTCCAATGCTCAAACCAACTCATATAATTCCTTATCGTAAGTAAGGTAGTTTAAGGCTACCCCACTCAACTTTTCACTAAAGTAAGCAATTGGTCGTCCTTACTGTATTAGGATTGTACCAATACCAATACCTAAGGCATCGCATTCAATTTCAAATATTTTATTAAAGTTAGGCAAAGACAATAAAAGAGCATTGGTCAGCTTTTGCTTGATTATTTGAAATGCCTTTTCTTGCGCTTCTCCCTACTTGAATCCAACATTTTTTTTATTACTTCAGTAAGCGGTGCGGCTAATGTGCTAAAGTCTTTCACAAATCGTCGATAGAAACTAGCAAGCCTATGAAAGCTTCTCACATTACTTACTCTTGTGGGATTGCACGTACTATTTACTCATCAACCTGTATACCTGTACACTCACAACAAATCCTAGAAACACAAGTTTTTCGGTGCAAAAAGTACACTTCTTTAGGTTATCAAACAACTTTTCTTTTCTATGAACATCTAAAACATATTTCAAATGTACTTCATAATCGTTTATGTTTTTGCTATAAATGAGGATATCATCAAAATAAACAACAACAAACTTGCCAATAAAAGCTCACAAGACATAATTCATAAGTCTCATAAAAGTGCTTGGGGCATTAGTTAGATCAAAAGACATGACTACCCATTCATACAAACCATATTTTGTTTTAAGAGCAGTTTTCCATTCATCTCCTTCTTTCATTCTAATATGATGATATCCACTTTTTAAATTAATTTTGGAAAATACACAAGACCCATGTAATTCATCAAGTATGTCATCTAGCCTAGGAATGGGATGTTGATACTTTATTGTTATGTTGTTGATGGCTCGATAGTCAACACACATCCTCCATGTCCCATCCTTCTTAGGAACTAATAAAACGGGAATAGCACATGGACTCATGCTTTCTCTCATGTACCTTTTTTTCCATCAATTCATTAACCTACCTTTGAAGTTCCTTGGTCTCCTCCGGATTGCTCCTATAGGCTGGTCTATTTAGAATGGCTACACCGAGCATAAAATTAATCTAATGCTCATTCCTTCGGATTGGAGGTAAACCATGTGGTGTTTCCTCAGGAAAGAGATCATCATACTCCTGTAAAAGAGAAATAATAGAACTAGACAAAGTAGGTTCAAATTCGTTAGTGTTTAAAAATGCCTCTTTGTACAAAAGTACAATCATCGGCTGATATGAAAACAATACTTTTTTTATCTCACCCGCTCTTGCATAGAAATTCTTTTATTTTCCATATAATTTTCGCTCAATGGTCGTATTTTTCATTGGTTTTTCTCTTACATTTTCCTCGGCCTCTTTTTGAATTTTACTATCTTTTTCTCCTTTTTCTTTTCCCCACTCTCTCTCTGTAGGCTCACTTAGTCTCAGTAAACCTGCTTTGGTGTCAATGGAACAAGAGTGATACTGCGTTGATTAAATAAAAATGAATATTTGTTGGTAAAGCCATCATATGTTTCACACGTTTGTCGAATTGCCAAGGTCACCCAAGTAACAAGTGTCCAGCCTGCATTGGCACTACATCACAAAGCACCTTGTCTTCATACTTGCCAATCCGAAAAAGTCACTAGTACCTGCTTGTTCACTTTCACCTATCCACCGTTATTTAACCACTGTAGTTTGTATTACCATGGTTGATTAAGTGTCGGAAGCCCTAACTTCTCTACCATGATATTACTAGCAACATTATTACAACTTCCTCTATCAACAATCATATTACATACTTTGTCTTGAACATAACACCTAGTACGGAAAATTTTTTCCTGTTGCGTTGCTTCGTCTTCCTTTACTTGTACACTCAAAGCTGTTCTCGCTACTAAAGTCAATTCCCCAGGGGCTATATACTCTTCATCTTTGGCATCCTCTAATGGTGGTATCTCATTCTCTTCCATCTCATCTTCAGTTACAATCTCACCATTGTCCCGCAATACCATAACTGTTTTATTTACACATTCAGTTGTGATATGCCCTTGCCTCGACATTTAAAACATTTAATATCACGATTTCTAATAGTAGGAGTCACGATGTTACTTTGTGTATTGTGCTTGGAGGGCTTGGATCTTAGTTTAGGTGTAGTAGATGCTTGTGGCCGCTTATCTCGTTTCACATAAGTTGGCTTCCAAGGAGTGGAACTCGAGCTTGGGGCTACACGAATGTTACCCCTCCTCTTGAGTTGCTGTTCAATCTTGATGGCTTTGTGGACCATCTCCTCATCTCCATATAATATTGCAACTCAACCTTACCTACAATCTCCCAATTAAGTCCATTTAAGAATCGTGCCATGGTAGCTTCTCTATCCTCCTCTACATTTGCTCTAATCATGGCAATCTTCATTTCTTTATAATAATCATCAACGCTTCGGCTACTCTGTGTAAGACATTGTAATTTTTTGTACAAGTCTCGATAATAGTGGTTAGGTATACAACACCTTCTCATCAATGATTTCATTTCATTCCATGTTTCAATTGGATGTTTCCTATTTCGCCTCCTGCTTATAATAAGCTGATCCCACCAAGTAATAAAATAGTCAGAAAACTCAATCACCACCAATTTTACTTTTTCTGCCTTTGAATAATTGTGGCAGTCAAATATAAACTCCATTTTCTTCTCCCATTTAAGGTATGCTTCTGGGTCGGATTTTCCTTGAAAAGATGGAATCTTCATCTTTATGCCACTTAATCCATCATCTCTATTCCTAGCTCTCCTACGTTGTCCATCTCTCCTATAGCTACCCACTGAGTCCTCTCCTTCATCATACCCATCCCTATAATAGTCATCAATCTCTCCTCTAATCGGAGCTCTTTCTATCCTATGTGCTTGGGGAACATATTGTGGTTGCCCTGCCCGTGTGTTCTCCACCTGATCCAAACGCTCGTGGATGAGCTCTAATTCAGCCCTCATCATCCTTTTCATCTCCCCCATCAATGCTTGAATTTGTAAAGTCTGAGTAGTTGCGGATTGATCCTCTTCATTTGTGTTTCATTCTAAGTTGTGTGACATAGCTATTATCGGCAAAAGAACATTGGAAATAATGTGGAAGGACCTCACCTTGTTCCCTTACGTGTTTAACTCAAGAAAAACGACTCACTCAATTCCACTCTTGTTTCACTCAAATTATGGGCTTTTACCCTCTAATACGCTCACACTCTCTTGCCTTTTTCTACTCTTAGTAATCCTCACTCAGTTCTTATCAAACTAATCAAACCAATATCAAGATTTTAGTAGCAATTCACAAATATGACAACTAAGGAGAATTTAATTTCAAGAGTAAGAAGGCAATGTGTACGAAAGTCAAGTTTTGATTTTGGGCAAAATTTTCACCGATGGGGTAAAACTTGTTTTAGACTTCCAAGACACAAATAATGAAAAAAATTGAAAGATTTTAGAGATGATAAGTTCCCTTTGCCAAAAATCCAATCCTTATTTGTTCAAATCCAAAATGCTAAGGCCTTCTTAAAATTTTACATTAAGGCAGGTTTTTAAGATTCTTTTTTTTTTAAGGAAAATGAATAGGTAAAACTTGTGGATTTAAGGAGAATTAAATCCCAAATATGTAAAACTGATTTTAAATGAAACCCTAAAATACTATTCATGCAACACTGTTTACTCGGAACTATTCATGCTACGTTGTTCACGCAAATATTGTTCATGAAAACATTGTTCACGACACTTTTTTTAAAAGATACTAGAACAAGAATGAAAATTCAAACCAGAATGAAAAACAACAAAGATAAATGGATCTGACCTTGGAGCCTAGGCTTTGATACCAAATGATACGAACCCCGTCAAGAACTAACGCGACCCTAATTAATTTAGTTCCCAAGATCGAATCTAAATCAAGAATGGAATGGAACCTCGACCCAATGCTTATTGAAAGCACGAACCTTGGTATGTAAGGACGCCAAAATCATCTATGGATGGTCTGATTGATAAGTCAAGAGCTGAATGCCACAGAAATCCAATAAGTTCAAAGAGTTCGTAAAGAACCAAAGAGAATTAACTCTCTCACCAATTGCATAAAAAAAAAACTTCCTTCATGTTTATTGAATACGAGTACTTTATATAGGGTTTGTTACAAGAATTTTTGGAAAAAAATCCTAACCTAAAAATCAAATTTGAATATGAATTTTTCTTAATATGAAAGAATCTAAATCAAATCAGAATCCTAATTTAAGTAAATAGGAAAGAGTTTAAACCAACTCAGAATCCTAATTAGCTTAAATGCCTTACATCAATAGCTTAAATGCCTTACATCAATTAAATGAAAACTAAGCAATTAAAATAGAAATAACTGATTTGTTTCCCTAATAGCGTCCTCAAGAAATAGGAAAGTATCTAGAAAAGGAAAATAACATATTCTTCTTCCATAATGTGCAAGCCAACACCCTATTTCATGGAAGTGACTTTTTGGAAACTTCAAGAGCCTGAATCATACATTTATCATGTGTGATTCTTTCAATGGGTCTCTACAAATTTGATTGAGCCCAAGTTACTTGAATCAATCTATTAAGCGCTTCTTTGAATTTCTTTGCTCGAGCTCTTGTAACGGGTCCGGCGAAAACTTGAATAAGATCTGAATATACTTCATCCCATGTGCTTGTGATAGTTTTATCTTTAATCTCATCAAGGAATATTAACGAAGTGTTCATCATTAAAAAATTTTCTTATTGCTTTAATTTTGTTAAGTATCATTTGCTTTGATGCATCTCCAAAAATGAAATTGATTACATACGTTGGCACTTGAAGCTTTGTCTTAGAGTACAAGATGCATGAAGTGTCTAACCAAACCAAACCACTGATCATCCGATCCAAATTAAACTGATTTATTTTAGTTAAATCAATTTGGTTTTATAGTTTAATTTGTATTTGGTTGAACATGTCATGAACCAATTCGTTCCAATTTTATTTCAATTCTTAGCCAAATAAGATCCACTTTATATCTATTTGATCTAGTCTTTTGAGTGGAATACATAGATATATTAAGTTTATCTCCCCTATAACAAGTGGTATCATAGCTAAACTCTAATAGGTGGAATATGATGGTAGAGCAACTCAAGTGTGTCAACTTCTTCATTGCCGGTGGCTTTGTCTAAGAGAAGATTTCTTATGTCCTACATTAGATTTCACATGTATTTATAAGTATAATAGTTCTTTCTACCCAAAGTACTAGTGTTTTGGGTTGCAACTGGCACTTTATAGAAATAATAGCTTGGTTTGATTGAAAATAATCTTTTCTATGATCAGATTGGATCTTTGGATTTAGATACTACAAAGCAATGAGTTGGTTATTGGTGATACAGTTATTAGTTCATAATACAGGACAAGTGGAGGTCCAAACTAACTGTTGTTGAATTATCAAAGGACAAGTTATGGTGGTTGTTTGGACTCAAATAATATGAAGTAATGAGTTGGTTATTAGTGCTATAGTTATTAGCTCATATTACAAGACAATTGGAGGTCCAAACCAACTAATGTTGAAGAATTAGAGGATAAGTAGTGGTTAGGGTGAAATGTTACTCGAACTCAAAGCTAACTGGTTTTTATTTTTACGTTTTTGACAACTCATCTTTGTCTTAATAGAGCCTTTCAATGACATATTTTGGACCTCTTCCTAATTTCTTTGAAAACGTTAGCCACGTTTAGATATAAGATATTATCATCACCACCTAGACAACTAGACATCCAACCTATTATTGTAAGAGCAGAGCTATACATTTTCTTTTGGAAACCTATCTATTGTATAGAGAATCTCATTGTTATTACTTAAAGGGGAAATTTTTGTATCTAGCCTAACAATCTATCGAAACTACTACAAATGAAAAACATCGTAACATACTGACATGTAGTCACCAATATAACACAACACTACTAACAAACAGATCTATGACCCATTGACTTTAGATGGAGTCAAAATTAATCTATTACCCAATGACTTTATTGAATCAACATCAGGTGGTGAAAGAATCATCGTATGCTTGAAAAGATAGATTATTGCAAGCCATACTTGGACTAGAAAAAAAAAATTGGTTTGAGGTTATGAGTAGAATTTGAGATTTTGATTCCTGTAGTTTTTAAATCATCGTAATACATACTCATTAATACAACACAACAGTGCCAACAAACAGATCTATGATAAATTACTTTAGGTGGAAACAAAATTCCAATCAAAAATAAAAAATTACCCGATTATCTATAAATACAACATAATATAACACGATCACCAGATCTAAACAAATCTAATGACCTAATGACTTTATCTAGTAAAAGAAAAAAATTGGTTCGAGGCTCTAAATAGATTTTAAGAATTTTTTATGGCTCTAGTAACATTTAATGTTGAAATCTAAATTCCTCACTCCATCGGATATCAATTCACGTAATGATTCTCTGAAAAAAATAATCATGTAATGATATTGAAATAAATTTGTTTATGTAAATATAGATGCAAAGTATTAGGGAAGTAGTAATAAAAGAAACATAACGATGTAAAACAAAATTGAGCCTATTTGATATTTCATTCAATTATTTCCGTATGTGACAAACGGAACCGTAGCATCCTATTTATAATAGATATTGACCAATCATCCCTGGCCACGTTCTTTAGTGATTTTACATTGCTAATATGACTTGTTTGAGGGCTAATGCGTGGGAATACAATTTTGACTTGCTCTATATTGCACCCATTAAAGCTAACTAGCTAATCATAAGAAGCAGTAGTCACCAAGAAGCTAACTATTAATCCTCTGCCCGCCAAATTGGCCTCATGCTTTTAAGCTAATCAAGCCTAACTCTTCTTTGGGTAGTGGATAGACATTGAATTTAGACATTTCATAACATTTTAAATATATACAATGACTATTTGTACAAGCTAACGACAAGTTGACTTTAACTTAGTTGATAGAGCGGTTGTCATGCGAACCCTATAGTAAAACTCCGAGACCTACATTTAATTTAAAGTTTCAATTGTCTACGAAAGTTATAAACAACTTTAAACCCAATAAAAAACCTCAACCTAATGTTTAAGATGAGAAAGTGAGTGATAAGTCAAGTTTAGAACACCACAAGAAATGCTCACCAGTCCTCAAAAGAACCAAAGAAAGAAATTATCTTTTAAATTCAAATAACATTAATCTCCAAAATTATCATTTCCATACCCAAGATTCTAAAAATATATATTGGAATCATTGGAACAACCCTCCTAGCATGGGTTTGTCAAATGATGCTTCAAAAATCTTTCTTAACCCATCATTATTAATGCTAGTCATGGACAACCTTAATGCTAGCCAACCATAATTGATGATAGATTTATCTAACACATTGACAAACTTGAAACATAGCAAGTAAATGAAGTTGAATAAACAAAGGAAGGGTCAGAATTCCTAAGCTTGAACAAGTTGCAATAAATTGGTTCTAATGTCTTGTAGAGAACAATAAATCCAACTCATTTTTGTTCTCGCCATATATGCATTTGACCCAAATTGTATATTTGGCTGTCCAGTAGCTTGAATAATTCTCACAATACCTTTTCTTCTCTTCAAAGTCAATTTATCATATTTTGCATTTTGAATTGCTTTTCAGTCCACATTTTCCCAATTAACCCAATTAAAGCAGCTTACATCTTTTTTGCTCTAGCTCTTATAATTGGGCTTCCATGAATGTGCAAATAATCATTTTAAGCTTTAATAGTATTCCCTTGAAGGTTCTCATCATTTCTTCTCTCCTCAAAAAGATTCCGCCTCGAATCTTCACCTACATTGAAAGGACAAAGGTCAGAAACATTAAAATTTGCATTCACATTATACTCACCGAGAAGATCCATATTGTCTACATTGTCATTAGTCCATACAACCACTATAAAAGGATCATCCCCTCTTGGAAGCAACTTGGAACAACTTTGTGGTAGGAACCTCTCTTTTCTCACGTACTTAAAACCAATCTCCAAGCTGAAAAACCATTTACTTACATCTTTTATTGGCTTGAGTACTATATTGTTCAGTCCTCTTTTCTACATGTTGTTGTTCCTTCTCACAGTCGGGGGTAGAGTACGTGGCGTTGTTAGACCAGAACTACAACAGTTAAAATTGTTCTTTAGACCAGTAGTCCGGAAGTTCGGGAGCCGATATACCCTAATCCTTTAGATATCAAACCAATGGGAGAGAACCACTACCCATGATCCCACCCAAGGGTAAGTCATTCTCTAAACTCTTGATGTTTGGAAAACTGGTTTGAAAACAAATCAAGACTTTTCTGATGAACATGATCCTTACTTGAAGGCTAGTGTAGAGCATACTCAGTATAGAAATAGAGATGAAATGCTCTTAGAATAATGGCTTAAGTGTTAACTTGCTTCCTAGAAGAAGAAGAGAGTTTAAAGAGACATCGGAAGGTTATGAACAAACATTCAAATGTTTAGTGAAGATGTTTTGCCTAATACAAGGGCTTGAGGGCTCTTATATAGAGCTTTAGAAACCAAAAGATAAGACAAGACCCTTATCTTTAATAGCAAATGACAAAATACATAAAGAGAAAGCATAAAAAAAGTTCACACGTGAAAAATATAAAAACACATTTTAGATAGGACAGGACCTCTGTTAACTTTTATTAAAACCAAAATCCACGAAAAGCTATTGTAGCCATGTGAAAAAGCTAAAAGCTTTATGGAGTAGAGGGAAATCTAGATGGAGATATGTCTCCTGTCACTTTCTCATATTGCTTTCGAGCTTTGTAAATTTTTCGGTAGGTTATCCAATCTTCAACAAGCTCGTCTTTTTATGCCGCAGTCGTGAATGGCTGAGAGATCAGCTTAGTAGGTAAACATAGAGACTCTTAAGATGGGAAAAGTGAGTGAAAGTCTTCCTAAGGGTCTTGAGCATCTTGAAAAAGAATATTTGTGTAATCAGGGCGTTCTTCTCTGACGAGAATACCCCTCGAACCTGAGCTTGATCCTGGAGTATTTGCTTGGGATCGTAGTAGAACCTCAAGTGAGTAAGATGGTCCTATGGATGTGTGGCAAATGTTTGTCGGATCGGTTGGGTGTTATTGAGTTCTAGGAGGTAGGCTTTCAGGGCGGAGATGATGGTCGGATCATGGTTGAGAGGAAATGGATGTGGGAATGTTTTCCATTTATATGCCATGTCTTGTGTCCAGTAGTCTCTATTGGTTGGGTGTTGAAAATATGGTCTATGAATGATGAAAACTGAAGTAAACAGATTTGTTTCTTGGTCAAAAAGCCTATTTAGCTGGAGATTGGTTGAGAGGTTTTAGAGTTTTTTACGCCACCATGTTAATGGTGAAAACCATTCAAGTAATATCTAGAGAATTGATGGAAAATGGAGTGGTTGAGTTTTGTAGACATTCATGAATTATTGAAAAAGGAATTTTTTGGCAAAATCTTGAATTTGAAATGTTGAACTGAAAGAGAGATTAAGAGGAAAAGTCTTTTAGGTTAAAGCTTTGAAAGGAAGAGAACGGTTCATGGCTATAATGGGCATCGCCTGGATGGAAGTGATAAAGGTAGGCTTATTTATAAATGGACAGGTAAGGGATCAGATTTTTATGACCTTTTATGTGTTGGATTGTGAAGTCATACTAGGCGAACTAAGCCTTTAAACTGAGCAATTGCTTGTCTGGAAGCAATTTGTTTTCGAAGTAGAGGATCTTCGGGAAAGAGAAGTTGTCCATTTTGGTAAGGAAGTTGTGGCTAATCAGATGGAATTCAAATTTCTTGACTGCTAAAATCTCCTTGTAAATGACATGATAATTCTTTTCTGCATCCTTGAACTGTCCACTTGCATGAGTGCAATTAGATTCTATTACTCTAATTTTTCTAAAAGAATGGCACTCCAGTATTCATCACTGGCGTCTGTCTGGAGAATTCTTTGTCCAGCTGTAGGAATCTTGAGTGGTGGTGGTGACTGAGAAATCTTTTTAAGCTTTTAAATAGTTGTTGTCTGCTTAGGGCCCCACTGTGGGGTTGTTTCTTTAGCATGTGTGACAATTTGCTGGTGTGGACCGCAACTTTGGGAATAAAGTCTCTCAAATAATTCACGATTCCAAGGAATTGTTGAATTTGCTTTTCACTGAGATATGTATTTGGAAACTTTGTCAATTCTTGTATAATATATGGTCCAGGATGGTAGTGACCATCTTTTAACGTCATGCCTAAAAAGTCAATAGATTCCTTTCCAATGCTACTTTTCTTTTTTAAAAGCATTATGCCATGTGATTGTACAATGTCAAAGAAATCTGAAAGTAATTTTTGGTGGGTCTGGTGGTTGGTGGAAAACAACAAGATGTCATCGATATTCATTAGACCATGATGGAGGATAAGAGAGAATATTTTTACCATTGCTTTTTAGAACATGGAAGGAGCAACTTTGAGACCAAAGGGCATGACTGTCCATTGATAATGGGCATTGGGAATATAGAAGGTTGTTTTGAGTCCATCAGAGGGAGAAATTCCAAGTTGCCAAAAACCAGCTTTAAGATCGAATTTTGAGAAAATTTTGGCATCTTGAAGATGGACAAATAAGGACTGGATTTTTAGAAGAGAAAAATTTTCATCTCTAAGAAAAGCATTAAAAGGCTGATAATCAATTACCAATCTTTTTTTTTGTCGGACTAATTCATACATTTTTTCAATATAAAAGGCTTGACATGCCCAAATTGAAGTTGTTAACTCAATGAGACCTTGCCTAAGCAATTGATCACATTCTTGTTTAGCTAAAAGAAGTTTAGAAGGTGGCATTCCCGGATGAGTTGCTTTTGTTGGATTGATATCTTCATTTAACTTGAAGGGTAGTTGAATGATGAACTTGTCATTTTTCCAAAGAGGGAAAGGATGACTGAACTGAGAATCATCTTCAGGACAGAGCTGAAGAAATTTTTAAGTGATTGGGATTGTATCTGAGAGAGTACATAGATGAAGAATATTTGTATAAGGCAAAAAAATTTGTTTGAACTTGATGCCAGTTTCTTACTAGATGTAGGATATCAAATCCTATAAGAAGATCTTTGTCTGGTAAATCTGAACTAACAATTTTTTGCCATATGATACAGTTTGGAAAAAACTGAATCCGAATGGGTTTTTTGGTAATCATTGATGTTTTGAAGATTTCACCATTGGCTACTTTAAAGAACTCAGTATGTTTTTCCCAATAAGAGGAAGGAAGAACTATGGGATTGAGCATACTGTGTTGTGCAAGAGTATTAACAAAACCAATTATAGGAATAGGGTTATAAAACTTAGATAGAAGGACTGAAATTTTTACTGAAGGTGCAGTAGGTTTAGAATGGACCTGGTTGAATTTTTTAACAGTAACAACAAAAGAAATTTCATCTATCTTAGAATCATTTGTTGACTCTGTGAGGATGAATGCTGTATGATCATCGTATTCTGTCTGTTCAGAGAAATTGGACTCAACATCTTAATGATCAGAAACCAATGAAGATTTTTCCAGATGTTGAATGAGACGAACAACTTTAGCAGACTTGTTTCGATAATTTTGGGCAAAGTGACCATGATTTTATCAATCAGACCATCCATAGTTGATTGTGGTGTCTTCACATACCAAGGTTCGTGCTTTTATTAAAAATTGGGTTGAGGTTCCATTCAATTCCTGATTTAGATTTGATCTTGTGGACTTAATTGATTAGGGTGGCATCAGTTCTTGAAGGGGTTCATATCATTGACTTGTGTAGTATTCTTGGCATTTGATATGGGGGTTTAGACAATTATACCACTAGAAAAGAGCTTGATTTTAATGATTTTCATCATGTGGATGGCATACAGAACATTTGTAAGCATCGCGATCTTTCTGATGACCTTTGTTCTTTGTTCTTTCAGTCTCAGCTTTTACCATTCCAGGTTCTCATACGTAATAACATACTCCAACACATGGTCATACCGAGACAGGGTTATAGTGATGAGGTAACTAGGCTTTATGTCAGTTTATTAGATTCCCTCATCTGAAGTCGGGACATCAGCTTGTCATACACTATCCTACATCATATGTTGTCCACAACCACAGTGACTAATCGGTTCCTTCCTTATGGCATCATTACTAGGATTTTAAGGCACTTTAATGTACCTCTCACTGAACCTGTTTATGTCGAGACCTGAAAGCTAGGTAAAGAGATCATTTCTACGATGGGAAATTTTAAGAGTTGTGGGAAGTGGGTGAAGACACCATCTTCTAAGAATGCAGACCCTTTGGTT
This sequence comes from Citrus glauca, assembly GCA_029633175.1. Taxonomy (NCBI): domain Eukaryota; kingdom Viridiplantae; phylum Streptophyta; class Magnoliopsida; order Sapindales; family Rutaceae; genus Citrus; species Citrus glauca. Next base: position 8,762,489 of record JAQOOD010000006.1, on the reverse strand, counting down.
GCCCCGGATGATAACCGAATGCTTAATGATATCTATTCTGAGGATGAGTTACCTAATTTCCAACTCGGAGCTAGACCTTGTGCCCCTCGCCGAGCTACACCAGCCCAATTTCAGGATAAGGAGACAGCCGAGCCAGTTGAGCATCCTGAGGAACCTTCCATTTTTTAGGACTGCATCCAGTAGCTCTTCAACAAAATGGATACTCTCTCCATGCAGCAGCTCCAATCCCAATTTCAGACATTTCAGCTGCAGATTGTAGATCAGCAGCAGGAATTCCTTGTTGGTCAGCGACACATCCTTAATTACCTTGGTTTCCATCCTGGCAATTCTTCCTCCTAGCCCACATCTTAGTTTCCACATTGATGTTTTTCGCATATACATTACTCATCTCATTTGTTTTATATTTTGGATGATATCTTGCAGCTTTTGTGATGATGTGTTGGTTATTTGAACTTTGTTTGTGATTGTGTTTATTTTGATGATATGTTAGTGTTTTTGCTTGTGATTGTGATGATTTTGCTGGTATATTGCTTCTCTGGTTGGACAATTGGTGAATATGGAGTTTGGTTGATAAATCGAAGTTACTATAGAAGTGTTTTAACTACATTTGTTTTTTAGGATATGTTCATTTCTAGGGGGAGATTATGCCAAAATTTTCGCACATGATGGGTAATATCCACAATTCTCTCTTTAATCTTTTCAAGTTTATTTCTTTTCTATGATGAGGGGGGAGATAAATTATATATGATACTGTTGAATAAATTCATTTTTGGTTAAAAATTGATTGGCCATATAGTTAGGGGAAGCTCATATTTAGGAGGAGTAAAATTGTAAAAATATTCTCTTGTAAAGTTTGTCATCATCAAAAAAGGGGAAGATTTTTAACATGATTATCTCTTTGATCATGATTTTGATGATAACAAACTTGATTAAAATTGATTAAGTCTTTAAAAGCTCAAACGTTTTTCATACATTTTAAATAAATCACTATTTTGAAATAGTAAAGGTTTGTACTTAAATAAAAAATGATTTAATAAAAGTTGTTTTTCAAATTCATGTCCGTATTAAAATACCTTCTGGATACTGTCGGCGATCCAATAGTATGATAACAGCTAACGGACATCAAATAGAATTAAATATTGGCCTCTGGACACTGTCGATAATCCGACTTCATGATAACGGCTAACCGACATCGAACAGAATTGAAGTTTAACCTCTGTACACTAACAGTAAATCGACTTCTTGAAAACGGTAAGCCGACATTTTCCTTGATAGTCACTGGACGATAACGGTGATTTGACATTTCAATAACAGTGATCCGATAATTTAAAAATTTGTCCAACGATCACTTGCTCAAGCCAAAACGGCAATCCGACTTCAAGCAGAAATTCAATAACGGCTATTTTTTAGCTCCAATTATAAATAAGCTTAACCAAATTCAAAAAAAGGGTTGATCACAATGTTATCACTGAGCTTATAAATGAGAATACAAAATTCATTGAGCTTTAAATTCGTTCTTATTTCATTTATTCACATATTGAACTTAGATTCGTAATCATATATTTAGTGCGAGAGAAAAACACTTTTGTAATCTTTGTTTTAAGTGATTGTAAGTGTTGGGATACACTTTGGTTAAGAGATTGGGGATAATCTCATGATGTAAAGGTTGATTGAGACCTATGAAGTCAATTGTAAGAGTTCTTAAAGCCTTAGAGGCTTGACTAGTGGAATCCTCAAGTCCGGTGAGCTTGTAGGCATGGACGTAGGCAAGGTTGGTCGAACCACGTAAAAATATGTGTTTGAATCTCTCTTCCCTGATCTTTTTACATTTTGGTTGATTTATTTATTATTGTTTTAAATTCATTTAAGATTTGCATTAAGTTTTGTTCAAGCATTGCATAATTTTTTAAAAACCCAATTCACCCCCCCTCTTGACTGCTTAGATAGTATTTCATTTATGAGGATCAAGACTGTGTTTTTTAACAACTTCACTACCATGAAGTGTTATAACCAATTTGAGTTGGCTCATATTTTGATTTCATGTATTACTTAAAGAGGATTTTATTGACTCTCGGGGTTTGGTTTAGGCTAAGAAGGAAACTAATCTTTTTCATGCATGATAAGGGTTCTGTAAATTTGGAGAGAGTTTCTGTCAAATTGATCAAGGTTTGCATGGTTTGGTTGTTGATTGACTCTTGCTTTTCAATAAACGAATGCAATGTATCTTTAAGAGTTTTGTTAGTTGTGGGTAACTCTGGAAGTTTCGAAAATTCTACATGAATGAGCTCGTTGTGAAGGTTGTGCATTATTTTCATTTTCTTAATTGAAATTTAGATGGTTTCCCCAATTAGAGTTATAGGTCTGGGCATATGGATTGGGATTTAGCTTTTTGACATTACTTATGAGATTTGCTTCTTCGTGCAAACTTTCTCTCATAGCTAGCAAGGCTAGACACTCCTCCATAGAATGGTTAGTAAAATCATAAATATGACATAAAATTTATTGAAAAAAATACATGATCATTCTCTTTTTACTCTAGTGCTTCGACTTTTCTAGTTAAAGATACAATTTGGCTTGAAGGTTATGGTCGTCCCTAAGGTTGTACATGTCTCCAGCAAATAGAGATGACTGGGGTTTACTCGATGACTTATAGGAACTAACTATGTCCCAGTGTTGGGCATTCTAATATAGCTTCAGAACTTTTGTCCCTAAACTCACCATTACAATCATTTTAACGTCCCTTGTAGAAATAAGACACTAACATCCATATTTCAAAACCGTGGTGTGGGCTAATGTTAAGTAGCTCTTTGTACTTATCCCAACATTGGTAAAAGGTTTTCTCTTGGCTTTTGAGTGAAGGTGGTGTTTTATTTTTTGAAAGAATTTGTTCTATAGGATGGAAAGATTTTTTTTTTATTTTGCTTGTATTTCATCCCAATTTCTGATAGATCCTGAACTAAAATTTTGTAATCAAGTTTTAACTTTTTCCTTTAATTAGAAAGGGAAAAATTTAAGTCTAATTATGTTTATGCTATAATTTTGATCAGTAGGTGTTACAAACTTTCTCAAATTCTCTTAAATTCAAGCATGGATTATAAACTCAAAAATCATAAAAAGTAGGTAAAAGTTGAATGATACCATATTTGAAATTAAAATGAGATGCATCAGGAGTAAAAACTATGCATGATAGTGCACCTTTCTAGTACGATACGAGAAATCTCTAAGTGTTTTAAGTTGTTCATGAAGATTTTGTAAAACTTGCTTATATCCATACTCTGAAAAGTTATCAATTTCGATATCGGGCATATCTATGGGTGGTGAAGGTGACGTCCTAATTAATCTGCCACTTTCCGTATAAGACCATATCGTATACAATGTTGATGATGTGTGTGTGTCAAATTAAATTGTGAAAATGATACACAAACAAATGAATAATGCATAAAACACTATTGAAAATGAAATAAATAAAAATAAATTGAAAATCAAATGACCAAATAATGTCAATGAACAAAATTCAAAGTAAATAAATGCAAAATAAAAATAAGTAAACTGAAAATTCATTAAACAAAATTAAAATAATAAGTGGTTAAACCAACCTATAAACAAAGTAATTAAAAAACAATAAAATAACACATTAACAATAAAAAATTAAGGTGATACTTTAGAGCTAGCCATTTAACAAAACATAAAATAAAAATTTCACAAATTAGTGCACAAGAATAATTAAACTAAAAAATAAAATGATAGCCAATTAATCCAACCATATAAATACAAAAAATTACAAAAATTAAATTGTAGAAATTAGAAGAAGAAAGAAGGAAATGAGTACTTACCTCAGGATATACAGATCAGAGAAAAAGATTTTTCTCTTTATTGTTGAAAGAAAAATTTTCTCGTGCTAGCTGCTTTAGTAGTGATAAAGGCGTCCACACGTCAAGTGCAGATCAAACTTGAGTCATAACTTGGAAGATCATTGGTGACAATTCGTGATCTAACAAACATAGTGGTGACGGATCGTGATCTAACAGGCGTGGTGGTTAGGGATGGCAATTGGATTGATCCATAACGGATATCCACAATATTCATTCAATTGGATTAGATAATATCCATCTAAAAATTTTTTAATCTTGAAATGGATATTTTAAAATTATATCCAGATGGATATAGATGGATATGGATAATTATTTTTATCCAATGGATATCCGTTTAACCCAACACAAGTTTAAAATATTTTAATTTTATAAAATAAAAAATATAATAAACAAATAATTGTAAAAATATTATATTAACTAGTAAAAAATTTAAATTCCTCTTATATAAAAAACTAAAATTTTTAAAATTATCTCTTAATTTTTTAATTTATTTAATATTATTAATAATTATTAATTTATTTATTAATTTAATATTATAAATAAACTTCCACCGGAAAGTCACCGGACCACTACCGGATCTCGTCGGACCACCACCGGACTATCGCCGGAAGTTCGCCAGACCACCACCGGAAGTTTGCTGGACTACCGCCGGCTCTCGCCGGAAGTTCGCCGGACCACCGTCAGCTTCGCCTGAAGTTCACCGGAAAGTTACCGAACTGCCGCCACCATCCACCGCCATTTTATTTTATTATATATATATATATTAATATAAATAATTTAATAACCAAATTTAATATTAAAATTTAGTTATTTTATATTTTATTTTTATTATATAAAAATAAAATATCTATGGATATCCATGGATCTCCATAATTTTATGGATAAAATCCATATCCAATATTAAATACTGGATATGGATATGGATATATCCATTATGGATAATTATAGATTTGTGTTTGGATGGGTATTATCCATCTATAATTGGATATTTACCATCCCTAGTAGTGGTGACAGATCGTGATCTAGGAACCTAAATCACTTCAACGGAAAAAGCTAAATCATATTTCCAAAGTACGATTTTTAAATTATAAATTCTTATATATTATATGAGAGCGATCTTAAAAGGGTTTTATAAAAATTGAAAAAATTGATTTTTCTCCAACAATATGGGCTGTCAGGTTAATAAAAAGAAAAATAAAATTAACTCATCTCAATTTCTTAAGAAACAAGCTTAAAGGTCTCTTTAGCGGCATCTCGAGAAACAAACAAAAATAGTGGAAAATGAAAAAGAAACCACATGGGCAAGGACATCCTCCAGTCAACTTGGAATTTGATTAAATAAGGGCAAGAGAAGTCCCTAATGTCAGAAGAAGATTAGAATTTAGAAGAGTAGCACGTTGGACACGTCACCGTTAATGATGAAGATGATCTAACGTTTTGGCAAGATGGGTGCGGGAAGCTGTGTTGGAAGAAAGAGAGGAAAATGAGAATAATATAATATTTGCTTTTAAATTCATGTGAGTCCCACATTACTAAAAGAATTCATAGATAAGTGAAAATGGCAGTGGGCTGCTCCGCTGTATATCATTGTCTTATAATTATAAGTTATTACTATACAATGGAGCAACTCGACATAGTCGAACTTAGTGAATTTTTTTCTTTTTACATTTTTTAAATGTGCTCACAGAGGCATAAACAAAAAACTCAACTCATGTCAAAAGTTAGCTAACTTCATAACGAAATTCAACCATTTATTGGATTGAACAACCACGATTAATAGTGCGTTTAGTAAATAGGAATTGAAATGAATTGAAAGTAGAATGAGAAATTAGAATAAAAATAAGTTATATGCGTGATCTATAAGAATCAAAATAGAAATAAATTTCATTCCTATTGATATATTTATTTTATCTTAAAATAGTAATGAAATAATATAAGTTACTAAAACGTCCTCCATTAATTGTTGTCCGTAGTATTGTTTATATATATTATAATAATAACAAGAATAAGAATAAAAATAAAAAATAAAATAATATATATTATAATAATAAAACTAATAATAATAATGATGAAAATAATATTAATTAATAAATAAAATTAATAAATTTTAATAATAATAATTGAAATTAATGACAATAATAATAATATTAACATCAATATGAATATTAATGACATTGGTGATAGCAATAACAACAATTAAAATAATAAAATTAATAAATGAAGCCTAATAATATTAATATTAATAATAATGACATTAATGATGTTGTTATTAATGATAAATAATAAAGGACCTGTTTGTAAATAACACAAAAATTTTGGGTATTTTCACAAATTCTATAGAGACCAAAATGTAAAAATAATAGAAATTGATTAATGGCGATTTGGGGATTATGAAAATTCAATAAGGTAAAATGGGCAATTCAAGGAATCAGAGTGTGATTCCCAACTCCCCTTGGGAATCAAATTCTATGGGAATGATTCCCAAATTTGTGGGCCTCGCACGATTCCGATTATAGTTCACACTCTTATTTTGTGAAGTAACTGTTGTTAATGGTTCTGATTCTGCCATCTGAGAAGTAAACACACCCTAAATGTCTGCATGTTCATAAGGGTATAAGGGCATTTGTGTAAGAGAAATACACACAAATGATTCTTTATTCAAAAAGCGATCTCAAACTGTTAATCAACAAAATACTAAATATGAGAAATATGTCAAATATTTGGTGGAAGACATGAAAGAAATGAATTAAAAGAAGGGGAAGTCATAGGCAAAAAGAGACGTGTTATTAGGTCATTTCTCCTATAGCATATCCTAATTCAAAGTAGAGTATAAACTTTAAAAATAAAAAATAAAAGAAGCTCATTCAATTCAAGAATAAGAAAATGACGTCGTGATTTTTGGATCAAGTCTAAATAAAAAATACATCAATGAAAAGTTACTTTAATAAGTCGATAGGTTTATTAAATTGCTTTTTAATATTAGAATATTATAGGACAAAGAAACTAGCTAAACTCATCATTCTTCAAAACCAAAAGAAGAGTCCCCTTGATAGAAGGAGTCGGTGAAGAAAAAAATAAAAGAAAACGGCTAGGAGCTACACATTGATTTGTTTTTTGCAAGTTTTGTTGAATCATATGCATTAAAACATGCTTGTATGGCTCTGAAGGGATACTGTTTTATCCTAATCAACCGACTTTATCGAGAAAGATTATTTTCTTTAGGTCAACTGGATGAGAGCGATATCTCGAATCAATTTACTGGTATTATCATATATCTCAATATAGAAAGAGAACAAGACCAAAGATCTGTATTTATTAATCAACTCTCTTGGCAGATGGTTAATACCCAGCATAGTAATTTATGATGCTATGCAATTTATGTGACCCGATGTAAAGACAATGTAACACTCCACTTTTAAAAACATAATTTATTTTTAAAATGTTTAAAACCTCATTACTTTTTAATATAAATACAAATTTTAAAAAAAAATTTATATAGCAAGCAAAACTTTCTTACAAAATGTAGGAGACATGCAGAAATTCCTTAGTATATATCTCAAAAACTTTATTATTACATAAAGTTAAGATATTTATTTTTGATAAAAACAGAGCTAAGCGAGCCTATCATAAAACCCAAGATTAATTTGCTATGCCCATATGCACTTCGCCTTGGTTGGGACTTAGCGTCAGCTTGCCCTACTCATCATTACCTGTAATGTAAGGACTTCATAAGCTAATGCCAAGTACGATAACACTTTGATGCATCAATAAATTATTATGCATATAGATGACCATATTAAGTTCTTAAAAGAAACTGAGAAAATAAAAAACAACTTTATGAGAGCCCTAGGTACGTTGCACTACAATGCTAGCACTTTTATTCTTGAAAACAATATGCCCTTCTTCCTAGCTAGTTGATCTTTTGGGCGTTGTGTATCGCTGTCTCAAAAGATTACCTTTTACTAATTTTGGAGGGCTTGCCCTCTTTGGAAACTTTACCACCTCGTAGTGCAACAAACCATTTTTTAAAAATTCATTTTCTAAAACTCTTCTAATAAAATAATCCATGAATTGCATGCGTTCAATACAACTTATATCATAACATGTGAAGTTCCTAGAGGTACAACAGAATCAACACACAATGCTATTTAAGGACAACAATCTTTAATATAAGCAGCAGTGTCGTCCATATAGAGATTAAACAAAATGAGATTATAATATAGGTGACAAAGCCATCATAGCATAATTAAGTAAAAGTATCACAGAATAAGCAGCTTACATGACCATACTAGGAGTAAATAAGAAAATATCATAATATAAGCGACGTAGCCGATCATATAAAGATAAATAAAAACTCATAATATAAGCGGCATAGCCGACCATATAAAAATTTTGACAATAACCAATCACATCAGAGTAGCCATCACAAAATCAAACATTAGCTAAAGCTGAAGTTAAGTATAAAATGAAATTTTTCCCTACATTACAGTTAAAGTGTTATTTACCCCTTAATCTTAACTCCTTTAGACCTTTCTAACTTGAGGATTTCTCTACTCTTGATGTTATGACTTAAAATAAAAGAGGATTGAATCTCTAGGTTACATTGAAAATGAAAGCGCTAGGAGATATTTATAGGATTTCCTAAAACTAATAGATGGTTAGAATTTTGACATCATAACTCTTGATTACTGGTGGAGATTATCACTCTATAAATATCTTAGTAAATTCTAGAATTTCTATATCTAAAAATATCTCTTATAGCGTCATCACTTATGTCATTACTGAAGGACAACATTTGTCCATGAGGTTCCTAAAAACGCAACTTTTGTGCAGTAAAATTAAAACAGATGGCGGAAGCTCTAGAAACCTCGGATCGACTTCATTCAAAAACGAAAATCAAGAGGAAAGATTGAAGTTTAGTTACCTCACTTGCAGTTTCAAAAAGACTTCGTGAAGTAGGAGAAAAAGACTGAAAACAGCAAGCTACGAACACTGTCCAGAAAATACAGCTCTGCACGAACAGCTTCTGTTTTGCCACGATCTGAGATCCTTTAAGCACCCCAATTGTGATGCCTCTAATCAATCCACACTTAGAAATATTCTAGGAGTTCATAGGATTTGGAATCTCGAAATTTCATTACGAAATGAGAGAGATAATGAAGAAACATGAATGCTAGCTCATGATCATCATTTCACCAAATAAACCCACCATTATCTCTAATAATGGCACCAAACATTATCATGAGCTACACCCACCCACTTAACCATTATTTATTGAAAGTGATCTTATCACTTCAATAAATTTATTTAATCAAATAAATAATTAGCTAAATTAATTAATTTTCGGAATTAATTAATTAACCCATTTTGATCACATCAAATGGTTAAATGTGGGCTTCTCTTGTGACATGTTCTAATGCTTTCACTTAATCCATATTAGATCCAATAAAAGCCCAAAATTCTAAACCCAAAATTGGTCTAGAAGTCCATAATCATATATGAACCCAAACATGTCTAAAATGACCATTTTACGTGCTCGATATTACATAATGTTTAATTGAGGATTTATGAAATTTATTTTGTTCCTTAAAATTTTTATGGAACATCTAAATTTTTATCTTAAATCATATTTAAGATATATTTATATATATATATATATTCATTCTCAATCAATTATAATATAAATATTGATTTTCCTAAACATAGGAAATTTAACTTCTAATTTTCTAGTAACTCCTTTTTCATTTCTATATTGTGTGTGACCTTTTAGGTTCTTAGTTATAAGGTAGTAGAACAATTTTAATGATAACTCTTTATTCATTAAATGATGCTAAACTCTTTAGTTATCAATTAAAACCTTTCTAATGACCTTAAGATGTATTGGTAATATGCTTTACCAATATTGATCTTAAGGTTTCTACAAGTCATGAGTGACACCTAGCAGTATATCACAACCATCCAAATAACAAGAATTGCTGGATCTATAGAACCTATTCCATTGTAACTCTATGTCTTGGTCTCTTCATCATCCACGTCCAGAGAAAAGCATGGCTTATGATTTATTATGTTAAGCCGTTGTGCTTTATCTCAAAATAAATCTAAGTGAACTTGACATGAAAATATAATTTGAACTCCTTCAAATATATTTCACATTGGTTAAGAATTTCTCATGCCAATTCACGTTATCTCATAGGGACATCCTTTTTGTATATTACAAAGTGATGAATTCCATATTGGCCATCAACTTGTCTTCATGCATAGCCAACCATGACAGCTATTGCTAGATCTCTTCCGTGATTAGGAATCAATCGTTATGCATTCACATATCAGAGATGTCTATGTATAAGACATCTCTTATACCTCAAGTCTAAGGACCATTATTAAACATAGTGTCTATTACAATGTATAATAAGCCATTAACACTCAAGACCATATGGCTTACTATATTCGGTCATGTTCAGTAAACTTGTTCTTTTAACAAGTACCTATGTGTTTGACTTGACATCTCATGTCAATGATATGAAACTCACCATCCATTTTAGTATCACATACCATAAGGAGTCATAACACATACTAGTGTTTATAGGAATTTATAATGTCCAATCATAAATCCACCACTAGGAACTATTTTAGAAGTATAGTACAAAGGATACACGTTTTATATTCTCGACATACTCGAGAATGTGTTCTTTAACTATTTTACTTCTTGGACTATATTCATTAAATTAATATATGAATATTGATAACTTTGCCATTTTATAAATATCAAAATGCTATTCAAATACAATCATTCCTTAAACAATCAAATCACCATTCGATTGGCCTTTAGGGCATATTACTAATAATGACTTATGTCATCATTACTTTAGAATTAAATATTTTATATTATTGTTGTTGTTGTTATACTTAAGGGGCTTGTTAGCTTAATATTAATTCTATTATATTCAAGTGAAAAAATTGTACTTCGCGGATAATATGCAAGGAAATGGCTACCGTCATGGGGTCTTTTCTCCTAGCTGCTGAAGCAAGTATCAAACATATAGTATTCTCTCACGTTTGATTCCAACAAGTTTTTAATTTGAGAGAAAAAAAAAAGGAAGATATGTCTTCACCAATTGGATTCTTAATATTAAATTATACTTTAACAGAGTGGGGGATACCAATAAAAAATAAAAATATATAAATTTTAATACACTAGCAGGTAAAAGAATAATTTTTAATGCATTACAATATGTGTTTTGTGGTGTTTTAGTATGCATTCTTATTTTTAATAGCTAATCTGTATGTTCAAAAGTTGCAAATATCCAAACCTAAGAATAGTTGTATATGAAAATAGAGAATTTAGCTGAGTCTGACAAGTCTGTTATTGCTTAAGAAAGTTTCTATTTGTTCATTTACTAACATGTCATTGAGTCACTTTCAGATTCAATGACATTTATTTGATGTCATCTAATCCTTTAAGTAGAGCACATGCCACCACTTAAGTTGTTTACTTTGAATGACAACATTTTCCTGTTGTTTTTGTGATTATAAAGCCTAAGCATGTTGCATGTGTATCCAAGGCTAGTCACATGTTTGTTGAGGTCATTAGATAAAGCAAGAAAAATTGGGAAATTTACAAAAATAGCCATAATTATTTTATCATTTTACCAATTAACCATAGCAACTTTTTTCTATCAACGTTAGCCAAATTCAAGCCTTTCTTCCCAAATTACCCTTCTTTACAGACCAAAACCAACAACTTTTCTCCCATATCGTCAAACAAAACATAGCTTACCTTTCTACTCTTGAATCATCAACGACGGCAACAAACAACAGTAAAAGTCAGTCATAATCTATCCAGATCCAACACTAATCAGCATCACTTAGTAGTATGAGTTATTTTCTCAACTTGCTGAAAGTCTGGGTGAATCTGAGTTCTGGCGACAGGCTGCTTGTCGCAAGAAGAGTTGGTGTGACAGGCACCTGTCGTACCAAGGCTTAGTGCGACAGGCGCCTGTCGCATCAACCCTTAGATTTATTAAATCTGTATTAATTTGATCCGGATCTAAATAATTTTTTTTATAATTTCAGGCTTAATGGATTCAGTTGTACTTGAATTTTGTTACAATGGTTGGTGGGAGACATTAGAGGATGGCCGTATGGAATATGTGAATGGTAAGAATCGAGCTTTTTTGGTTGGGAAAAATTTTCTGTTTGATCAGTTATTGGCAAGAGTATACGAGGTGTTACAAATAAACCCTAATGAATAAAGTATCACAATGAAGACAACTTTGAGGTCTAGTAACACATTATATCGTATATGTGTACTACCCAAGGATATATTTGATGATGAAATGGTGAGGGTTGTATTGCATATGGCATCCGACGTAGCCAATTTTGGATGCATTCCTATATTCGTGACCACATCACCTCGAGTTCTGAGCGAAGGTATTAAGCCGCAGGTCGATACAGAAAATTCGTTTAGAGTAAATATGTCTGGCCCCGATAATGATGAAGAGGAGTTGCCAAGGTCGTTGTAGCACTATTACTCTCCAATCCATGACAATTATGACAATATTGATGATAACGGCGTTACGTTATAAGATGTTGGAGCAACGGTATTCCCAATAACGTCGTCGTTGGAGCAACGGTATTATCCGTATCACAACAATGATTTTCAGGACAATAATGATTTTCATGATGAGATATCGGGGGATAATGTTTGTGCAGAACCTTCTAATAATACGAGGGGCACTCATTTCAATAATGATGGTGATGATGGAGGAGCCGGTCCTTTGAATGTTCCGTCGAATAAGCATGAGGACGAGTGTGAAGATAATACTCCTGTGAATAACAGAGGCAATAGACCTATTCTTTCTATGGTTCGGTCGAGAAGGGAAACTGACCCCCTTATAAGGCTTGCTCCAATTTTGCCTTCGAACATGGTTGGTCCAAGCTTTGTTAGCAGTTGTGACTCAGATGATATCAGTGTGGGTATTCTATTTGCTGAGAAGAATGAGTTTATATTACAACTACACAAGGTGGCCTTTAGAGATAAGTATGATTTCAAGATTACACAGTCTACTACGACACGTTTTGAGGCTCACTGTTCTTCAGAATCATGTAAATGGCGTATTCGAGCAACTAGATGTTCGAACGAGCAAAATGTTCCTTGGGTGGTGAAGAGAATTGACAATGTACACACTTGTCATAATGAGGTATTGGTTGATGGACGTCATTAAGTAAGGAGCCGAGTTGTCGATCATATTATCACAGATAAATATATTCAAGACAAGCGGATTTATACTCCGAATGACATAAGAGCAGATATGCAACAGTAATACAGTGTTCAGTTAACATATCAGCAGGCATATCGGATGAGAGAAGTTGGTCTTGAATTAGTTCGAGGCAACCCTGCAGAGTCATACAACTTGCTCCCTAAATACTCTTGCATACTAACTACAGCGAATGAGGGTACAGTCACTCACCTCGAGCAAGATGGAGATTGTAATTTCTTGTACTATTTTGTAGCACTCGGATCTTCCATCAAGGGTTTTATATAGTACATTCGGCCTGTCATTATTGTAGATAGTACTTATCGAAAGGGACTATGTCGTGGAAGCATGTTCATAGCAACATGTCTTGATGGTAACAATCAATTGTATCCGTTAGCCATTGGGATCATGGATTCAGAAAACAATGATGCTTAGGAATGGTTTATGATGAAGTTACACGGAGTGATTGGCGATAGACCTGAGTTGGTAATCATCTCTGATCGATGCACTGCCATCAGGAGAGCCATTCTTAAAGTATTTCACAATGCAAGTCATGGCGTTTGTTTTTACCGCATCAAAGGTAACATTAAGTCACAGTTTAGAATGTCCAAAGGTCTTTGGGATCAATTTGAGCCTACCTTTATTAATGCAGCAAAAGCATATGGCCACGAGGAATTTAAGAGTCAGCTTGAAGGGCTGTGGATGATCCACTTTGGTGTGACTGATTACCTAAAAAATAATATCGGTATGTGTAATTGGGCAAGGTCTCAGTTTGAAGGAAGGAGGTACAGCATACTTACTACCAATATCGCGGAGAGTGTTAATTCTTTCATGAGGGAACCTCGAAAATTTCCTGTAACTCATCTTGTTGATCACTTTAGGAAAACATTGCAGCAATAGTTTTATGATAGAAAAATTGTGGCCGAATCAATGACTACTCAGCTAACAACATGGGCAGATGAAATAGTCACTGAGAGGAGAACTATAGCTGAAAGAATGATAGTTCGACCAGTGTCACCGCATCGATTTCAAGTTGTAGGCGGTGGGCTTAAGGAAGGTTTAGTTGACTTGCAAAATAGAACTTGCACCTGCAGAGTGTTTCAGCTTGATTAGCTTGTATATGCTCATGCAATTGCGCCGTGTCTAGCACAACGGGTGGATTTTATCAGTCTTTGCTCGGACTTTTACACTACAGAATCGTTGGCGATGGCTTATGCACAACCAGTGGAGCCAATTGGTAATGTGACTGATTGGGAAGTTCCAGGTGAAATTCAAGAGATGCAAGTATACCCACCAGTTGAGGCACCACCACCTGGCCGTCGTAAAAAGCTCAGAATACCCTCGGCTAGCGAGGACATTAACCGCCGGACTGTACAATGCGGGCGGTGTCATGAACTAGGCCATAATCGTAAGCGATGTAAGAATCTCATTGCATGGACTCCAAGCTAGTTGTATTTTGTGTTATTCGTTGGTTATAATTTTTATTGTTTTTAGTGTTTCGTTGGTTAAAACTGTTATTATTATTTTTGTATATTGTACACTTATATGTTATACAACTTTATTTTATTTTAAATATTAAAATGTGAGCATTAAAATGATATAAACTTAAGTGCGCAAATTAAATTAAAAATTCAAGTTTCAACATTCAAATTACTACAAGCGTTTACAATACAATATCGTCATTAAATATGTCAACCACAATCTTCTTTCTAAAGTACAAGCGTTAAACTCCAATCTAAGCCCAAATATTAAATACATCATTACCATCAATACAAAACACACCGCAATCGCCAGTTCCAGGCTCTTGTTGTGGCGTGCTCTTAACTGCCATAACTTTCCAGGGGTCTGCACTCCGCAACTCAGGTCGAATGTTGTAGAAGCCAACATATTCCAACCATTGAGGGAATATAACTTCAAGTGGCTTGAATTTCAACTTGTACTTTTTGTCGTCGCGAAATGTGAGCAATGAGTCATAAATCCATACTTTGTTTTTCCGAAAGTCAACTCGTGCTAGTATCCAATGCGCGTTAACAGGGATGAGTAACTGTATATATAAAAAAAAAACATATTCGTTATATATGAAATTGAACAACGACAAAAAAAAGCATCAACTCAAATATTTTGACAGTGGAGTATGTGAAATCTAATAAAATACATACCATATCAACATCCGTCTTTAATTTGGACATTGTGTGCTGTCGTCCACAAAGATAACTATTCAAGCGGTCATCTAATACTAATAAATCAACGCACAATCCCCATTGTTCCATAGCTGATGCAAGAACACCTAGTACATAGACAACCAAGAAATGCATAAATTAACAAAACTTTAAGGTAATAATTAAAAAAATTAAATAGTATTTATAAGTTTTGTCGGAACGTTACCCAAAAAAATGTGTCAGTATGTGTGACATGTTGAACTAAGGCATTCGGATAGTGGCGTTGCTTCTCGCTAATCAAGCGGAAATACTTGTGAATGTGCTACAGAGAAATAGAAACAGTACGATTTAAAAGAAAAATTTTATACACAAATCCACAACACTCAAAAATCTTCGATAATATAAATACCTCATCGCCTAGCCATCCCAGCGAGGCTATACCCAAAATTATTTCAAAGAATGACCTCGGGTGCTCGACTCTCCCATCCACTGTGATATCACCAGCGAACCATCGATCAAACTCAGCAAACAGATTAGAGTCCTCCAACCCTCTCAGTGGATTTACATCCACATTCATACTCATGTCAATCGCATGCTCCATGATTTGGGGTCGAGGTAAAGGTCGTATGTTCTATCCTCGCCTGATGGGAGGAATCACGTAAGGACTATTATAAACATACGACGGTATGTACGCGCGGCCGAACTTACTAACGCCCAGAGGCAACTCAGTGAATACCTGCACACTCTCCCCACTAACATCCCTGTAGAAACTATATAATGACGTGGGCGCAGACAAATTTTGACTGCCCACGTCAGTATACACTCCACAGTCATCCGGGGCCTGTCCATTCGCAAAGAAGAAAATATTAAACAACTATCAAAATAAAAGTTTAACGAACAAAATTATTAAATGTAAATTTGCTCACCGCATACGAGCGTGCAAGGGGAGAATCATTATTTGGACGTTTAGAAAATGTGTCGATAAAGCCAACAACGATTTCTTTAAAATCTGACTTTATCTCATATACATTACGATCAAGCTTATCCAACCGTCATCAAATGTAATCATTAAACTGCTTTGTCCTCGACTATTACAAAAAAAAAATTAGAATAACAGTAAGACAATAATGAATTATAAAGGAAAAATATCATATATTATTTATAACAAATACATCACGTGCGTCATCAGAGTTGTCTGTTTGCTCCTGGTGTTCATCAACAGCCACCTCCACCTCATCCTCAGAAGTGTCATGACGCTGCTCTAGTATTGGGTTTGGTATGTCGTCATGATCGTCATGCTCGTCTGATTGCCTTGTAACCGACGGTATCGCGTTGATTAAGGGTTAGTGCTGTATAAAGTATCATTTAAAATTAATAAATGAAAAGTCAAAATTTTCAATTAAAAAATTGATAGTACTTACAATATACCGACCTAATGAACCCAGTCTGGAATGCTTGCCATGTAACCCTTTAGAGAGAGCCAATAGTTTTGGCTATTCTCCTTTGAAGTTGGCTCAAGAGTTTGTAAAACGTCCCTTTGCCATAAATTCAATTAAAAATAGTAAGTAAATATATATATCTTAAATTTAGTAAAGTTAAAAAAATAATTAATACATATTACTTATAAGACAAGATTCGTCGTTAAAGAACACATAAACCTCCACAAAGTTGATTCTCGAAGACGCCATGGGCTTCCATTGCAAAATGCAGAGAATTTTCTTTTTCGTTTTGACAACCCATGTTGATGGCAAACCTCCGATTGTTTCGTAAATCCATGCCTGCAACAACGAAAGTGAAAAATTAAATAAAACAACTGTCAAATATTTAATACAATAAAACTTGTTAATATAAAAAAAACGCACTTGAACCCCGAACGTAAAGCCGTAAACATTGTATTTTTTTATGTTATGATCTGGATTTTTCAACCGAGCCCTCTTAAATTTCTCATCTCTCTCGGACAATGCATTGTCAAGACTGTCGTAAATTATTGCCCACGACAATAGACCCCATGGACGCTTTCGGAAGTATTCTATATCATCAACTTCGCTAAGCCAATCAAAATTGATAGTACAGTGATTTTTTCTTACATTCAGTTCTCTGTCCGCAAAATAAAACAGCGAAATCTTTAATGCGTCCATATCATTCATTTCCTTGAATTTCAACGAGCAAAATAATGCATCGAATTCGTTCACATTGATCTTACTATGCACACCGCCAAAATACGTAGTCCGTAGCCTCTGCCCCATTTTATCATTTTTTTTGTGTGGTATCAACATCAAATGAAAGTCCAGTAACCAAGCACCATTCGATAATTGACAAGCGAATCAAATGCCGACCAATTTGGAACTATAACTGATCCTCATGGCTACCTTCTTCATGGGTCACTTGCCTCAATAAAAGATTGTGCAAAATTACCCCACTAAATGGAAAACTTCGACACTCCAAGAAATACCCAAATATATTCTTTTTGAACATATTCAACTGCTGCTTTGTTAATTTTTCTTCGATGACTTTCATGACCGAAGATAACTTACACATGCTCGAAATTCGACCAGGAAAGTGATCAGTATAACGAAAATACATCTTGCCTACTTCGATATCCGGTGATTCTGATTTCGCCATGTATCTATAATATTTATAAAATTATTACATTACATTAAAAAAATTTAACTCGTAAAAAAAACCACTGTAAAATCTGATGTGACGGGCGTGGCTGTCACACGAGATATGGTGCGACAGGCATGCTTGTCGCACAAACATTTATGCGACAGGCAGTGCTTGTCAACAAAGTTCATGTGACAGGCGGATTCGTGCGGCGCGCGAGCTCTCACGCGACAGGGACGCTCCCCCTTCCTTTTCTCTTCTCTTTCTCTTCCTTTCCCTTTCCTACATGCATCTCACCCACCACCGCTATTAAACACCACCAACAACAACAACAAGAAGCCAAACAACAACAACATCAACAAGCCAAACAACAACATTAACAACTCACTTAGGGTTTTCAATTTTTTCCTTTGATTTTGGATATCTCCGAAGATTTTCAAAGTGATTTAGCTTCTTTTAGCCGCCAACAACTTCCTCTGCTGCCGATCTACGCCGCCGCCGATGATCTATACAACTTCCAGTGATGACATTTTGGTGAGAGGGGGAGAAATTTACGTGAGAGAAACGTGAGAATAGGGAGGGCAATTTTATCCACAATTTGGGCATATGGCTAATGTTAAAAGAAAAAAGTTAGAGGGCTAAAAGTAGAAAAATGCCTAAATTTTTTGGCTATTTTTATAAATTTCCCAAAAAGTTTTAGGTTTCTCAACAAGCCCATAACAGAATGTTGGCAAGTAGACGAACTTTCTAGATGTCATTGATCTTGTATAAATATACTTAGAGTACGGTAAAATTATGTCAATTATCCAAAGTGAAAAATAACGGGTAAGAAAACAATTCTCTTACCTATCCTCAAAGTTCCATTTTAGTGTTTTATTTTCCCAATCTTCAACCCTAATGAGTTGGGTTAGGGAATTTAGTCAACCCTAAAAATAGAATACCAAAAGAATAATAATAGCTGCATACATTTAGTTAAATTTCTCCTAAAACTTTACAGAAATTAATTCTAATCATGTTATATCACAATCCAAAAATATATAAGTTCCATCTAAAACCATATATGTTAAACTAGTTAAAAATTGTCAAATCATTCATGAATTTTGTTAGGTCTACACATAATATATTGACTCAAATTAAAATTTGGCCTCCGATAATATGATTTTATTTGCATCTTTAACAACATATTTCCATTGATAAATGTATATAAAACTTGAAAATGAATATTGATCATTTAATTATAGGACAATTTCATAATTTTATTTTTGGTATGAAGAAATGAAAAGAGGAGAGATAATAGGAAAGGAGAGGAAGAGAAGGATATAAGAGAAAAATAGATGAATTTCATATCAAACTAAATTAAATAATGAAATTGAAATTCACCATCATTTTCTCCAATTTTTTCTTTCCTTCTCTTCTTTCCACTCCTCTCATTTCTTCCAACCAAGCATGCCCAAAGTATATTGTTTAAGGGGTAAATTTAGAATGATATTTTGGACCAATAAATGAATGACACATGGACAATTACAAGTGAAAAATTAACATAGTACTTAGAGCAATCAATGGTCAAGTTGGACACTTCAAGATATTTATGAGAAAGAATAAACTCAATACAAAAAGAATATTCTTATTCTTTTTTCTTAAAGATGACACAAACCTCTAAAAACATCATCTTCTTTTTAACTAAGGATAACATCTAACCATAACTTTTATTCACTCTCCTTACCACTATCCGTCATTATATAAATGACATATTCTCTCATATTAGGGCATGCTATCATTTCTTGCCTCCTCTTCTCTCCTTTTCTCTCTATCTTTTAGATCATCAACTACTCCTTTTTGTTGAGGTCATTAATATTCTCCACCTTCATCATCTTCTCCTATATATTATCACTCTCTATATCTTTATTCACCATCTTTATTTTTATCAACACTAAACATCTCAATATAGCTATTTATATTGTGTTATTCATCTTAGATAATGCAAAATCTTTGTAATCTTTAATTTATATAATGGATTGATGATGAATTTGAAATACTAATAAGGCAACCCAAGAGGGGGGTGAATTGGGTTTTTAATAATAATCACACTAAAAATAAATTATCAAGCAAATCTAAAACGAAATTAAAAACAGTAATAAATGAATCGATCACAAATTAAAAGATAGAGAAAGAGAGAATCAAACACAACGATGTTTACGTGGTTCGGCCAACCTCGCCTACATCCATGCCTCCAAGCTTTCCGGGCTTGAGGTTTCCACTAAGCAAGCCTCCAAGGCTTCAATAGCTTACACTTGACTTCCAAGGTGTCAATAACCTTTACAACTAGAGATTTTCCCCAATCTCTTAACCCAAGTGTATCCCAACACTTACAATCCCTCAAAATAAAAGATTACAATTTGATTTTCTCTCACACTAAATCAAAGATTACAAGTTGATGCTCAAAGTGTGAATAGATGAAGTGAAATTTTGTTTCTAGCTCTTTTGAAGATTGCAAACTCGAGTATATGCTCAATGGTTGTGTTGTGATCAGTCCTCTTTGAATTTGAATGAGCTTATTTATAAGTAGAGCTAAAAAACTAGCCGTTATTTTCTGTCTGCCCGAAAACGGTTCACCGTTTGTAGTTAACGGTTAACCGTTTGCGCTGCTCAAAGTTACCGTTAAACTAGATTTCAAATAAACGGTTTGCCGTTTTTAGGTTACCCTTTCGCCGTTAACGTTCAGTGACTTGAGAATGAATACCGGTTATCCGTTTCAAGTAATCGGCTAAGGCTTTGCGTGAGATGACTCTCTGGACGTTATCGGTTAACCGTTTGTAAATAAACGGTTCACCGTTAGTGTCCAGTAACCTGCAAAAAGATTAACGGTTAGCTGTTTAAATAAACGGCTAAGGCTTTGGGCGACATTACTCTCTGGACGTTATCGGTTAACCGTTTATAAATAAACGGTTCACTATTAGTTTCCAGTGAGCTCTTCATTTCCGTTTTCCACTAATCGGTTAGAGCCTAGCCAAACCTTTGCCCTCTGGTTGTAATCGGTTAATCGTTTATAAATAAACGGTTCACCGTTTTCTGCCAGAAACATATTTTAAAACAGTTTTTGCAAAGAATCTTTTTCCAAATTAAGATCCATCTCTTATAAGCATGAAAGGGATAGTTTTTTTTTATGACTTTCATTTGTTAGAAAATAACTCCAATAAATTTATCAAAAATCATTTAAAGTTTGTTATTATCAAAATCAATATTATTAACATATTTATGTTAACAATCTCCCCCTTTTTGATGATGACAAACTTTGTACAAAATTTGGCTCCCCCTCAATATATGGCTCCCCCTTAGTATATGGCCAAATAAAAAATAAAAAAAATGGCCAATAAAATGATTTTTACTCAAGTAAGCATTTGAAAACATCATCATTTTTTGAAAAACGTTTCCCATTTATATCATTCTTAGCTTTGTCAAATCATTTTCAAAAGAAAAACTTTAGGTTTCTTCATCATCATTTTTTGAAAAACTTTTCCCATTTATATCATTCTTAGCTTTGTCAAATCATTTTCAAAAGAAAAACTTTAGGTTTCTTCTTCCAAAGTTATAAGTTATCTCCCCCTTCATCATCAAAAAGAGAGAAAAAAAATGCAAGTCAATGGGTGAGTAAAAATTTGGGCAGAGTTTCCCCTTAAAAATGAGCAAACTAATAAGATACATGAGAGAAAATCACTTCCAAAATTGTCATTTCAAGCAACTCCATCACCATCTCAAAAACTTCATGAAGCAAAACAAACACTTCAGTAAGAAAAATCCATAATTCATATCAAGCGTAACCAAGAAATCCAATATGAGAAATAAACATAATATCATGGCATCCAAATCCATAAGTAGCATATAAGAAGAAAAAAAAATACACATGTCAAAATGCAAATAAAAAGATAAAACTGTTTGTGCGAAATATAACCAGAGAACTAATGAGGAGGAGAGGATGAGCTCCCTGGATCATAACCAAGGATGCAGAGAATGATGCGCTGAGCATGAAGAATCTCGTACTGATGATCGATGCTCTGCCGCTGGAATGTCTCAAAATCGGATCGCAGCTGCTGATGGTCTCGAGAAAGAGTGTCCAAGCGCTCGAGAATCAGCTGCATGCTGTCAGAAACAGGTGGCTGAGCGGGAGCTGAAGGTGGCACGGAGGCAGCAGGCTCCTTGGGAGGATCAGAAGGCTGCGCAGGTGCAGTAGATGACTCCGGAAAGGAGGATGGCTCGGACGCAGGAGGTGGCTCAGAGGCAGATGGAATATCAGCATCCGTGGCACGCTCCGCAGAGTCAATATCAGCAGGAGGCTGAGGAACAAATCGGCGACGTGGAGAAGATGGCTGAGCTCCTAATCTAAAGTCAGGAAGCTCATCGGGCCGATAGACATCGTTGAGCATCCTATCATCCTCCGGGGCTATCAAGGTGTCCCGGTTTTTAGTGCTGCTGGTTTTGATCCACTTCCCATTCCTCCAAGAAAAACCGATACTCGTCATCGCCTCAGGACCCATCCGTTTAGTCTCCATATGTCCGGTATCTTGGAGAGGCACCCGAAAATAACGAAGTATCTTGGTAATTATCATACCATACGGAAGGAGGCGGTGATTAACCGCAGGGGTACTCAGCATGTGCCGCAAAATAATATATGAGAAGTTGATTGGACGATCAGAAAGGAGGCAATCTAGGATGCCCACGTCCAACCTCGTGAC
The DNA here is from genome assembly GCA_029633175.1 of Citrus glauca. Lineage (NCBI taxonomy): Eukaryota > Viridiplantae > Streptophyta > Magnoliopsida > Sapindales > Rutaceae > Citrus > Citrus glauca. The sequence continues at coordinate 8,739,867 of JAQOOD010000006.1, read as the reverse complement.
CTCATCTGTGTGACCTCTCCTAGGTGTCACTATGTGCTGTAAAATAGAATGAAGAATACGAACTTGGAGAGGTAAAAGCTGGGACCGAAAAGGAAGCAAACAAATCTCATCAGTCAGGTCGCTACGGCAGCAAATGTGACGGACTGCATCCGTGTGCCGAAAATGGTCGAACCACAAAATTTTCCTAGAGGTGTAAATCTTAAGTCCCTCGTGAGATATACCAAGGATTTCCCTTAAATCGATATGATCAAATTCAATAGGAATACCACTAACTTGAGTTACTACCCTATGTTGAGTGGTATGAGAAATGTCCATATTCGAGTAGAAGACTCGCACTAAGTTGGGATACACCCGCTCAGCATAATTAATACCAGACTCCCAAGGCAAAAGCATATTCCGAACATTTCTATTACACACAATGAAGTTCTGGAAATCATTAAGATTAACACAGTAAGAGTCAATTACCTTTCGCCCATCAAAGCGGTTCTCGAACCGTTTTGCTAAGGGAGGAGTGGGGAAGTGAGTCCTGGTGAATTCAGAGACTTCCCTAGGCTGAAAGGGGTGAGCTGAAGGTGTGGATTTGCGCCGGACACGTCTCCGAGAGCTTTCAGCCATGTAGGAGTGAGGTGGGATGAACACAGGCGAGAAAGGAAGAAATTAATCGGTGGTTGGATGAGAAATGAGTAAGGAATGCGAGTGTGATGCTCAATTTGGTTGAAAAAGGAACAAAAATAGATCAAAAAAGCATAAACCCAACTCGCGGCAGTTAGGGTTCAAATTTGGGAATTTTTTATTTGGATAAAGATTTTCGGTTTTGAATCGGTTAAATTGCTTAAAAAGGATTAGGAAATGATTTAATCGGTTTGTTTTGACACAAGAGGCAAGAAAAATGAAGATTTGAGGAGAGAAAAAGCTTCGGTTGCGCAGGTATGGAGAAAACGGTGAGAGGGTAACTGGAGAGGAAGAGGAGAAAGGCTTGGAACAGTATAAAACCGTGAAAACGGTTAACCGTTTACAATAAACGGTTAGAGGGTAACGAACAGAAGCTTAAGAGTAGAAAACGGTGAGAGCCTAAGCACTTAACGGTTAGAGGGTAACGCTTTAACAACTTACTGCCCGCAAACGGTTAACCGTTTGCGGCAAACGGTGAAAGAGTAAGTGACAGACACAAAGCTCTAGTTTCTGGAGCTAAACGGTTCACCGTTTATGAGAAACGGTTATCCGTTTATTTTAACAAAATTTTCGCACACTTTATTTTAATATATGGCTAGTAACTAATAGATTCCCAGATCATTTAATTGATCTAAAAATATATTATGAGCCATTTTAATGCATGATTTATGAACATGTTTTCAACCAATGTATTCATACAATCAAGAAACAACTAACCAAATTCATCTTTTAACAATCATTCTCATGCAATTCATGACCATTGTATTCACAATTATAAATCAATCAATTCAGTACACTCAATAGCATAGATAGAGACATTAATGAGAAAATTTCATCATCCCAAGTTCATGCCGAATTTTGAAAAATTGTTCTTCGCAAAGGGGTTTAGTGAAAATATCGGCAAGTTGTTTTTCGAAAGAAATAAATTCTAATGCAATATCTCCCTTTTGAACATGGTCTCTTAAGAAATGATGTCTAATTTCTATATGCTTGGTTCTAGAGTGTTAAATGGGATTCTTTGAAAGATTTATAGCACTAGTGTTGTCACACTTAATAGGAATTTTTTCAAGATGAATGCCATAATCTCTAAGTGTTTGTTTCATCCAAAGTGCTTGTGCACAACAACTTCCGGCGGCTATATATTCAGCTTCGGTTGTTGAAAGAGCAACAGAGTTTTGTTTCTTACTAGCCCATGAAACAAGTGAATGTCCTAGAACAAAACAAGTTCCACTAGTGCTCTTCCTATCCACTTTATGACCAGCAAAATCCGCATCCGAAAAACATGTCAAATCTATATGAGTTCCTCTAGGATACCAAAGGCCAACATCTATGGTTCCAATCAAATAACGGAAAATTCTTTTAACAGCAAGCAAGTGGGATTCCTTGGGACAAGATTGAAATCTTGCACATAAACATACACTAAACATGATATCGGGTCTACTTGCAATCAAATAGAGTAAGGATCCGATCATACCTCGATATATTTTGATGTCCACTTCTTTACCATTTTCATCTTTGTCAAGTTTGATGGTAGTGCTCATAGGAGTGCTTTTTGCCGTTCCATTTCCATAGCCAAACCTTTTGAGTAGATCTCTCACGTACTTGGCTTGATTTATAAAAATGCCTTCCTCATTTTGTTGGATTTGAAGTCCGAGGAAATACTTCAACTCTCCCATCATACTCATCTCAAATTCTTTGCTCATGCATGATGAAAATTCTTTGCACAAAAGCTCATTAGCAGAACCAAAAATAATATCATCAACATACACTTGAACAATAAGTATGTCTTGGTTCTTATTTTTAACAAAAAGAGTTGTATCCGCTTTTCCCATGGAAAAATTGTTATCCATCAAGAAATTTTTAAGCCTATCATACCATGCCCTAGGAGCTTGTTTTAAACCATATAAAGCTTTAGAAAGCTTATACCCATGATTTGGAAATTTCTCATTTTCAAAACCAGGAGGTTGTTTCATATAAACTTCCTCCATAATGTATCCATTTAAGAAAGCACTTTTAACATCCATTTGATATAGAATAAAATATTTATGACATGCATATGCTAACAACATTCTAATGGATTCTAATCTAGCTACAGGAGTAAAAGTTTCATCAAAATCAATTCCTTCTTCTTGGTTGTAGCCTTGAGCCACTAGTCTAGCTTTATTTCTTACAACCACACCGGATTCATCCATTTTATTTCTAAATACCCATTTAGTCCTTATAATGGATTGATGTTCCGGACAAGGAACTAATTCCCACACATTATTTCTCTCAAATTGATTCAGTTCCTCTTGCATAGCCATAATCCAAAATTCATCATTTTCGGCATCCGCAAAAGATTTTGGTTCAATTTGAGAAATGAATGCAGCATGCTCACATTTGTTCCTAAGAGAAAATCTAGTGGTAACGCCTCGTGAGGGGTCTCCTAAGATTACATCTTTAGGGTGAGAGGAAACATACCTCCACTCCTTGGGGAGTGTTTGAGAAGTACCTTCATTTTGCTCCACATTTTGTTCTTCATGATGCTCTTCTTGAACTCCATTTGTTGTGTCTTCTTGGTTGTCATTTGATGCTTCTTCTTGTTGTTCTTCTTCTGCATTATCATCAACAACTCCTTTCTCCGCAGAGGAGGGGTTAGACTCATCAAAAGTAACATGCATAGATTCCTCCACTACCAAAGTTCTTTTGTTATAAACTCTATAAGCTTTGCTTGAATTTGAGTATCCAAGAAAAATACCAATATCAGATTTTGAATCAAATTTACCAAGATTATCTTTTGTGTTCAAGAAAAAACATTTGCATCCAAAAACTTTAAAATAGCCAATGTTGGGTTTTCTATTTTTCCAAAGTTCATATGGAGTTTTATTAAGATTAGGTCTAATCAACACCCGATTTAAAACATAACAAGCGGTGTTGACGGCTTCGGCCCAAAAATACTTAGGCAAGGAGTTTTCATTCAACATGGTCCTAGCCATTTCTTGAATAGACCTATTCTTTCTTTCTACTACTCCATTTTGTTGTGGAGTCCTAGGTGATGAAAATTGATGTTCAATGCCAAAATCATTACAAAAATTTTCAAATGCATGATTTTCAAATTCTCCACCATGATCACTTCTAATACAAGAAATAGAATACCCTTTTTCATTTTGAACCTTTTTATGGAAAATTCGAAATGCGTCAATAGCATCATCCTTATTAGCTAAGAACAATACCCATGTGAATCTAGAAAAGTCATCCACAATCACAAATGCGTAATATTTACCACTTAAACTAGCATATCTAGAAGGTCCAAACAAGTCTAAATGAAGTAATTGAAGTGGTTTTGAAGTAGAGATATGATTCTTGTTTTTGAAAGAGGTTTTGATTTATTTTCCAAATTGACATGCTTCACAAATTCCATCTTTTTGAAAACTGATTTTTGGAAGTCCTTTGACTAAATCATTTTTCACAATTTTAGAAATTAAATCCATGCTTGCATGTCCTAATCTTCTATGCCATAGCCAACTATCATCATGTAATGCGGAAAAACATTTTTCACGAGTAGATGCACATTCTATATCAATGGTATAAACATTACCACATCTAGTTCCCATAAACACAGTTTTCCCATCACATGCATTTTCAATAACATAACTTGATTTATCAAATACAACTTTATAACCTTTGTCACACAATTGACTAATGCTTATTAAATTGTGTTTCAAGTTTTCAACCAAGCATACATTCTCAATTAAGGTTGAAGATACTTTACCAACATTTCCAATTCCAAGAATTTTTCCTTTTGAGTTGTCTCCAAAAGATACGTCTCCACCGTTCTCAATTTTGGTGAAGCTTGAGAACCAAGAATAGCTCCCTATCATGTGTCTTGAACAACCACTGTCCAAGTACCACTTATTATTCTTCTTCTTCAAGCCCTGCAGAGAAAATCTTAAGTTTTAGGTACCCAAACCTTTTTGGGTCCTTGAGAGTTAGCAATGGTTCCTTTTGGAACCCAAATGCACTTCATACCATAATATGCATTTCTCTTTACTGCACATCTGTTTTTCATATAACCATCTTGATTACAATAGTGACATGTTATTTTATTGCTAAAAGATGTATTTTTCACAAAATAGCTCTTGTAAAGTTTTTGTTTCAAATCTGGTTTATAACCAATGCCACTTTTATCAAATACACATTTTTGTGAGTTTAGCAAATTGTCCAACATTTTTTGTCTATTTGTAAATTTCACTATGATCTCATTTAACTCACTATTCTTTTTCTTGAGCATTTCATTTTCATTTTTCAACTCATCTATGTGTGATTCTAAATGCTCATGTGCAATGCTAGACTTTTCAGTGGATAACGTAATTTCATCATGCAAAGTTTTGTTTCCTATTTCCAGGCATACAATTTTTGCATTTAAAGATTCATTTTCACTTTTAAGCTTTCCCATTTCCTTTTTAAGACATGCATTCTTTTTACCAATCTTCATTAACTCATTATGCAAATCTTTAAAGGCATCATATAATTCATCATAGGTAGGATCACTTACCTCATTGAAATCATCATCATCTCCTATTGCCATAAGTGCTAGGTTTGAGACTTCTTGAGATCCTTCCTCATCACTTGAATCTTCCTCGCTATCATCCCAAGTTGCAACTATGGCTTTCTTCTTGTGTTTGTTGATAAGTGGACACTCCGACCTAATGTGACCGGGCTTCTTGCATTCATAGCATGTGATTGCCTCCTTCTTTTCCTTATAGTTTTTGAAGTTTCTGAAATTTCTTCGCTCTCCGGTTTTCTTGAAGAATTTTCTGAACCTCCTTGCGAGCATGGCCAGCTCTTCATCATCTGGTTCACTCTTCCCATCACTCTCATGTTTTGAGGCTTTGAGAACAATGTTTTTCTTCTTCTCCTCATGCCCTTTTTCAGCTGCCAAATCTTCCTCATATGAAATAAGGGAACCGATTAAATCATCAAGAGGCAAAGTATTTAAATCTTTTGCTTCCAAATCTCATAATCTAAGGCTTGCAAATAAATTCTCATCCTAGTTTTCCAATAAGGGTAATCATTTCCATCAAAGAAGGGTGGTCTAGTGGTGGATTGTCCTTCCCTAAATGTGGAATCATATTGAGTTGCCATTGATCTTTAGCTCTAGACGATTAAGTCTAAACAAGATCACCAAGCTCTGATACCAAATGAAATACTAATAAGGCAACCCAAGAGGGGGGTGAATTGGGTTTTTAATAATAATCACACTAAAAATAAATTATCAAGAAAATCTAAAACGAAATTAAAAATAGTAATAAATGAATCGATCACAAATTAAAAGATAGAGAAAGAGAGAATCAAACACAACGATGTTTACGTGGTTCGGCCAACCTCGCCTACGTCCACGCTGTTGAGTGTTAGAAAGTGCATATTTATAAAGGAGAAATCGTTATTTTATATATCAAGTATTGCTAACAACCGTTACTTTTATGTGTTTAAATTTCTTGTACTTTAATTATGTGTGTTTTATTTTAATTAAGTATTTAATGTATTTTAGGGGCATCATAGTCATTTCACAATAAACGAGAGATCAAATGGTAAAACGGACATCATTTTTGAGCTCAGGACGGTCGAAAACTTTAGGAGGAGTATAAAAGGAAAAATGACACTGTTCACACGTACGGTACTGTTCACATGTACGGTACTATTCACATATACGGGTACTGTTGGAGTTACTGTGCCAATAGTGGCGGTTGACTGTACTGTGCAAATAGTGGCGGTTGACTGTACTGTGCAAATAGTGGCTGATGACGTGGCGAAATCCTGAGCGTCCAAACTGTTTTTAATCCGATGGCCATGATTTACTCGATGTAACTATAAAAAGGGGGCCTCCCCCCCTAATTTGGTACCTCTGAATCCATTTTTAGGGTTCATTTTCTGTAATTCTCTCTCTATCTTGTACTTTCTACGTATTTTAATAAATTCCCATTTTGCCCCTAGTTCAACTATGAGTGGCTAATTTTCTTTCAAGCTTGGGTTGAAGGTGAAGTCTCAACATGTGTCATGGGCTTGATTTGGTAAATTTATTTTCTCTTCCCCTCTAGTTTTTGTGGATGTTTTGACTTCTCGTCGACAAATAATACTAATCTTGTCTAGTACTGCCCTGGTTTCACCGGCACCCTAGTATAAGATTATTATTATTTGGCACGATAAGCCCTTAGCACCATATTTATTGGAGCGTGGTTCATGAGGTGTGGATTTCCCTCTCATGATTTAATTGGTATTAATAAGGAATATTTAGCCCATGATGCATGTTGATACGGATCCAGATACCCAAGTACGTCATTTTAATAGTTTTACACTTCAATTTATTCCTGCCATTTTATTTCCAATTCCAGAATTTAATCTTGCCATTTTAATTTAATTTTTAGCATAATCCAAATCATTTTCCACCTTAAATCCAATCACCCATTCACTAAATTAATTCTATATATAATTAAAATCCACCTCCTCGTGGGATCGACACTCGTCACCATAGATCTACACTACAATAGATTCGTGCGCTTGCGAGTTCAATAAAATTTGCACAACAAGTTTTTGGCGCCGTTGCCGGGGAGGTAAGTAATTTTAATTCTTAGAATTAATTTTTGTGAATATTTCCATTTAATTTTCTTTTGTATTTTTTTTAAATCTACACTTAGAGGTTAGTATTTCTTTTCTTTTTCTCTACTTTAAATTATGTAATTTAATTTTCAAGTTAATTTTTATTTCTTCTTTGTCATTTTTATTTATCTTATTAATTTATTTTTAGTTAGTTTATTTCACGTATTTGTTCTTGTGTTTTTATAGTAAGTTTGTAATAGCGCAACAAGGTTAGTATCGTAATTTCTCCTTCTTCTTTATTTTTATTTGTTTTGTTCCTATCTTTATTTTTATTTTATTTGTTTCTTGTATGCATGGTCGTAGGTCATTATTACCTAATCTTGAACCTATCGACCTTGAATTAGAGAAAACACTTCGCACACACAAAATCATTAAAAATAAAATGGATCTACAAGCACCACAGGAGAGGCCATTTAAGGACTATTTTAGTCCCTTAGCTAATTTGAGCACATCATGTATACGATACCCAAATGTAGCTGCTAGGAGTTTTGAATTAAAACCTAGTGTGCTAAATTGTCTCCCCACGTTCTATGGCTTAGAAAATGAGGACCCATATAATCATTTGAATGATTTTCATGCTATTTGTCAAACATTTAAATATGAGAATTTTTCAGATGATGATGTAAAACTCAGATTATTCCCATTTTCTTTGAAGGATAGAGCACGTTCATGGCTTAATACATTACCTGCTAATAGTATTGCATCATGGGAACAAATGGTTACGAAATTTTTAAATAAATATTTCCCAGTGCATAAAACCAATGCTATTCGCAGGGAAATCTCGGAGTTTACCCAGAGAGATGACGAGCAATTTTTCGAAACATGGGAGCGATTCAATGGGCTACTCTTGAAGTGTCCACATCATGGGTACGAGAAATGGCACCAATGCCAATACTTTTTGGAAGGATTATTGCCAAATGTGCAAGAATGGCTAATGGCAACAAGTGGAGGAGAGCTTATGTCAAAAAGTGCATCAGAGATTTGGGAATTCTTCCAGCGACAAGCGGATAATTCCCAACAACGGAGTCGATCACTCAGGAGTACTAGAAGGATTAAGGGAGTAAATGAGGTTCAAATTGGTGAGTCAACTTCAGGAATTAAAGAAGTCAAGGAAATGGTTGAAGGACTTGCTCGACAAATAGCATCGTTATCGACTGCTAAATCAACAGAGCCACATGACCTTGACTCATACTCAGATCAAGCCAATGCCATAGGTGTAATGAGAAAAACATCGAATTACAACCCATACTCCAACACATATAATCCTGGATGGAGAGACCACCCCAATTTTTCATGGTCTCAAGGATTCCAACAGAATGGACCAACAGCTCCAGCTCCACCAATGCAACCAATTCCTCAAAATCCTCAAGCCTCTCAGCCCCCATTCAGACCATACAATCAGAACCAGAACCAAAACTACTCTCAACCCAGACCATGGGAGGATTCATTCCAGAATCTCAGGAATGTTACTCACTCCACGATTGAGCAACAGAACCGCACCATTGATGGACTACGCAATGAATTGAGAGCGGGCTTCAACTCACAAGCCCAATCAGTTTCAAGCTTGGAGAAGATGGTGGGACAACTTGCTTCTTCAGTTCAGACTTTGGCAATGACCGTTGAGAAAGGCAAATTTCCAAGTCAACCAGTGCCTAACCCTAAAGGAGTGCATGAAGCAAGTACCAGTTCACCACAGCAGCATGGAGAGGTCAAAGCTGTCATGACCTTGCGGAAAGGAAAAGAAGTCGACAATAAAGTGGAGATGCCAAAAGAAAACCAAATTGTACCTGTGAATGTTGATGACTCATCACCGGAGGAGAAAGAAGAAACCAACCCGCGAGAATATGTTCCTAAAGCTCCATTTCCTCAAAGATTAGCTAAAGGAAAGAAGGGAAAATCCACAGGTGAGATTCTCGAAATCTTTAAACAGGTAAGTGTCAATATCCCTTTACTTGATGCTATAAAGCAAGTTCCATCTTATGCCAAGTTTCTTAAAGATCTGTGTACTAAAAAGAGAAACATGCATGTTCAAAAGAAGGCATTTTTAACAGAAAATGTTAGTTCTATCCTCCAACATAAAATTCCTTTAAAATGCAAAGACCCAGGTTCCCCCACTATCTCATGTAGCATAGGGAACCACACAATTGAGAATGCTTTGTTGGATTTAGGAGCTAGTGTAAATTTGTTGCCTTATTCTGTTTTCGTGAAACTTGGATTGGGAGAATTACACCCAACTCCAGTGGTGTTACAGCTTGCAGATCGGTCCACGAAAATACCTCGTGGTATTGTGGAGGACGTGCTTATCCAGGTAGACAAGTTTTATTTTCCTGTTGATTTCATTGTAATTGACACTCAACCAATACAGGAGTCAAGGAAGCACATCCCCATTATTCTAGGCCGACCTTTCTTGGCAACTGCGGATGCTCACATTCAATGCAGGACTGGAAATATGCAATTGTCATTCGGCAACATGACTATGGAGCTAAACATCTTCAACATTGCCAAACAACCTCACAATACAGATGATGGAATTGTTGATGTGGATTTAATTGAAGCACTAGTTGATGATACTTTTGTTTCAAACCTTAGTGATGATCCTTTGCAAACATGTTTAACTCACTTTGGTTTGGATTTTGATATTGACAGATCGGTCGATGAGGTCAACGCCCTACTTGACTCAGCACCATCCATGGACACCAATAAATGGAAGTCAAGAGTTGAACAACTAGCACCATCAGAGAAGAAACTCATCCCATCATCAGAATCACCACCGAAACTCGAGCTCAAACCATTGCCCAACACTCTGGAATATGCATTTTTGGGGGAAGAAAGTACTTTACCGGTAATCATCTCATCATCCCTAAATGACGAACAAAAAGGTAAGTTGTTGGATGTTTTAAAAGAGCACAAAGGAGCATTAGGATGGACCATAGCAGATATAAAAGGTATAAATCCAGTAGACTGCATGCATTACATTCACCTTGATGAAAATGCTAAATCTACTAGGGAAATGCAACGTCGGTTAAATCCTAATATGAAAGAGGTGGTTAGAACAGAAGTCCTTAAGCTATTAGATGCAGGTATCATTTACCCAATTTCTGATAGTTCATGGGTCAGTCCTGTGCAAGTTGTCCCTAAAAAGTCAGGAGTCACTGTAGTTACGAATGCTGATAATGAATTGATACCCACTAGAGTGACTACAGGATGGCGTGTGTGCATTGATTATAGAAAGTTGAATTCTGTCACACGTAAAGATCATTTTCCTTTACCATTTATCGATCAAATGCTTGATAGATTAGCAGACCACGAATTTTATTGCTTTCTAGATGGCTACTCAGGATATAATCAGATTCCCATAGCACCAAAAGATCAAGAGAAGACCACTTTCACTTGCCCTTTTGGCACTTTTGCATATAGGAGAATGCCATTTGGATTATGTAATGCACCTGCTACATTTCAACGATGCATGTTAAGCATTTTTTCTGATATGGTTGAACGATTCCTTGAGGTCTTTATGGATGACTTTTCTGTCTTTGGTGATTCATTTGATCAATGTTTACGTCATCTAACACTAGTTCTGCAGAGATGTATCGAAAAGAACTTGATCTTAAATTGGGAGAAGTGTCATTTTATGGTAACACAAGGTATTGTTCTCGGTCATATCATTTCGAGCAAAGGTATTGAGGTTGACAAAGCCAAGGTGGATCTCATTTCCAATCTTCCTCCACCCAAAACAGTCAGAGAAGTAAGATCTTTCCTTGGGCATGCTGGTTTTTACAGACGTTTCATTAAAGATTTTAGCAAAGTTTCTAGACCCTTATGCAATTTACTTGCTAAGGATGCACCTTTTATCTTTAATGATTCATGTCTTGTGGCTTTTGAAAAATTAAAGCAATTGTTGACAACATCACCTATCATTCAGCCCCCAAACTGGAGCTTACCATTTGAGCTCATGTGTGATGCATCTGATTATGCAGTAGGAGCAGTATTAGGACAAAGAGTTGATCGAATTCCCCATGTTATTTATTATGCTAGTATGACATTGAATGATGCACAGTTGAACTATTCAACTACTGAAAAAGAAATGCTAGCAGTAGTGTTTGCATTGGAAAAATTTCGATCTTATCTCATTGGTTGTAAAATAATTGTGTTCACAGATCATGCTGCTCTGAAATATCTTCTCACGAAGAAAGATGCAAAAGCTAGACTAATTCGTTGGGTGTTACTTTTGCAGGAATTTGACTTGGAATTCAAAGATAAGAAAGGCACAGAAAATGTTGTAGCGGACCATCTCTCTCGTCTTCATTTTGACACAATTACAGAGCCACTAACATTGAATGAGTCCTTTCCAGATGAGCAATTAATGAGTGTGGAAGTTTTACCTTGGTATGCTGATATAGTTAATTATCTTGTTACAGGCAAACTTCCAGAGCATTGGACTAAGCAAGACAAGGGCAAATTCTTTGCAGAAATAAAGAATTTCTTTTGGGATGACCCATATTTGTTCAAATATTGTGCAGACCAAATTGTCAGACGATGTGTCCCAGAAAATGAAATTCAGAATATCCTTTCATTCTGCCATGAACAAGCTTGTGGAGGCCATTTCAGTGCTAAGAAAACAGCGACAAAAGTTTTACAATGTGGTTTTTATTGGCCAACGATATTCCGAGATGCTTACACGTTCTGTTCTTCATGTGATAGGTGTCAACGAATGGGGAGCATTACACGAAGGAACATGATGCCACTAAATCCAATTTTAGTGGTTGAGATTTTTGACGTATGGGGTATCGACTTCATGGGACCCTTTCCCCCTTCTTTTAGCCATCAATTCATACTGGTTGCTGTTGACTATGTATCAAAATGGGTAGAAGCAATTCCATGCAGAACCAATGATCACAAGGTGGTGATAGGGTTTTTGAAAAGCAACATAGTTTCTCGCTTTGGATTCCCTCGAGCGATAATCAGTGATGGTGGTGCCCACTTTTGTAATAAAGCATTCAAGGCTCTTTTGACAAAATATTCAATCACTCATAAAGTGGCAACCCCATATCATCCGCAAACCAGTGGCCAAGTGGAGATCTCCAATCGAGAAATCAAGCACATATTAGAAAAGACGGTGAGGCCGGACAGAAAAGATTGGTCATTAAGACTTGATGACGCATTATGGGCATATAGAACGGCTTTCAAGACCCCGATTGGGATGTCACCCTATAGGCTAGTGTATGGAAAAGCTTGCCACCTACCTGTGGAACTCGAGCATCGTGCATATTGGGCTATCAAGAAATTCAATTTTGACATGCATCAAGCCAGCTCAGAAAGAAGATTACAATTGGCAGAACTTGAAGAAATTCGCAATGACGCGTACGAAAATGCCAAAATTTACAAGCAACGAATGAAAGTCTTCCATGACAAGCATATTATGAGAAAATCTTTCACTCCAGGTCAGAAAGTGCTTTTATTCAACTCTCGCTTGCACCTATTCCCAGGTAAGTTACGCTCTCGTTGGTCTGGTCCATTTATTGTTCATACTGTTTTTCCACATGGGGCAATTGAAATTAAGGACCCAAAGAACGGTGTCACGTTTAAAGTTAATGGTCAAAGATTAAAGCCATATCTAGAATACCAACCACATGGAGAAGACACCGAAATAAATTTGAGTGACCCACCAGATTTGAATTGATTTTTTTTTTTCGGTGGTTTGATTTTTCTTTCTTTATTTATTTTTATTCTTTTGCTAATTGAATTTATTTTTGCATAAGTGTGTTTCTTTTGTCATTAACTTTTCTCTTATCATTGTTAATCATGAGTCTCTTACTTAGATCATTCCTCCTGAACATTCTTAAACCACTTCAACGTGTCAAAATTCATCTCAAAAGACAGATTCACTCTTGTAAAACACATCGCATTTGGGCTCTACAACCACCAGAGTTGGTAGCCTATGTTGAGGGTTTAGAACGCCAACTCAGAGATATTGAGAAAAGTGTTTTTGACATCCAGTTGGAGCTTGAGGTAAATTCAATAAGAGGACGATTTTAATTTTCTTTGTGTGTTTTAATTTGTTTTTCTGTTTGTGTGCTTTAGTTTGTTACCCCGGTGAAGTGGCGGATAACGGTACTCCGTGACAATCAAGTCGGTTACTTCAGTTTCCCATAATAACTGATATTCTGAGGTGAAAGAATGGACAGAACCGAGATTCTAGCGAAGCTTCACAAGCGATTCCCTTCACTCCCTCAGAATGCCCTCCTTACGATCTATAAAACTCGGTCCGAACGCATGCGACTGCTCATGAGGAATAACATACCTGCTGACATCCGTTGGTTAATTGAAGCAAAAGTACGATTGGCAGGTGAGTTACCTCCAAAATTTATTGCATACATGCCTGGTTGTGGGAAAGGAAACTATGCAAGAAAACGACGAGCTCGAAGAATTTCTGTTGCTTGTCATAAGTGTGCCAGAATGAATTGCAATAAAAACCGATGTTCTTTAGGAATGGTATCTGATAACAGGGAAGATAAAATTCAATTCATTAGGGATGGCTTGAATAAGGAGTCATTGGATGATATCCTTTTGTCTCTTGAAACGCATCCCAGTGGATATGTGCAAGGAGCGATTCTCCAGTTATGGCCTTTATTCCAGAAATAACATGCACGATATAGTCTCGGGAATCTGACTATAAAAGACCCTGTTTGCCAGTTTATAAGAAAATTGGATGGGAAGCCTATCCTCGACCCATAGAGGGCGTTCAAGCCGTTTCTGGACGTAAAACCAGAGGAAGATGTGAGCCACAGTCGCAACTACCTATCAATATCCTTTTACTTTACTGTTATTTTATTTTATTTCACTATTGCTTTATCAGTGCATTATTGTCTTTAATAATTTTCTTACTGTTTGTTTTTACTGTTTGCTTTTTGACTATCGAGCCATGTGCTTTACGCGTTTTTGACATTGACCCGCCACCTCATACACAGTTGTGATCCATTGTCACCAAGAATCATAAATATGACTTTTTGTTAAGCACTCACAAATTGTTTTTGAGAACTATCCTAATGGCAGCTACTCCCAATAGACAATTCAAGAACATTTGTGTGCTTTCTGGATTTACCTATGGCAAACATAAAGAGTTCGTTGATGTAGCCATAGATCTTGGTCGAAACATAGCAGAGAGAAAATTACACTTAGTGTATGGAGGAGGTAACCGCGGGTTATCAAAATTGGTCTCAGAAGCTGCTCTTGTCAGAGGAAGCCAAGTGTTAGGCATCATCCCTAGAGTCCTAAAACCTTTGGGCAGTGTGTCTGACTCCACGACTGGAGAAGAATTAGTCGTCTCAGGTATGCAAGAACGGATAACTGAAATGCTCGATCATGCTGATGCTTTTATTTTCCTGCCAGGAGATCTTGCAACACTAGAGGCACTTATCACACTAGCATCTTGGGCCCAACTGCACATTCACCAGAAACCCATCGGTTTGTTAAATGTCAATAATTTTTATGATGGCTTTATCGCATTTCTTAACCATGCAATAAAAAACTACTTTATTCCTTCCAGTGCGAAAAAACTTTTTATTTGTGCTCACACTGCTAATGAGCTACTTGACATGTTACAAGCTTATAAACCAGAGCCAGACCCCTGGAGCTTTGTGTTGGAGCGTTCAAATGATGATGGTAACAATAGCCGCAGTAAGAAGTACAAATTAGATTTAACTCTTCGCTTGTAAATATTTTCTTCTGTGTTGCGCCAACCAGGTGATGTCTTCTGAACTCTACTTCTTTTCTTTAAAACATTGAGGACAATGTTTCGTTCTGGTTGGGGGGAGGGAATAATGGACAATTGTGGAATCTTGGTTAAGTTTTTACTAATTTTTTGTTGTAGAAACTAACTGTTGCTAACTTTTTGTGTTGAAGATGGCTGAATATGGAGTGTAGTGACTCTAGAAACGCATCTTCATTGTTTGAAAAAAAAAATAAAAAAATTTTTTTTAAAAAAAAAAAATTTCATGTATTTTCTTTTTCTTTGTTATGTTTTAATGTTCATTTTTCTTTTTCTTTTTAATTTCTCCTTTATAAATATACATTTTCCAACAAAAATTTTTTGAGTCAAAGATGGCTGAATATAGAGTGTAGTGCCTCTAGAAACGCATCTTCTTAAAAAAAAAAAATTTCATTTTCTATCATTTTCTAATTAATTTTTCTGCATCATTTTCACATTTCTGCATGCATATTTTCTTTTTACGTTTAGAATAGGTTGGGGGGTAGGGTGTTGTTTAAAAAAAAAAAAAAATTTTGATTTGTTTTAACATTGGATAACATGATGATTTCAAATTTTAGTATTTGTATTATCTTTAGTCTGAAGTGATGTTACACTATGTTTGCTACTCTACATGTTGATGTCGGAGACAAAAATGAGTTGCTTGAAGGAATGAACATGTCATAATAAATACCAAGTGAGTTTTTGAGCCTATCATTTTTCTTGGAGAGTAACCCTTTTGCCCATTCTTTATATAGCTTAGCAGTTTATTATTGTACACGATCTCTAGATTGCTTTTGAGTTAACCCTAAAAAAAAAAAATTTTTAAAAAAAAAAGAAAAAAAAAGAGTGTGTTGTTACATTTGGAAGCCCATTTAATTAGTAGATATGGAAGATTATTTAGAGTCCTAAAAGATGATGGAAAGGCCCTCTTTGATCCGTTTGAGCCTTTCTAGCCATCCCTTTTACGAATATCCATAGTTAGCCCTTTTGAGCCTTGAAAAAAAAAAAAAACTTTTCTTTCTCAATTTATTATCTTGACCCACTCCGATTTGGAGTATTACCCAACATCTTACAAGATCCATCACCTTTTTATGTTTGAGAAAATTGTAAATAAATATTTTGTATATTAAAGTTATGCCTAGTTCAAAAAAAAAAAACAAAAAAAAAACAAAGAAAGAAAGAAACAAAAATTGTTGCTTCAAAAAAAAAAAAACAATAATAGGTGAAATCCACCTTGCAACTTTCAAAAAAAAAAAAAAAAAAATTCTATGCATTTTTCTCAAACATACATTTTGTCTTCCTTATTTCCCTTCTTTGTTAGCTATGACCCTAGCCTACGTTACGTCCTAATAAAAGTCCTTCTTGATTTTAGGGAACTATAATCTGAAGTAGAAGCTAGTTATATGGGCTAAAAAGATGTAGTGATGCATAAAAAAAATAATAATAATAAATAAAATGGGTTGACTAGCATTTTTATTTGACTGGAGATCGTATTATTTCTAAGTTAATGGCACATTTCTTTTTGGTGAGAGCATGTGAGACCACTTCTTATTATTTTCTCTCAATTACCATTCATTGGAGTGACTATTTTTATTTGGGTTTAATTTCTTTGTGAGAGTGTCACTACTTCCAGTGAGATTTTGGGGTTTAACATGTCATTCTTAAAGGTAGCTACAACAAAGTCTACTAGGCTGATTCATGTGGATGGTTGATGTGGGTGTGATGTTTCTTTAAACTTGAGATAATGCTTATACTTTTATTTGATTGTTATCATTAATCTGATTGAATAAAAAGAGGTTTAAAAAAAAAAATCATTTTTTGAATTTTTGTTTTCGCTTTATTTGCTAGGGACTAGCAATAAGCTGGTTGGGGGGTGTGTTGAGTGTTAGAAAGTGCATATTTATAAAGGAGAAATCGTTATTTTATATATCAAGTATTGCTAACAACCGTTACTTTTATGTGTTTAAATTTCTTGTACTTTAATTATGTGTGTTTTATTTTAATTAAGTATTTAATGTATTTTAGGGGCATCATAGTCATTTCACAATAAACGAGAGATCAAATGGTAAAACGGACATCATTTTTGAGCTCAGGACGGTCGAAAACTTTAGGAGGAGTATAAAAGGAAAAATGACACTGTTCACACGTACGGTACTGTTCACATGTACGGTACTATTCACATATACGGGTACTGTTGGAGTTACTGTGCCAATAGTGGCGGTTGACTGTACTGTGCAAATAGTGGCGGTTGACTGTACTGTGCAAATAGTGGCTGATGACGTGGCGAAATCCTGAGCGTCCAAACTGTTTTTAATCCGATGGCCATGATTTACTCGATGTAACTATAAAAAGGGGGCCTCCCCCCCTAATTTGGTACCTCTGAATCCATTTTTAGGGTTCATTTTCTGTAATTCTCTCTCTATCTTGTACTTTCTACGTATTTTAATAAATTCCCATTTTGCCCCTAGTTCAACTATGAGTGGCTAATTTTCTTTCAAGCTTGGGTTGAAGGTGAAGTCTCAACATGTGTCATGGGCTTGATTTGGTAAATTTATTTTCTCTTCCCCTCTAGTTTTTGTGGATGTTTTGACTTCTCGTCGACAAATAATACTAATCTTGTCTAGTACTGCCCTGGTTTCACCGGCACCCTAGTATAAGATTATTATTATTTGGCACGATAAGCCCTTAGCACCATATTTATTGGAGCGTGGTTCATGAGGTGTGGATTTCCCTCTCATGATTTAATTGGTATTAATAAGGAATATTTAGCCCATGATGCATGTTGATACGGATCCAGATACCCAAGTACGTCATTTTAATAGTTTTACACTTCAATTTATTCCTGCCATTTTATTTCCAATTCCAGAATTTAATCTTGCCATTTTAATTTAATTTTTAGCATAATCCAAATCATTTTCCACCTTAAATCCAATCACCCATTCACTAAATTAATTCTATATATAATTAAAATCCACCTCCTCGTGGGATCGACACTCGTCACCATAGATCTACACTACAATAGATTCGTGCGCTTGCGAGTTCAATAAAATTTGCACAACACACGCCTCCAAGCTTTCCAGGCTTGAGGTTTCCACTAAGCAAGCCTCCAAGGCTTCAATAGCTTACACTTGACTTCCAAGGTGTCAATAACCTTTACAACTAGAGATTTTCCCCAATCTCTTAACCCAAGTGTATCCCAACACTTACAATCCCTCAAAATAAAAGATTACAATTTGATTTTCTCTCACACTAAATCAAAGATTACAAGTTGATGCTCAAAGTGTGAATAGATGAAGTGAAATTTTGTTTCTAGCTCTTGTGAAGATTGCAAACTCGAGTATATGCTCAATGGTTGTGTTGTGATCAGTCCTCTTTGAATTTGAATGAGCTTATTTATAAGTAGAGCTAAAAAAACTAGCCGTTATTTGCTATCTGCCCGAAAACGGTTCACCGTTTGTAGTTAACGGTTAACCTTTACGCTGCTCAAAGTTACCGTTAAGCCAGATTTCAAATAAACGGTTTGCCCTTTTTAGGTTACCCTTTCGCCGTTAACGTCCAGTGACCTGAGAATGAATACCGGTTATCCGTTCAAGTAATCGGCTAAGGCTTTGCGTGAGATGACTCTCTGGACGTTATCGGTTAACCGTTTGTAAATAAACGGTTCACCGTTAATGTCCAGTAACCTGCAAAAAGATTAACGATTAGCTGTTTAAATAAACGGCTAAGGCTTTGGGCGACATTACTCTCTGGACGTTATCGGTTAACCGTTTATAAATAAACGGTTCACCGTTAGTTTCCAGTGAGCTCTTCATTTCCGTTTTCCACTAATCGGTTAGAGCCTAGCCAAACCTTTGCCCTCTGGTCGTAATCGGTTAACCGTTTATAAATAAACGGTTCACCGTTAGTTTCCAGTGAGCTCTTCATTTCCGTTTTCCACTAATCGGTTAGAGCCTAGCCAAACCTTTGCCCTCTGGTCGTAATCGGTTAACCGTTTATAAATAAACGGTTCACCGTTTTCTGCCAGAAACATATTTTAAAACAATTTTTGCAAAGAAACTTTTTTCAAATTAAGATCCATCTCTTATAAGCATGAAAGGGATAGTTTTTTTTTATGACTTTCATTTGTTAGAAAATAACTCCAATAAATTTATCAAAAATCAATTAAAGTTTGTTATTATCAAAATCAATATTATTAACATATTTATGTTAACAGATTTGCTCCTATAAATGTAGGCCTAAAGCCAAACCACGTAAATATTGTGTGTTCTTTGTATTTATGTTTATTTTGCTATATTATTAATTTGAGGTCGAGATTATGTTTCACGTATGAGCTTATCTAGTTACCCCAGTTACATTAAGTATTCTTTGAGACCACTCATGCTATTCTTTCAGTATATTGAGCTACACCTAAACATATTTAGTCCTCTATTAAATCCTACGATGCTCCACTGAGCTCTCCCTATTTTTTCTCATGCAACTACCTCAACTCACTATATCTACTAGTTTAGCTCATAGCCTAGGATACCTCAGCTAAAACACTCACCCCAAATATCTAGAAAAATATATCTAAACCCAAACTTATTACAAGCTCCTCTCAAATATAAATTTATTTATTTGAATCAAATTTGAGCTACATCTAGTGAGGACCACTCCATTCGTCCAAATTAAATCCTAGCAAAATTTTGGTGAAAACAATTGTTGTCTTCTACGGGGGTCGCTACAAAAAGCTTTCGTAGTGGGGATTAGTTTAGTTTAGTTCACAAAAGGGCAACAAAGATACCATCAGATGCAAACACCACCAAAAGGCATTTGAGATATGCCAACAACGGACATGCAATATAGAATTCTCTACTGATTTATTCTATTCATTTCTCATCTTATATATATAACTTTATAGGGGCTCTCAAGGGTACCCCACAATGGTCATATTCATTTATGAATGTGTTTTTATATTATTGGGTGAAGAAATAGTGGGGACCTCAGGGGTACCTGACAATGATCAAATTCGCTTTTAAATGTATGTTTATAAATATTATGTGAAGATATTGTGGGGACCTCAGGGGTGCATTGCCTGGCTAGTCTCACTTTGTGAATATGGTTTATAAATATAATGTGAAAGCCTTATATGAACCTCAAGGTACCCGACATAGGCTGCTTGCTTTTCTAGAGATTTCATTGTCTCCTTTGTAATTAAAAGCATATAGTTTGCTGGCCCAAAGTCCTCACAGTGAAAGCATGACTTGTTGTTAGCTATATGTCATAATGAATGGTGCATAAGCTTTTCTTTCGTCAATTATTTCTCATGAATAATTTATATGGATGATTTATTTTTTATCACTATGGGTATAGCTCACCTTGCTAAGATCATTGTTATAATTGAAGCATGATGCAATAGCCTGTCTTCTCTAATATATCTTACAGGGATAATTTATGTGAATGATTTATCTTTATTATCATGTGGTTGTGAATGTATGATTTACTCCTTATTAATTATGTTTTGTTTATTGTAATTTATCTCTGCTTATGACTCACTATGTTTAACTTTTAGACCATAGCTCTATGTACTTGAGCTATTAGCTTACTTATACTTATTGCTACTAAAGAGCTATAAATATAAGAAAATCACCAATATAAGGGTACCTTGGTTACCTACATATGGGATTGAGAACTCTTCCCTATTAAACATGTGTATATTGCCTAGAGTTATTGTTATACTTTATAGCCATTTTTTAATTACCATATGATCAAAGAGCTAAGAAAGCTCTTGAAAAAATTGCCATGATCAGAAGGTTAAGAAATCTCCTAAGTGAATCGTCATGATCAAAAAGGTAAAATAGCTGCTAAGCAGGGTTGCCATGATTATTGATGTAAGGAAACTCCAAAATCAATCTCCATAAATGATATTTATTGCCAAATTTTGTTTTGCTGGAGTGGTTGAGCTCCATCGGTTTCCTCTCTTGCTCCAAAAAGTTTATAAGATTAGTGAATTAGCAACTGAAAATAGCGATGGCTCATCAAATCCAAATTTTTTCTTTGAGTTTCTTGCGCTTTAATTCTTTCAACACAAGAAACTAGGGAGATCTAGTTTGGGGGTAAATTTGGAATGATATTTTGGAACAAAAAATGAATGAAACATGGACAATTACAAAGGGCAAAATTGACACAATACTTAGAGCAATAGAAAGATGTTATTTGGAAGAATTTACTATATTGAATGAGTTTGGAAATCAATGGTCAAGTTTGACACTTCAAGATGTTTATGAGAAAAAATAAACTTAATATAAAAAGAATATTCTTAGCCTTTATCCCTAAATATGATACATAACCCTAAAAATATCCTCTCCTTTTAACCTGAGAATGACATTTAACCTTAACTTTTATGTATTCTCCTTACTAATAGCCTCCACTATATAAATGACTTATTCACCTATATTAGGGCATGCCGTCATCTCTTTGCTTCCTTTTCTTCAATTTTCTCTCTATCTTTTAAATCATTAGTCATTTCTCCACTTTAGGAGGTCATTTTTATTCTCCACCTTTATCATATTCTCTAAGATATTATTATTCTCAATATCTTTATTAACAATCTTCATTTTTATCAATACCAAACATCTCTGTATTGCTATCTAGCTTGTGTTATTCATTTTGAATAATATAAAATCTTATATAACCTCTCATTTATATAATGGATTGGTGATGATCTACTCTCATGGATGTAGGCCAAAAGGTGAAACATGTAAATACTGTGTGTACTTTATATTTGTGTTTATTTTGCTATATTTTCAATTTGAGGTCGAGATTGTTTTTCATGTATGAGCTTATCTATAGATACACAGTTACACCAAGTATTCTGTGAGACTATCTATACTATTCCTTGAGTATATCTGAGCTACACCTAAACATATATTAGCCCTCTATCAAATCCTACAAGACTCCACTGAGCTCTCCTTATTTTTCCTCCCACTTAAACTCACTATATCTACGACTTTTGTTCACTATCTAGAATAATTCAGCTAAACTACCTAACCCAAATACTATAAAAATACACGTAAATCCAAACTTATCACAAGCTCCCTTCAAATATAAGTTTATTTGTTTGAATCAAATTTAAACTGGGTCCAATGAGAATCAGCCAATTGGTGCGAATAAGATCTTATTGAAAATTTAGTGAACACATATATTAAATTATAGAGTATGATTGCTACAACTATTCTATTATACTTAGAATAAGAAAAGATACAATATTGTGTGCATTAATTTAATCCATATTCCAAGATACTCATTGCCCAAAAGATACCAAAATCAGTTTCAAGATGCCAATATGTGAATATATAGATATACATATTTTTAAATTTCATCCGTTAATGCATACATACTCAAGATTCAAAATCCCAACTACATCCATATAATTTTTATTAATTTATGAAATTAATAGTACCTATCGAAATTGATGACATGATGATATGACCCACCATATTGTCACTTTTTTATTTTTCTTTATACAAACATTTATTCATATCTCCAAATACCCACTTTGTCATAGAGTTCGGTTATACGGTTCACAGCTGATACTAATATAGTGGTTGATTTTTAATCAAATTTTAAATTCAATTTCCCAAATTGGTTTAAATTGAACTTTAAAGATAAAACAATTATTTTATTTTATTTTTTTATCACTACTAACAAAAAGATAAAAAATTGATACAGTTTATAAATTTGGAGTTAAATCGTTATTCGTTAAACAATACATATTTTTTGATTTTTTAAAACTAGAGAAAGTAATAACTGGACAATTAAAAATTAAAAGATCCAAACTTAAATAATGCTTGCACATTATACATTGTTGCAACGGTAGTTCCATGGTCAAATTTACATATGCATAAAAAGTATCATACTTTAACACATTTATATTATCTTATTCATATACTGATCTAATAAAATTTTACTGTATACATATTCAATTTTGAGATAAATCATGATGTGTGATAGGATTTTACTAAGAATATCTGAGGATATGAAAAACAATGATTTTTCTGGTTTAACAAGTCGTGAGAGCATATCAGGAATAAGGTTGTGGTCTCCTTTTATATGCTTGACTGAGAAATCATATTTTAAAAATCAGTCTTTGAGCCTAACCAACTTTTACTTTTCCAAAAGCTTGTCGCTTGTAATTATGACTTTACTTTTCAAAAAGTGATAGGGGTCATGTCCTATCCCTTTTCTTGATTTGTCTCTTATTTAAGCTCGGCTTCTCTTGGTTCTCATCTGCTTAATAAGGATATCTTATTATGATTTGATATCATTCACCAGATAAAACACCTCCAAATTATTCCTATTGGAATTCCAGTCAAGTTCATGTTTAAACCATACATAGTAGCTATGCTTAAAAATCATTAAATGTGTAAGGTGTATTTGGCACATTATATTACAATATAGTGTATTGCATTAACATGCATTGCATTAACATGCATTACATTAAGTTGTGATGCAATACTATGTTTGGAGATATATGGACTCTATTATATAAAATAATATTATATTAGATAAATGTTAAAATTAAATAATATTTATTAATATTTAAGATTTTATTATTAAATTTTGAAATTAAGTACTTACTAATTACTTTTATATATTATTATTATTATTATACAAAAATTACTTAATAATATACTATTATTAAATAATAAATATTAAAATATTATGTTATATAATTAATAATATTTTATTATAATATAATTTATTTCTATATATTAGTTACTATAATATAGTAAAATCATATTATGGTATAGTATAATTTGATATTGTATTACAAAAATATATTACTATATAATTATATAATATAATATAAATTATATTATAAAATCATACAATATTAAATTATAAATTTATTTTACTTATTAATGTCAAGTATAATTTTTTAATCTCAATTTCATTTTAAATTTATTATTTAGTAAATAATAAATGATTAAATAAAAGTAAATATGTTCTATGTATTTAAAGTAAAATAACTAAAATAATTTTATGTAATAAAATCAGGATAGTATACTATCACTATTTATTAAATATTTAGGTCCATTACAATCATATATATTATTTAAATTAAATTTCTTGCTTAAATTTAAATATAAATTAATATTAATAAATTTAGACCCTAGACCCTACTCCTCCATAGTTTATTTTATATGCCTTTCATTTTATTAACCACCTTCTTAAAGCAGTGTAATGCACTAGAAATTGCAGTCAAACATGGCTTAACATAATAACAGTGTTTTAATGTAATGCAATATAGTGTAATGCAAGTTGTTAAATGCACCCATAGTGGACTTAATAAGTCTAAGCGCCGTCTAGAACTCAAATTTTATGAGAAAAATATTAAAAATATATTATTTTAAATAATTATATTTTTTTGACTTACCTATTACATATATTTGAAATTTTAGACCTTTTAGGTCCAATTTTTTAAGCCCAATTTTATCAAAATAAAATTAAAAAAATTAAAATTATAAAATAAATATATATAATTATAATTATAAACATAAAATTCTAGTTTTTTAAGCTGGATAAAAAAAATCTAGCATTGGTTGAATTTAGACATGGTCATACTCGATATTGGCCTGAGTTTTTACCATCCGTACACTTTAGTAAGATGGTCTTCTGAATAATATTTCTGTTTATTTTCTCTTTCTAAAAAAATATATAAAACAAAAATAAATTTATCTATAATATTGTAATTTACAGTAGATTTTTAAGATAATCTCGGTAAATTCCGAAGTCTACTATAAATATTACTTGTAGATTGGAATCAGTAAAAGGTGAAAAAAAGAAAAAGAAACTTTACTTAGAATAAAAATTAATTGGGAAGCAAAATGTCCAAAAGAGATACACGGTAACATTTTGGATGTGTTAAGGGCGAAAATGATAGCCTGGCACTGGCCGAAACCTTTTTAATTGAATTTCCGACGAAGCAAAGCTTAAGCACATCAGGGGACCATTCACTCCGACTAAATTAAGACACGTGATAGGCGGCTGATTGCTGTGTCTCAACCAACGTGCGCCACGAGGTTAGCTGATAATTTTTGCTTTACGATATGATATATTGCTCTAATTTCTCACGATCTCATGTGGTTCCTATGTCTCCGTATATGATAAGTTAATATGAGATTGGGTAAGTTTCGGTTTACTCAAGTTCCCTTTACACTTAGCACTTTTTTCTCCTCCTACTCCTCCTCCTCTTAGATAGAGCTCGTCGTTGGTCCTTATACACTTATCGATGACTGCCCGCTGATGGCTCAATCATCTACTTACTTAATTTCCAAATCCATTTTGGTAGCAGACAATCTTAGAAATTATATTTCTGATTAGGAACTAGCCCTATCACAAGAATATTTTTTTTAATGGGTCGGTAGATTTGAAAAGACAACTTACCTATCTTTTCTTTCATCTCGGGCAAAATACGATTGGGGGGGCTAATTCAAATCCCTCAGGTAAAATAAGAACAGCCCCCACATTCAAAGTTATTTTCCCGATCGATCATCAATTGCAACAATTTGATAAACGGCTCATTGTGTTAGATATAGATGAACAGTACCACCCTAGAAACATATAAGAAGTTTTCTTCTCGTACGGCTCAAGAAAAACAAAATGGTTAGAAGTGATAGTTATGTCTATGTATAGAATTAGAATGTCAAATAGATCATTAAAATAATCAAATCAATTAGAGATTTAAGTTAGAAATAATAACGGTTCCCACCTAACTATCGATAAACCGATCAGGATTTCCTTTCTATACTCAATTTATATATATCATATAATGAAGTACCACAATATCATATAATGAAGTACCACATAAGTAGATGTATAGGAATCCAAATATGCCGAATCACTCATGTTATGATCTTCTACATCCTAGGTCTTCCCGTTCCGTCATCTGGCTTATTTTTTTCATGTAGCATTCAGAACGAATGACTCTATGAAATTAGGGATGGCAAAAATCTCCACGTGGATGGGTACTCTCGGGGATTTTCCCCATTTGGGGGGTACGAGGATAATTTTATACCCAATTTTTTATTCCGGGAGGGGACGGAAAAAATTTTTTACCCAATTTTTTATTCGAGGAGGGGACGGGGATGAGGTGGAATCCCCATCCCCTACCCATTTCTCTATTTTAATTTTTATTTTTATTTTTAAAATTACTAATAAATAACAAAATTAAAAATATTGTTAAAAATAATAAATATCAAAATAGTTGTATTTCGGAAAGTGGTCACCCTTTGCCGGGAATTAGTGGAAGTGTATTAATTAAAGTTTTCACCAACTGTTTATTGCTTTGATTATACTGGTAGTAGTTCTTCTACTAGATCTACAGGGGATTCTTATAAGAAAGTAACCAAATAGATGACAGGTTTTGATGATTATGTAAACAATGGAGATTGCGCAGTTGTTGCAGATGAATTATATTCATATTTGAAAGAGAAAGTTATACCCTGGATGGAAGATTTTAATATTTTGAGTTGGTAGAAGATAAATGCTAATAGGTATCCTACATTAGCTCGAATTGCTAGAGATATTTTGGCAATTCCAATTACAACAATTGCTTCTGAATCAGGTTTTAGCACCAGTGGTAGAGTTGTGAGCTCATACCGTAACAAACTTCATCCAAGCACATTGGAGGCCTTAATGTGCTGTCAAAGTTGGTTACGAGCTTACAATAGCAGTATGAGTTTATTTTACATTGTAATTATATTATACAGTTATTAATATTTGCACTTATAAGTTACGTTACTTATATCATTTTCATTATTTTAGGTTTGAAATATGAGGCTATCTCTCAATTTGCCACGTTTCTCGAGGAAGAACAAGAGGTGCAGGACGAGCATGAGGTAAATAGTTTTATAAAAATATTAGTTAAGTATCTACATTTATTTCATTTATTTTATTGTCGATATAAAAATAATTTTTTTCTTTTTATTGTAGGATTATGAAGATTGAGTCATTGATAAAGATAATTATTTTAATAATTTATATTTTGAATGTGACTTTGTAATGGATCAATATTAATGTGAGATATATTTTGAACTTTATTTTTATCTGAATTTTTTATTTTAATATGATTAATTTAAAATCGAAAATAAAAAAATGTATTAGACTATTAGTTATTCGGGGACCGGGGACCCTCAGAGATCCCATGTTATTATTCGGGGAGGGGATGAAGATTCTCTCAAGTAATTTTGACGGGGACGGGGACATATGCAAAATATCGGGGATGGGTATGGGGAGATTGGTCCTCTCCCCTCCTCTCCCCATTGTCATTCCAATATGAAATTACGTCAATACTTCCACATATTATGGGTAACGTAGGAGACATCTCGGTCACTTATTCTATATATATAAATTGAGTATAGGAAGGAAATCCTGATCGGTTTATCGAAGAATCCAATTTTTTTGTTGCATGTTCCCCGCCCGATGACTAACCTATTTAGCCCACTTTTGAAATTGCTGTAATTTGAAAGTTACGTTGATATAATTTTTCACTTGTATAATGCAAAATCTATTATATCTTTAATAATTTTATCAAAATTATTATTTAAAATTTATATTTGTTATATATTATTAATTTTTATTTTATAGTTACAGTTTTTTTTTACAATAGCTGTAACTTAAAAATTATAGGACTTTAATCCCAAACGCACCCATAAACCATAATGCCCATCCCTATCTGTGGATAGTCAATAAATCTTGTGAAGATTTATCGACATGATTCTCATCAATGTGTAGGTTAATTGAATGTGTGTATAGTATAAATTGAATTTTTAGTCTCCACCTCTATTACAATTCAAACTTGAGTGCTCATTTAAAAAAAAAGGAAAACTTTTTATTTTAATAAAATTTTAATTATATAATGAGTAATGTGGTAAATTATTATTACACTTGTTCTTAACATTGTGTTGTACAAGTCCACTATATTAACAATGTAACTATATGAGTATAATTTTAATGCAACAACTATCATCAAATAATATTTTTATTGATTGCATTTTGTGATTAGATGATGTAAGCATGATAATTACAATTTTAAACTAAGGTAGATAAACTTAAATAACAGTGCACTTATATATAAAAGTTATTATCCATAGACTAATAATTGATGTACTTCATTCGGAGGTGTTACAAAATTATTACACAATTAATAGATAGCAAATTAACTGTCAGTAACATATAAGAGCCAAAAATTGGTAACATCAATTAAATTATAAATTTATTTAACAATATATTTATATAGTTGGATACATAATATATGATTAAAGATGAACTAGTGGTCACTCTTCTACTGGATATTGAGTATTTGGAAACTTACTATAATTATGTATATCGAGTATTTGGACACTTACTATAGTTATGTGACTATATAAATAATATTAAAATTTTGCCTTAACTCTACAATGACACATGGTAATGTAATTCACCATAAAATACCGCTGCCAATCAAATCATTAGTCATTTATAATATTAAGAGAAGAATTTGGTTCATTTGGCTGTAAAATTACTGCCTGAATGAATACTAAAACATTTTTATCAATTTTAATGGATTAAAATTAAAATTTGATTCGAATTTTTTTAATCTTCAAGATAGTAACTTTATTTTTGCTCGACCACAGACACATTATGGACGTGTGAGCTTTATTTGAGCTAAATAAAGGAATGTGAAGATAATTTGATATAATTATTTTGTATTTAATTAAGCATCTTATTTGACACTTAAAAAAAAAAAAGAGCATCTTATTTGAAAAAATAGAAATATTAAGTAAGAATATGCACTCAAGCATGCTTGGGACTTGATTCTCCTCCTAATTGAATTGGGTACGTGAAAAAATTCTTCCTGATTAATATGAGTGGTGCAAATATTCTTCTTGTATTATGAATGGATAGAATTCGAGGTATGGTATAGTAGACTTATCAAGGATAGCCCAATAGATTTTTTATATTATACATGTATACTTTTCTATTGTAAAAAAGGTAAAATTGTTTGAGTATTAAATTAAGGAAAATAATTTATAGAAACTTTGCCAAAACAAATAGGAAAATAATTTTCGTCAGGTGACGCTTGGGATAATGCAAAAATAAAGAAAAAAAAGGAAAACAATTTTCTTTTTAAATACTAGGTAATGACTATAATTACTTCAATAAATATGTAAAATTTTTTACGGGACCTTTTGCGTGAGATGAGGTCTAAAGCAATTATCTTAGAATTGTATATAGTTAAGCCACCTATTGATCAGATTTTATTTATTCTTTTTTATCTAATGATGTTTAGACTTTAAAGTATTATAACCAAGTCCAGTTTTCTTTTCTTTTGTTTTCCTTTTTAAAAATGCATTTCTCAAATTCAAATTCAAATGGATAATCAAATAAAACTTCGCTAAGGAGGTAAGTCTTCTTCATCAGTTTTATTTATTTTAAAGGAAAAGACTGACAAAAACAAATAGTGTTGCAATAGTTGCAATATATCATTGCTTTCATCTTTTTGTTATTTAACTAAATGACAATCCATTTTGTTTTCATAGTTAAAAAGAAACTATAGGTTTTAAATTTTTATATATAAGTCTCATTTTGGATAAAATGGGATTTAAAAAGAATCTTTTAACTGTTGACTTAGCAATCTTTTAAAGATTCTTTTTAAATTTGGATATGGATATATCCATCATGAATAATTATAAATTTATATTTAAATGAATATTATCCATCCATAATTGAATATTTGCCATCCCTACTCTTCTAACTTTTGAGTGCTGCTGGCCAAAAGAAATGCAAAGGAGGCAACATAAGCCGTTAAACACTTAATGACATTACGAGAAATGTGACCTTTATGCAATGGTCCTTTACCATCGTAAAAGACAGTTAGGTCAAAATATTACTACTGTAGGTGTTGATTAGTCATTTCAAAAAGTCTAGGACAAAAGAAATTAAATGGTCGTGAGCTATATATTTAAAAAAGTATTTAGAAACTAATAAATTTATTAATCAATCATTCTTATTGAAGAATAAATTATAAGTTATTATTAAAACAAGGATCCATAACCTAAGTTTCTAAGAGCAAAATACGATGGATCATTCTCAAAAAACATAATTTCTTAAAACCTTTTGAACTATTTAAAAAAAATTTAAACTACCTTCATTTCATATTATTCTTTTTTTAATCTTTCTATATAATTTTGTTGGACTACATTTAGAAATTTAGAATGGTTCCTTAAATTAAAAGGAAAATATTGGTATTTTATAAGTAAACTAACATATTTTTGTATAGATAAATTAATTTGTCAACTAACATTAGAAATAAAATTGTAGTAAAAATTAAAGTTTTATAATAAAGATAATAAAGTATTACAACCTTAAACATTTTTACACGTGTTTTATTTTGCAATTTTACCTTTTATTTGTACAAATTTCTGAAGTATTAAAATGTTAATAACCCATTTATTTTGCAATATTAAATGTATATTATGTAAAAAATGATGGTTGACACGTATTGATTTTCAAGCGTTTAAAAATTTATGTGAGATTACATAATCCTTGTACCATCACTCATTTTTACAGTCAAAATAGGTTAGTGAATCAAAGACTATAAATTTAAAATAATATGCAATTATATCTGTAAATATTTTAAAATTTTTGGTTTTTATAATTGTTTGATAAGCAATAGGGATTAGGGACTGAAATGTTAATAAGGAACTAAACATATTAACATATCCCCAGCCGTTGAACAAATTTTCCAATAAATCTATTTACCGAATCAGAAATGGACAACGTTGTAGTGGCTTGTAACTGGTGCAAGGGAGCTGGATCCCGATTCACATCATTAATCACAATGCAGACCATTCTCTCTATCTTAAAATAATGAAAAGAAAAGAATCATTTCATCAGTCGATAAAATGGATTCGAGATTTTGGATTTTTGGTGGAACACCGAGAAAAAAGCATAGTTAAAAAGATAATAATAAAAAAGCCAGAAACAACTGCAACAACAAGAACAAGTGAAGCAGAAGCAAAGATGGAAGCAGCAAACACACAACACTGACTCTTTCTATCTCTCTGATCTTTAATTTTTATCTGTCTAAAAAATCTCTGCTTCCCTGTTTCTTTCTTTAAAGCGAATAATAAGCTTGAAAAATTGAATAGCAATAGGAAATGGGAATTCTGTACGACGACGTTGTGATCATCAGCCAATCAGACAAAGAAGGTGACCCATGTGTGATAACAGTCAACTGCCCTGATAAAACTGGTCTTGGTTGTGATTTGTGTCGCATCATTCTCTTCTTTGGTCTTAGCATTGTCAGAGGAGGTAATTTCTTCCCCACTTAATTGATTTTGTTCTGTATTTAGCAACGATTTTCTTGTTTGGCTGCTGAGAAAATATGGGGGAAATATGTTATGATTTTCTTTTGTTGAATCTACCTCTTGAATTTTTTTGTAAAAAGAAAAAAAAAAGAGTGAATGGTATGTGTGATTGGTCTTCAACTTTGAGAAACAAGTGATGGGTAGTTAAGATTTTAATTACATCTAGTGAAACTATGATTTTAATTTTTTTTAAATAACTATTTTCCTGGTTTGGCGGTTGAGAAAATATAGGAAAAAAAAGTTTTATTTCTAGCCATTTTCCTTGTTTGGTTGTTGGAGGAAAAAAAGATTTATTTTGCTTTCATTGTATGTACCATGTGTAAAATCGAGTGATGGGTATGTGTGATTGATCTTCAACTTTGAGCAACGAGTGATTGGTATTTAAGTTTTTCATTATATTCGGTGAAATCTAGTTAAGATATTGCTCTTTTTTTTTTCGAAGTTATGGTTGCTAATTACAATATGTGTGATTCTTTTGAATTTGTACGGTCAAGATGTATCTACGGATGGGAAATGGTGCTACATAGTGTTTTGGGTGATTGGGGACTCACAAACAAGGTGGGGTTTATTGAAGAAGAGACTGATGGGTGCATGCCCTTCTTGTTCTTCAGCTTCTGTGGTTCTTTACTACCGTGCAGAAATGCAAGCACCCAAACCTTCTGATGTCTTTCTCTTGAAGCTTTCTTGTTATGATCGAAAAGGCCTTCTATATGGTACCTTTTTTTTTATTTACTTTCAATTTTCTGTTTTTGATTTTATATTTGTGCTCATGTAACTTTGTTCGTCTATTTGGTTTCTTTTTTTCATATTAAACATAGTTATTTTGAGATGAATTTGGGTTTTGGTTTGCTAATTTATAACTTTTGTGGTCTATTTGTATTGTCCTTTAAGTTGTTGATTCATACCCTTTGACTGTTAAAGAAAAGAAAGAGAGAATGTGGAATCTTTGAATGACCCGTTTTAATCCACTTGCTTTTTGATGGATTCTGGGATTTCAGATGCTTTTCTTTTTCTATGGTTGGAGTGACAAAAATTACATTCCTCTGCTTTCATGGTCTTTGGATATGGAATTTCTGTTTTTCCCCTCCAGTGGAGAATTTTGATATGATAATATTTTAAGAACCGTGTCCATAATTTATTTTTGGAACAATTCTTTTTCCTATCTTTTGCCAGATGTTACCGCGGTTCTCTGTGAGCTTGAGCTTACCATAGAGAAAGTGAAAATATCTACTACTCCAGATGGGAAAGTGATGGACCTTTTCTTTCTCACAGACACAAGGTTTTGCTCTTTTGATATATTTTTCTCAAGATCAGCAAAAATATTCTTCTAATCTTTGACAGCTAGTTTGGTTTTCATCAACATAATTATGTTATTAAGGTTGCATATTATTCACTGACTGAGAGTTATACAATTATTTTGGAATGTCTGCAACTGTGCGAAATAGCTTCCATATACAAATTTAACTCGCATCTTGTTAGTAGATATTTGTGTTAATGGTCACTACTTTCAAATATAACAACTTTTTAGAGTAATAATAGAGTTACAAACTACAATTGGTATGGTATAACTCAATTGGTTGGATACCTCTTGGCCCATATGATTAATTTTTATTGTTTTGTATTTTCATTCAATTAATGAATTTTTGTCACATTATTTTTTACGAAATAAGTATATACAATAATTTGTGGCTCTTGACTAACTAGACTATCCAATTGACTAATATTCAGCATCATCTATCTCATGTTATTGGATATTCTCTCTTGTCAAATGGTTCATTTGGAAAGGTCAGCTCATATAGTGCCATCCTTCATAAAATTAATATGGTCGCGTACAATTGAGATTGGAGTATTGAAAACCTGTGAACTGTGATATAATGGGCAGATAGTTACTCAATTGGTATTTAATTTATGTGCATACTTTTTCATTTGCTTCTTTATTTTTATTTGCTTATTTGGGATTTAAAGGGGTGTCAAAGGGGTTTTTCAAGAACTGAATTTATTTAGATAAGGCCATTTTTATTTTCAATATTTCGAATTTCGTAAAGTATTGATAGGTTGTCTCATGTGGTAAAATCAAAAGAATATATGGTAGTAATGCAAAGATTTAAAGGATTTTGAGATATCCCTCATTAAGATACAAAGGGCTTTTTTTTTGCAGAAATGAGTCCATTTTGACCTTTCTCTGAGAAACTAATGTGCTTCTGAATATTTTCGTTACCAGGGAACTTCTACATACAAGGAAGCGAAAGGAGGATACATACGAGCACTTAAAAACCATTTTGGGGAATGCAATGATAAGCTGTGATGTAGAAATGGTAGGCACAGAAATTACTGCCTGCTCGCAGGCATCTTCATTTCTTCCATCTGCAATCATTGACATGCTCCATTTAGATATGCCTGTTGAACTCCCAAGTGGATCGCTCACTTCCAGCAATGTCTCTGTCACAATAGACAACTCGCTGAGTCCGGGTCATACTCTTGTCCAAATTGTCTGCCAAGACCACAAAGGTCTCCTTTACGACATAATGAGAACTCTAAAGGATTACAATATTCAGGTAGATGAACTGGTTGTATGATAGACTTCAGATATAGTGGCTTTAAGAAAGTACTGCACTGTTTTGTCATGTACTTTATGTGTTATGGGAGTGTTTTTCTTTCTTGAACCATCTCCAATCCTGATGAACCTGGATTTGTTAGTATTTGAAATCCTTTTTTTTTTGTTTTTGTTTTTTGGTTGGCTTGTGATTTGTTTATAAAACCATCAACCTGCTTAGATTGGAAGAATCTTATTGCATGTTTGGTTTGAAGAAATATAAGAAGAGGAGAGGGGAGAAAAGGAGCAGGGAAAGAAATAAGGGAAGAAAGATAAATTCCATGTTGAACCAAACAATGATTGACCCTCTTTTTCATTCATTTTCTCCTCTTTTTTCCTTTCTATTCCTCTCCTATCCTACCATTTCTTCCAACCAAACATGGGCTTAACGTTGACCTGCGGCTATTTACCTCATGGAAGGATCTAGTTATTAGATGGATTTGTTCTTGCTTTGCTTACATATTGAGTGCTCCAAAGTATGATGCATAAAATCCACGTTCTGCTGGTGTACTTCTCATCCAAAAATGTCGATCATATTCTGTTAAATAGAACACTTAGAAAAGTGGAAGTTAATGGAAGGTGGCAGCTGGTTGCATAACGTTAACATATTAAGCATTATCTTTTATGCAGGTTTCATATGGACGCTTCTCTAGAAGACAAAGAGGAAACTGTGAGATTGACTTGTTTATCATGCAAGCTGATGGGAAAAAGATAGTTGACCCTAGCAAGCTGAATGGGCTATCCTCTCGACTGTGGATGGAACTGCTTCAGCCTCTCAGAGTAACTGTGGTCAGCAGGGGTCCTGATACAGAGCTTCTGGTTGCAAATCCTGTGGAATTATCTGGCAAGGGTAGACCTCTTGTTTTTCACGATATCACCCTTGCTCTCAAGATGCTTGATATTTGCATCTTTTCGGTATGTACTTATTTTCCTACGACATTAAGTGAAAAACCATTTTGGCCATGCTTACATATTCAGTTTGCTGTTTAATTGCATTTGTTGCATTATTAATATTGTGAGGATAAACATAAAACATTAGGCAGCTATGTCATCATTCCAGTAATGGAGTCGCCACAGCTGAGCTACGTTGTGTTATTGTCATAATGTTGCATTCTATTTTACTTTTCACAGTTAGGATATAACATTGTCACAATGATGAGTTATAGATACTTGTTGTTTTTACTTTGATTTGATTCCAAGAATTGGCATTCAAGAAATTTGTACAAAAAACAATTAAATTCTTGTTTTTTAGCAACAAATCCTTTCAATCTCCCTAAATGAAAAGTATAACATCTATTGACCCTTTTTGTTTTCAGGCTGAGATTGGAAGGCACATGATTGGAGATAGGGAATGGGAAGTTTACAGAGTCCTACTTGATGAAGGGGATGGATTATCTGTCCCAAGAAATAAGATTGAGGAAGGAGTTTGGAAATTGTTGATGGGTTGTGAATGACGATGGATTCAGACACAATTTGCTCTGCATGGTCCTTGTTCAGTATCCATTGTCCTACCATGATAAGCATTAGATTTAAATTACTGTTCTTTAGAAGACTGAGATTTGACCCCCTCAAGTTACATCCATGAGACTAACATTCAGTAATACATATGACAAGTTGGTAGTGGGATATATAGCACAAGTGAAGCTCTTTCAGGCATTGGATACTTCAAAGATATTGCATGGAAGTTTATGCAGATGGTGGATCCATTTCATGCTTGGTTTGATAAATCAGAAGTGTTTTCTGCTGCAGCGCTTCGTGGGTCATTTGGGTTATGGCAATACGTTAACTGTCTTTTTATTTCCACTGTACATATGTTTAGTATATAAAACGATGTTGTATAAAAAGATCAGGATTTTGAATGTAAAGGAGACAGTTGTGCATGACAATGTTTATTTATCAATATAACATCTGTTCCTGCATTTTGTTGTATTGCTTTTTATAATGGCCATATTCGCAACCGCTGAACCTTTTCAATTTTCGTGATACCTTTTTTATTTTTCCTCAAAGAATTTGTTAAAAAAATAAAATTGGCCAGCAACATGTATACAATAACATTTGGGATTTATTGGCAGTCAAGATGGTACAATTCAGAGCTTTAGTACTCATGGCTCGAGAATCTACTCCAACGTAATGATAAATATTTTAAATTTTTTTATTATAAATTTCATTTTAAATGATGTGTTACTGAGTGGTTGGTAGTTTTTTTTATAAGATTTAAGTGAATTAATTGTATTATTTTACTAATTAATTAATGATTTGGCAATTGACAAAAGAACGGCACGCACGCCCCTCTCACATGCCTGTGACAGGTGCATTATCGTGCTAAGAGATAGCGCGTCTTGGTGGGACAAGCAGCCCTGCCGCAGCATGAGACAACACTTTGGTTTTTATTTGTTTTTTTGTGTTGTTAATGTTACTAATTTATTGCGTGTAATTGTGTAATATAACAATTTAATTATGTAACTTGTATCAGATACATAGAAAAATTGAAAATAGGAAAGCATAATCCTCCCGGACTGACGTATGAATAGGGCACGATAAAGGTACCTTATGATAATCACTTCCCGGGGCGTATCAAGAGTATGTGTAAATTAGATATAGTTTTAAAAGGCATTTGAAAAAAATTAACAAAACAGCAGTTGAAACTATTCAAAGAAGACATATTTGGGCATTTCATGGAGTGCCAAACCTTTTTGTTTAGTAGTGTAATTGTGCATAATGTGTTGCTTAGGCAAGTGGCCCATGCATAAAGCAACAAAAAAGATCAATTTTGGTTTCAAATTGGTAAACATGATAATCTTATCAGTTGGAGAGTGGTGCGTAGTTATTAGACTTTCCTACGTCAAGATATTGTACTGAAAAATTAAAAAACAGTGCATAAGTTAAGTAACTAGTATTTTGGCAATTTGTTTCACAGAATGAATCTTGACGAACTTGAGGAAAGATTTGCAAACTTAGACTTCGAGGCTATAGATGACACTGATGTGCTAAGGATCGTGCTATATTACTTTGCAGACGGAGAACTAAATGGAAGAAAAGATCATTGTTAAATCAATATTTTATTGCTCAACAAAGTAGATGAGATTGATCACTTTAGAAATCGTCAATGGGGTCGTTTGTCCTAGAAAACTACATATAATAGTCTTGACAATGCATTGAATGAAAAAGCCAAAAGTTTAAGAAGACCCGCTCGAAAAATCCCAGCTCCATAATATTGAAAAATACAATGTTTATGCCTTTACGTTTGCAGTTCAAGTGTATAGAGAATTTTTTTTAGATTACTTAGTTTTATGATAATGAATATTTAACGATACATTTTATAACTTTATAACTTTGCTTGCTGCAAGCATGAATTTTTGAAGCGACTAAAGGGCAGTCTTTAGAGTGGGTGTGAAAACTAAAAAGAAAATTCCCTAAATCGTGTAGTGAAAGCCCATTGCTTCTTCTCATCTTGTATGTAGCTACTTTCCATATTACTAAATACTAGATGATTATACTAACATAAAACTTGGGATTCTTTATGGCAAGGAAATATTTTACAAACCATCAAGCTAGATGCAAAGGAGAAAGCCACAAAATATTAGAATAATGTGGAGGATTACGAGTGTATAGAGAAATTTTTTTAGATTACTTAGTTTTATGATAATAAATATTTAACGATACATTTTATAACTTTATAACTTTGCTTATTTCAAGCATGAATTTTTGAAGCGACTAAAGGGCAGTCTTAAGAGTGGGTGTGAAAACTAAAAAGAAAATTCCCTGAATCGTGTAGTGAAAGCCCATTGCTTCTTCTCATCTTGTATACAACTACTTTCCATATTACTAAATACTAGATGATTATACTAACATAAAACTTGGGATTCTTTATGGCAAGGAAATATTTTACAAACCATTAAGCTAGATGCAAAGGAGGAAGCCACAAAATATTAGAACAATGTGGAGGATTACGTGTCATATATCCTAAGTTAAGTCCGTAACCTGAATATCCTTTATGATGTCATAGCACGATTTAAAATATAATCAAAACTCGAAACGTGTTGGCTTGTCATTTACTCATTTTAGATCTTACTTTGTGCTTTATCAACCTTCATTTACTCCCTTATACGGTGAGGAAGTTTAACATGCAACAGTTCCGTTCTTTTTGTATTTAATATGACATTAGTTTAATATATTCATCTTGGTGACATGACAGGCCTCCAATGACCAAAGAGTGTATAGTGATGCTGGCGATCATAATGATCACACTCCCATGTCATTATATAGTTTTAATGGGGACGCAAGTGGTGATTGCGTACATATCCTCATGGAGGCACCTTTTGGCATTATTAAGTTTGAACGTCCGTACGAACCGTTGTATGTCTTTAACATCCTTTGTTAATTCCTTCTTTCAAGAGAGTAAGGAATATCAGGGCTCCACCCACACTTGAAATAATGGACCGTGAGATAGATGAAAGAATGGGTGTGGATATAAATCCACTTAGAGGCCTGGAAGATCTAAGGCTATTTGAGGAGTTCGATAAGTGGTTTGCTTGCAGAATCATAGTGGATCGCACTGTCCAACAGTCGCATAAATTCTTTGAATACTTTTAGGTCATTCTTCAATGGGTTGGTTTGGTGACAAGATAAGTGTTATTTCTTGGAGTATTTTTTGATATTCTGCATTGTATTTTGTTCTAAATTGACATGTTTCTATTCCTTCATAGTATGTTGACACTTATTCATGATTGATCAATGAAAAGCAATGGCGGTATCCAAATGCCTTATCTCAACATGTTACGCATACTTATACATTTTTTTGGGTAATGAGTTTACAGAGCTTAAAAATCATTGATTTTATTTCTTATCTCCTAATGCCTTAAAGCGTTATTGATTTCTTAATCTTCATGTAATATATCCACTAGGTGTTCTAGAAGCAATTATGGAATAACAGTGACTGTGATGTCCATTCATTACAATGTAGCAACAATTTGAATAGTTATATTGATGGGTGGGAAGACATAATGTTGAAATGGTTCATAGACGTCAACGTGGTGCGGAATGCTAGACTTTTTTTTTAAACAATTATAGACATAACAAAGACAGTAAATCTATAATAAATTTATATACATATATTCATTCCTGTGAATTTGGGGGGCGATCATTGGATATTAGCTGGAGCGGACCTTCGCGCTAAGAGGATGTGGATCTATGACTTGTTAGTGACATTTCGGGACGGTAAAATGTACGTAGGTCAATTCAAGCCATTTGAAGGCATCTTCCCTCGATGGCTAGAAAATGTTGGATTCTACAACATCCAATATAAGTTGCAGAGTGTCGACCTTTGAAAAGTCGGAGTAGTTAGGGATATGCCACAACAAGAGGCTGGAAGTGGTGATTACGACTTTTTTTTGTTAATGTTTATGATGTTCGGCTTAGACTTGATTTTAGTAGTAGCTACAGGAAAAACTTTAGGAAGAAAATTGATGTAGATATATTTAATAGTGATATTGGATTGTAAGCCATTGTAGTCATTCGAATGTTGATGTATGAATATTTTTTTCTGATAAATACAATTTTTGTTATACTGAAATGTTTTGTCATAAGTAATTTTGGATATATTTTTACTAATTAATAAGTAATCATAAACAAAGTAAAAATACTTCATTATATATAATTGTACAACACAAAAAATAAAAGTTCAAAATACATAATTACTTGGAATGATATAACTAATTTGGATTTGACGTAATAAGATTCTTACATCTCTTGTGGTTATGGCCCAATTTATTACACCGCCCATATTTTACAGTCATCCGGTTTACATCTTCACCGATAGAAGATATTCTAAGCTCTAGAAGACGATTAGGTGGTGGTGCTTCTTCCAATGGGTTAACCTTATTTCTCAAATTTTCACTAGAACTTCCCAATCTCCATGTTGCTAACTAACCCTACTTGTTGTGCATATGTCATCACTAATGATTCCTTGGAGTAAAAATTAGAACAAAAACTTATGTAATCCACCTGGATGGTTAGACAAGCAGTAATTGCATGCACACAAACAAGCTGATCAAGTTTGAGTACTCTATAGGAGCAAGTCTTGTTACGTATGTCAACTATCCCTTTTTTGAATACCACCACCCAAAACATGGAATCGATGTTGAGACACAGGACAAACGGTTATTTTTTTGGTAAAAATTCTCCTCTCAACGACTATTTCGTCTGCCTAGATGAGTACTCATTGATTAATTGCCAATTTTCCTATCATAAAACCATTGCTACAATATTTTTCTGAAGTGATCAACAAGATGAGTAATAGGAACTTTTGCGGTTCCCTTATGAAAGAATTTACGCTCTCTGCGATGTTGGTGGTAAGTATATTGTACTTCATACCTTCAAACTCAGACCTTGCCCAATTACACATATCCATAATATTCTTCAAGTAATCAACCGCACCCCAAAGGAGCATCCACAACCCCTCAAATGATTTTTTTTATTCTTCGTGTCTATATGCTTTTACTACATTTATAAAGACAGACCCAAATTCATCCTAAACAACTTTAGATATCCTGAATTTTGATTTTATATTACCTTTGATGTAGTAAAAACAAATGCCATGGGCAGCAGTGCGAAATACTTTCAGATCTTAATGACAGTGCATCGATCAAAGATAATTACCAACTTTTTGTCCTATCATCAATCACTCCATGTAACCTCATCATAAATCATTCCCAAGAATCATTATTTTCTAAATCCATGACTCCAATGGCTAATGGATACAGTTGATTATTTCTATCTAGGCATGTTACCACAAACATACTTATACGATATAGTCCCTTTAGATAAGTACCATCTACAAGAATTACTGGCCTGATACACTGTATGAAACACTTGCTGGAAGATCCAAGAGCTACAAAGTAGTATAAGAAATTATCATTTTCATCTTGCTTGAGACGAGTAACTGTACCCTCATTTGCTTTGGTCAAAATATGAGAGTATTTAGCAAGTAAGTTGTATGACTCTGTAGGGTTCCTTCATACTATTTTAAGACCAACTTCATTAGTCTGATATGTCTGCTGATATATTAACTAGATATTATATTCATGCTGCATGTCTGCTTTAATGTCATTCGCTGAGTGTATTTATTTATCCTAGATAAAATTATCTGTAATAATATGACCAACAACTTAACTCCTTACTTGACGAAGACCACCAAGTAACACCTCATTACAATAAGTGTGCACATTGTTAACTCTTCTCATTACCCAAGAAATATTTTGCTTATTCAAATTTCTCGTTACTTGAATATGCCATTTACATCATTTTGAAGAACAATGGGCCTCAAAGTGTGTCGTTGTAGCCTGCAATTTTGAAATCAAATTTATCCCTCAAGGCAACTTTGGGCAATTTCATTATTAACTCATTCTTCTTAGCGAGCAACATACCACACAAATATCATCAGAATTACAACTTCTAACTAAGCCTGGAGCAATTAAGTTTGAAGGCAAAACTGAAGCAAGACTTATGAGGGGATTAATTTTTATCCTCCTCCTCAAACGGGCCATTGGAGGAATAAGTCGGTTGTCTCTATTATTAATAAGAATATCATACTGATGCTTATCCTCATTATTGATAGGAATACAAAAATGACTGACGTCTCTATCATCAACTGGACTATTAAAGTGAGTGTCCCTCAAACTATTGTATAGTACCACACAAACACCATCAGCTTATATGTTGCTGATGTCATCAACATGATCATTATTATTGTGGAAATCATTATTTTGGAAGGGAGAGTGACGCTACTCTAACGATTTTGTTAGTGGTAACACCTCTTCTTTAACATCCATTGACGTAATATCGTTATCATCAATGAAGCCATTGTTTTCGTGGAGTGGAGAGTAATGTTGCTGCAACGACATCATCTATGGCATCACTTATTCTGCAATATCAAGGAAAAAAATTATTTAATCTAAAAAAAATTTCAATTTCTACAAGTGGCTCAAGATCTTGTGTCAGAATTTAAGGAGATGTGGTAACAAATATAGGGATGCATTCATAGTTGATCACATCAGAGGCCAAATGTAGCACGTCATTGACCATTTCATTATTAAATATGTCCATAGGTAGTGAGCATGCATGATAAATTGTGTTACCAGACCTCAAATTTATTTTCATCATAATACTATATTCATTAGGATTTATTTGTAAAACTCCATACAACCTTGCCAAAAACTGATCAATTGGATAATCTCTCCGAGCCAAAAAAGTTGTATTCTTAGTATTCATGTACTCCATACAGCTATCTACTAAGGTTTTCCACCAACCATCGTAACACAATTGAAGCGCAACTGAATTCTTAAGCCTGAAAATCATTAAAATAAAATAAAAGAAATAAGATTACATACTACAAAACATGATAAAGTTAATAGGCGTCACATTCTATACGAATGTCGCACATGTTATGATTATGTGCGATAGTGAGGTAGGTGCCTATTGCACTTAAATTCAGGAAAATATTTGGTTTGACCATGTGATAGAACGAAGTAAATAGAATTGAATTTGATTCGCCTCTTTACAAACTTGGAAATGGTATATTATATGCCTAAAACAGACATATGTAGTCTAAGTTGTGACTTCCAAAAAGTATTCGAAGATCTAGTGAGACAGGTAATAGGACAGGTGCCTATCGCACATGAACATAGTGCTGATTATGTGCGACAGTCTCCGGTCCCACTACCTGTCTCATTAAGCCAGCCTGTATCACTAAATCCAAGTTTCGTTTTTTATTCGAATTTCTTTGATTTTTAATATTTTTTATTTCTCTACTCAAACTAAGTGCTTTAACAAATTACATTATTTTATGAATAAAAAATAACAATATTTGCAACAAAATTATGACAATTTCGAACCTAAACACTAAACTTAGTACATAAAGAATATATTGTGCAAGAACACACACTAATCTTAAGAAGTTTCCTAATTGATGATTATATCTTTAGTTATACAATACTTGTTCGATGAGATTTGGTGATTTGTTGAGAGTGTTGAGAGTGTCAGTGGATTTTCAAGAATGACATTTGTTTGTAAATTTGTGTAAAGTGTGAGGACTATTTGGTCTAAAAACCTAGTATTTAGCTAGTTATGATAGGAAAAAGTTTGGGGGCTAAATTCAAAAATTGAAAAATCTCGCTCCTCACTCTAAAAGTGGGTGGGATCCACGGAGTGGGATTCCCACTCCCACCCTTAAATAAGCATGTAAATACTGAAGTGAAACGACTCCACACTCCTCATTTCTACTTCAGTAAGCAAATAAACCCTTATTTTAGTGCCCATTTTTCTTTGTAGTATTGACCAATTAAAAGCGTTAGTTGTTAAGTTAGTAATGATGTAAGATCTTTGCAGAATAAAATATGTTACTGGATAATTATTCTTTTAGTTCTCATATTTAAAATATTTTAATGTATTTTTGTTGATAAGTATGTTATATTCCTACTTTTACTTCTTCTTTACATCAATGTTATTGGAAATATTAATAAAAAATAATTTATTAAATTAACCTTAAAAGTGACATATAAATTTACACAAACTTTTATATTATTATTTATTTTTGGGATTAATTTCATATATTATTTCTTATTAAATAATTATTAGTAAAATTGTTGTAACGATACAATTTTTCATAAATAAATTAATTAATGTTAGGAATATTATTGAATAGATATTATTGTTAAAAAAATAAAGTAAGAGTAAGATTGTAGTATATTTATATAAAAATAAAAATGTAATATATTTAACAACATGAGTGTTTTGAAATATTTTTTAAAATATAAAACTAAATAAAAATCTATTATCCTTAGTTATGTGATTCACAATTTATTATCCTTAGTTATGTGATTCGCATCTTTTACTAACAAAGACTGATTACATATATATTCATTAAGAAATATCTGGTCACATTGGCCATAGTGATTGTCTTTGTTTTAAATGATTTTTGAATTGACATGAAGAGAAAGAAGATATTT
Organism: Citrus glauca; assembly: GCA_029633175.1. Lineage (NCBI taxonomy): Eukaryota > Viridiplantae > Streptophyta > Magnoliopsida > Sapindales > Rutaceae > Citrus > Citrus glauca. Next base: position 8,695,824 of record JAQOOD010000006.1, on the reverse strand, counting down.
CGGAGCCATGCATTTATAATAAATTCAGTTTGCTCATGAAAATGCCACACTCAGGAGTTTTGGGCTATATAAATTGTCGGGGTAAAAGCTCGTTTAGTATCTATATTATGAGGTTAGTACCTGTTTAATCTTTATATTTTTAAAAATAACTTACAACCTTTCCGTCGTTAAACTATTGACACCCTTAGAGTTACTTTTTGTTTCTTTTGACTTACTTTTATAATATTACCCTCTTACAATAATGTTTTTTTAACATTAATAAAAAAATAAATTAACAATTTAACCCTAAAAATAAAATAAACACAAAAAGAATATATATTAATTTTTGTGGAAGCTCACGCATGTCCAAAAAAATTAATATTCTGTAAAAAAAATAAATTACCAATTTTTGGACATTAATAAAAAATTAATATATTATCTTCTCAATGTTGAGTATTAGAAAGTGCATATTTATAAAGGAGAAATCGTTATTTTATATATCAAGTATTGCTAACAACCGTTACTTTTATGTGTTTAAATTTCTTGTACTTTAATGATGTGTGTTTTATTTTAATTAAGTATTTGATGTATTTTAGGGGCATCATAGTCATTTCACAATAAACGAGAGATCAAATGGCAAAACGGACATCATTTTTGAACTCAGGACGGTCGAAAACCTTAAGAGGAGTATAAAAAGAAAAATGACATTGTTCACACGTACGGTACTGTTCACATGTACAGTACTATTCACATATACGGGTACTGTTGTCATTACTGTGCAAATAGTGGCGGTTGACTGTACTATACAAATAGTGGCGGTTGACTGTACTGTACAAATAGTGGCTGATGACGTGGCGAAATCCTGAGCGTCCAAACTGTTTTTAATCCGATGGCCATGATTTACTCGATGTAACTATAAAAAGGGGGCCTCCCCCCCTAATTTGGCACCTCTGAATCCATTTTTAGGGTTCATTTTCTGTAATTCTCTATCTTGTATTTTCTTCGTATTTTAATAAATTCTCATTTTGCCCCTAGTTCAACTATGAGTGGCTAATTTTCTTTCAAGCTTGGGTTGAAGGTGAAGTCTCAACATGTGTCATGGGCTTAATTTGGTAAATTTATTTTCTCTTCCCCTCTAGTTTTTGTGGATGTTTTGACTTCTCGTCGATAAATAATACTAATTTTGTCTAGTACTGCCCTGGTTTCACCGGCTCCCTAGTATAAGGTTATTATTATTTGGCACGATAAGCCCTTAGCACCATATTTATTAGAGCGTGGTTCATGAGGCGTGGATTCCCCTCTCATGATTTAATTGGCATTAATAAGGATTATTTAGCCCATGATGCATGTTGATACGGATCCAGATACCCAAGTACGTCATTTAATAGATTTACACTTCAATTTATTCCTGCCATTTTATTTCCAATTTCAGAATTTATTCTTGTTATTTTAATTTAAGTTTTAGCATAATCCAAATCATTTTCCACTTTAAATCCAATCACCTATTCACTAAATTAATTCTATATATAATTAAAATCTACCTCCTCGTGGGATCGACACTCGTCACCATAGATCTACACTACAATAGATTCGTGCGCTTGCGAGTTCAATAAAATTTGCACAACACTCAATAGAGTATTTCAAAAAAATTAATGTTAATTCTTTTTATTTTCATTTTATATTGTTTGGGTGAAAATGGTAATTTAATTTTTTTATTAATGTCCAAAACATTATTGTAAAAGGGTAATATTATAAAAGCAAATCAAAAGAAATAAAAAGTAATTGTAAGGGTGTCAATAGTTTAACGATATGGATGTTTTGAGGTATTTTTAAAAATATAGAAACTAAACATTTACTAATCTTATAATATAGGGACTAAGCGAGTTTTTATCCTAAACTGTCGTGCATGTTTAGACACACAAAAGCCTAGATGAGACGTGCCTATAATGAAAAAAATATTTATCGAGGGCGATATGAGCCCATACCATGTTAAATTCAGTTGATTTTGTGAAGAATTTTAAAAATTAATAAAATTTATTTATTATTATTCATCGTCCTGTAATCTATTAAACATACTTTTAATATTTTAAAAAAAATTTACATGTTTAATATTTTTGGCATTACCTACGTCAAGTGTAGCCAGTGCTATTTTGAACATTCAAATATTTAATTTGAAAATACAATAAATACAATATAGTTTTAGTAATTTTGTCATCTTTGACCAACCCAAACCCATTATTTCGTGTGCTTTGCAATGGTGTAAAAAATTACCACTCGGCCCACTTCTAAATATGCACTTCTCATTTGCCCTATATTGAAAATCTTTCAAATTATTCTCAAATTAATTTGTTTAACCCAAAAAATATTTTCTTTCAATTCGACCCATGGGTCTCTCTAAGTTATATTTAATATAACTTATTACCACTAAAAGGAAAGAAAAATATAGCATTAATCCCACGTATATAGCCAACTTGCAAGTTACTTATTTTTACATAATTTTTGTTTATTCTAAGTTACAATAAATATAACTTAAAGATTGCATTAAAAATTTTTTACCATTCTAATTACAAAATTACCTAAAATTGAAGCTGAAAATTTTTGGAAATGACACTCGAATAAATTGAATAAGCTATGTAAATAAATTGATAAATAAGGGTATTTTTAAAAATAAATGGGATTAATTAAAAAAATAATGATAGGAATCTTAATATTTAGATCTCAATTTATATTTTAACTAATGTAGCATTAATCTATTAAATGGAATAATGGTAATTAATTCATTATTCAAAAATAGATGAGTGATACATATTGTTGGGAAATTGAAATCCAACTCTAACATGATTAATTAATTAAAAAGTGAGATTGAGGAGATAAATTGAATGGATTAGATATATCACTACTATTTGGTTTGTTCATTCAGATCGAATCCAACTTAAGTAAATTCCTGTTTTGTATTAAAGTTGGACATGTATACCTTAAAAGTTAAAGCAACGAAGTGTTTTAGTAAATACTATTTGCTATGACTTAGAAACTAAGTTGAATGATTCATCACTTATCTAATGAAAAACCTATAATATCTTTGTTGTTTTTATCAAAATTATTATCTTAAAATCTTATTTACTATATACTATTAATTTTTATTTTATAATAAAAGATTTTTTCTATAGCAACTATACCTTAAAGTTACAATACTTTAATACTAAACATGACTTAAGAGTGGACTAATTTAGACTAGATCGTGAATCCCCTATGTGTAGTGTCGATGTTGCAAAATCAAAGGCATACTTTGGAGTAATTTGTTATGAAAGATTAAAGACTTTGCTTCTTTCAAATCTGTATATAAATAATGGCAACCAAGTAGAAAACAACATTACAATTTTCTACAACAATTTTCACTAAACTCTCACCGTAGTCCAAACAAAGCTCATAGTAATATTGCATTTACTACACCACGCAAAAAAGAAAAAACTGAACACAAGAACCGTGCAAGATGGTCAACCATAAAAGATGTTGCAATTTTTGCTTCTTATAGCTTCCAATATATACCCAATCTATGCAAGATGCCTGCTACTACTCCCCAGAATGTGATTTCGGCAAATATCACATAGAGGAGGGTCCCTAGCCTCTCTGAGTTCCAGACATGGATAAACAAATGATTTTGGATCCAATTAACCTGATAAAATTGTAGGTTTTGCATATTGATTAGATCTGTTTTAATGAAGTTTAACCATTAAAATTAAGAGAAATATAAAACATTACTAATACTTACAAGTGTGTTATCTGGGTTCTTATAGTACCATCCATTTACAAATCCTGCTAGGATACCTTGTGCTCCAAGCACGAAAACAAGCATCGCATTCATCCCAATCCATTTCAGGAATAAAAATGGAGTTCGTAATTCCCAAACATCCATCTGTTCATTTAAAACACTGCTTGGATTAGTTATTCTTAAGATCAGTGGTAATTGAAAGCCTAATTTGTCGGATTTATTAGAAGTAATACCAGAACATATAATGCAGAGAATACAATACCAGCCGCACCAGCTGTGAAACATACATAGCTGAAGCTGTACAGCTGCTTGTTAATAGGAATAGCTGCAAATAAAACAGAGGTGAAATTTCAATTTTAGCAACAAAAATTGAGCCTAAAGTATTCAAACACATGATTAAGAAAGCTCACCATTTGTAAAATGAAGAATGATGGCTATTATAAGTAAGCCAAACCCCATCGAGACCCAGTGCTTTAGCCTCGCAGAGTGACCCTGACAAAGACCCCCACATTAGTATGAATTAAAACTGCACATAGTGCAGAGTAAATGTAACATCATGAATTTCTGACCTTGAAATGAATCAAAACATGTCCATAGTGAATACCAATTGTCCCAGAGAGAATAGCTGAGATTGTACTAGACAAGATGTTACAAAATGAAAAACAATAATTAGGTTCTTATTTGGCTTGAAATAAAGTTCACACAAGCAGTGTAGATGATTGAATAATAAACCTCAATAAGCCTTCAGGTTCAAATGGAGCGCGGCACCAACTTGGAGCATCCTCGCGCAGAGGGCCAGAAGTTGGAGAACTAAGCGTGCAAACCTACAATTTTATATTATGATTTTTATCATTAGCAAGTTAGATAGCTAAACAAATTATGAAGCAATGACATCAATAATCGGAACAAACCAATGACATTAATAATCGGAACAAACCTCTAATCGCGACCAAACAGGGTCAGAGTACAGATGGTTTATGCCCCAAAGCTCTCTATCAACATAACCAACGGCGTTACATGCAGGACCTAAGTGTCCTCTCATCCCACATTTAACCTGAAAATGTCAAAATGAAATTTTAAAGTAGCAGTGTATAAATATTCATTTTGCATTGAACTTTTGGCACATTACTTACGGTGTATTTCTTGACTCCATGATCGCTGTGTTCCGAAAAACTCCAATTTGGGACATATAGTGAGTATGTTGTGATCATGTATATGACAAATGCGACGAATCCTCCAATCCTAAATACCAGATTGATAATTAATTAGAAAATGTAAATATGTAATCATACAAATTAATTTGCTGCATGGTTTTTGTTTATTTTGGTTACCATTGCCACTGATATGCAGTGAAAATTGAGAGGTGCCGAGGTTCCAGGACATTAGGTCTTCTCTTGGTGGTTAAGGTCTCAATTAGAGCAACGACTAAGTACACTAATGCTATTCTCTGCTTGCAATAAGTAACAATAAACTCAAAAGCAATGTCAGTTATTTTTATGTAGGCTTAATTTTATTATTATTGAGCTATATATAGAGTGCCATGTTGACGTCAGCATAAAATCTTACATAGATGTGCACTTTCAAGGTCGTGTCTGCAGAAAGTCCATAGCTGAGCTGTTCATAAATATATAGAAAAAGGTTCGTAGAAATACCTGGAGAATGCCACACCATCGAATGTGCTTCATGTCAACTCCGTATGAGAGAGCATCAGGGGCGTGTGAGTATCCTCCTGAACCAATCCAACTCCCACATTATCTTTAGACTTCCTAATTTTCTCATTATTTATTTGCCATCCAAATGTCTCTTTCTCTCCCAAAAAAAAAAAAAAAATATTATAACTATGCCACTGTTAATCTCTAGTCCAAAGGTGGGCACAAATCTAGCCGGACTTATTGTTATATTACACTTAAATTCATTGAAAATCTGAACCCAACCAACAAATAGTTTCGAGTTGAATTGGTTAAGTAGGACCCTAGATTTAATTGATGAAAAAGCTTATTTCCCGAAATGAATAAGGATAAAACTAGTGGCCGAGGGACAAGCAGGATAGCTCCCCCCTAATTTAAAATTTTCAGAAGATATTTTCTTTTTAATTCAGTTACATTATAAATTTGACTCCATAACTAATTAAACACATTTAATTTAAGTTCAAGATATTTTAAATAAATTCAAGTTTAAAAATTATTTTAGAAATCACATAAATCCAGTTCGATTTGATTTTCTTACTACGCCATCAGTTTAACTTTATGCCAAAAACAAAAAATTATCAATAGCACCATAACTCTCTCCAAGTGATGGCAGTTAGGGTCAGGAAGCGCCTGACCATGGCTTATACGGGCCGGGATTTTTCATAGCCCGGATATTTTAAAAAATAATAATTTTTTTGCTATGGAAGCGGTAGTGTTTATGAGTCAATCCTCCGAAATCATTAGTCAGCACGCTTCCTCCACTTTTCAAGCGCTTAAAAGCTTCTTTATAATATTTGAGTGAATTAGTTGTATTATTCCTACTAACTAATTGATGAATGACATATTATTTGAGATAATTTTTTCAAATAATAAATTTAGAATACCTAATATTACTTTTCATTTCAATTTGACATGTATACAAGCGTACGTACTGAAATTTGATTGCTTAGCCACTATTTCACTTAGCTCCCTCAACTTCATATAACAATTTTAAAATATTTTTTAATAGTTAGATTTTTTAAAAAAAATTTAAATGAAAAAAGGACACCTACACCCTACAGTAATGGAGACCCTTAAGTTTTTTGTAAAAGAACATCAAGACCCTATTTTGACTATAATTCATTTTGATTCTATTAATTCAAAAAATTAACTCAAATGTTTTAAAAAATAAAAATATAATATTAAAATAAATATATAAAATTTTAAATTATTTTCAATATTATATAAAAATAATTTTAATATTATTAATACATGAGATATATTTTATTAATTTTAAAATCTGTTTAGCCCAAAGATTTATTTAAATTTTTTATAATAAATACAAATATATTATTAAAATAAATATAATAATTTAATTTTAAAACTTATTTTATTTATAAAATATTATAATATTATTAGTCTACTAGGTAAATTAAAATATTAAAATTATATTTGTATTTATTGAAAAACTTTAAAGTCAATTTTTTATTACTATCTACAAATGATATTATATTCAAAATGAGATCTTGGCGTTGCTTATTGAAAACTTAGGGTCTATTTGACTATTTTTCCAAACCTTAGGGCGTGGATGTCTTTTTTCCTTTTTAAATTGTTTTCATGGGCTATTAGATTGGTTTTCTTTTTTTAATTATAAATAGTGCATTTAGAATAAAAAATAAGTGATATTATGTTTATTGAGTTGGAGTACAATAAAACATTTCTATAGTAATATTCTATATAGGAAAAAAAAACTCCATTTAGTCAAAAAAGATAATGGTCCTAATTTTTGGGCCAATTTATAAATAAAAATAAATTTAATATTACAATAAATTATATTTATTCTAGATCTTGTCTTAAGGAGCTTGTCTCTATGTAGTAATAATTATCTCTCTATTGTAAAAATATGTGTTGTATTAGATTAAATGAACTTGCCTCTACCTAGTACACTTAGGTAATGAGAGAAAATTATTAAAGAGATTGCTAATATTTAGAGATTTTTAAGATGATTTTGCATATTTCTAATAATAGTACATAGATACATGTACTAACTTTTTGATATATTTGATTTGACATTCTCTATTAATAAGTTATTAATGTAATAGTGCATACTTATATATTCTTACTATAAGGATAATTAAATCAAAACAATAATTTTTGTAGTTACAACTTTATTAAGTTACAACCCCTTCATAGTAACAAATTAGTTTGGTTTCAACATTATGACCACAAAGATGTTTTATTGTACTTAATTCACATCTCTATTGATGTGTTATTAATAGAATTTTACTATTTGAATTATAAATATATAATTTAATAATAACTATTACTTGAGTTACATTAGTTCGAATACAAATTAAGTATCCTAATTAAATAAACATAATATTTTTCATAAAAAATTGTATTTGAAAAATGAAACATTAAAATTTAAGATTAATAACCAAGCCCAGGCCCAGCTTCAAGTTTTCAATGTAGGCAAGCCCAGGAACAGCCCGTTCCGGGCTGGCTCTTTTGCCATTTCCATCTCTCTGCTTCACTGAGTACTGAGCAGTGCTCAGCAACTCCGCCACAAACCTAAATTGTCACTCCCCTCCTCTGGATTTTGACTTTTCGCTTTTACTTTTAAATTAGTTTATTTTTTTTAATTTTAATATTATTTATCAATGGCTTATTCCACAATTTTTATTCTAAATAATATGGCATGGTTATCAAATATCTAGTTTGGATGATTTTTAAATTTTTTTAATGTAATTTATTGTATAATTTTTTAATGCATATATTGAGTGCTGCCCCGGATAATTTCTTTTTCTTTTTAAGAAAGTTTGAATATATATGTAATTACTCTTATTTGACAATACTTATGAACAAAATTGGATTTCACATCACTTAAAAGACAATCTATGTATCACAAATATAAATGCAATATTACTTGTAAAATTACTTTTCACTTTGTCATTACCTTGCAAGATAATTCCCCAAAATAGAAGCTTCAGTGTCCTAAAAATTATCTTCTTAACTGCACCATTGATCTTAGGAACTTTCTGCAATATTAAGATAAACGATATAAATTTGTTAACTTCTCTGCATGACTGACCATAATTTATCTGCATCATTTTCTTTCTCAATAATATTAAAATAACCGCGAGTCATTAATTGACTGAAGAAAGAGACAGAAAATTAAAGAAATAAGTAGATTGAAAAATAATAAATTAAGAGGAAGTATTGGGACCTTGAGAGCGAGTGCGATTGCAACCCCAACAATGAAGAGAAAAAATGGCATCACAAAGTCTGCCAGCGTGCAGCCATTCCATGGCGAGTGATCAATGCGTGCATATGCACCCCCAGCATCGTCTACTAATATCATCAACTGCGTATATACCCACTAGAATTTAACTGTATCCCTCATAGTTTTTTCCTCCAATGATTGGTATATAGGCCGAAAGATCAAACAATTTTACTTAGTGAACCACTGGTGTGGGAGTTGAGAAGTTAAAGAATCAATTTAAATTTGTTCATTTAAAAATAACAAAAAATTAAAAAATTTAAAAAACCACTTAATCTCTGACACACGTAACATATCTGTATTGAGTTGAAAAATTCTTCAATGCAACTAACTAATAAAATGATGACGTACTTTTTGTTAATATTTATGTTATGATTCTATTAGCAGATTGTTATTTATTTAGTTTAATTACAAAAAAGGTTTGAAATGGGATGAAAGACCTCCCTCAATAAACAGCAAACCTGTCCCTTGTTACTACTATTCAATCTCGCGTGATTATTTCCGGCCAGCCGAACTACGCACATAAAAAATAAAAAATAAAAATAAAGGTTACGCATATGTTAAGAAACTCACCACAACAGTAAGACCTCTAAATGCATCCAAGGTTGCAACTCTCTTACTCTTCTGCTGCAGAAGCTGTTGCAGCTGCAGCTCTCCTTTCTGTTCATCCTGCACTTCACTCCTCTTCAGCCCTTTCTCCTTGTTTATGCCATTTTCACTGTCTTTACCATCGTCTTGTTCTTGTTCAACAAGTTGGGTACGCCCTAACCCTTCTTCCACTGTCCTAAGATCAGCCATAATAATACTTGATGCTCAAACCTTAAATTAACTGATAAGCTTATAATGTGTGGTGATAATAAGGATATATAGTGGCAGTGACAGCACTTTGACACATATAGAAGAGCAATAGAGACAAGAAAATGATCAGACGGCCGACAGTAATTGGTTGGCTTCTCAATGGCAATAACCCACAACTGTGGATGTGAGAGAAATTAGAAATATACTACTAGGATTCGAACAAATCAAAGGCCAATACATGAAGACAGATAAGTAGTCCAGGATTCCATTGTGGGTGGCCAGTAATCGTCAAGTTGGATGCTTTTGTTGATTTATTTGAATTATATTTACTTTGACTACTAATTGTAGCCGGTTTTGTTTATTTGGCCTTTTAACTTATTAGGAATGTCATGTAGCGGCATCGTTGCCCTGCCGTTATGCCTTTCCTTTAATTACAATATAACTACTGATCATTAATAATAAAAGAAATTATTGAATCTCTTCTTAGAGTAGTTTCCTATGGGGAGATTTTGATTTTTTAGAATTGGATGAATTGAGTGAAGCTATTGACACCCCTTCATTATTCTTGTAAAATCCATTTTTAAATAGAATTATAGTTAAAGACAAAGAAGAATTAAATACTTATAGATAATTCTTTTGCCCACAAATTACTTACATTCATAATCAATCTTTTTTTTTAAAAAAAATTACTACCTATTACTTCCAATTTAACTGAAATAAATTGTAAAAATTTAGAATAATTTCTTTTTCTTTTTCAATTACTTATTAATTAAATATTTTTGTACAAAAGATTACTTTAAAACTACAATACGAAATATGTGTTGTTTAAGTTAATGATTAACATTCAAAACTTCATTATTTAGAATTTTTTTTGTGGGTAGGATAAAATAATTTTTTAAAAAAATAGTACAATATTACTTTGATTTTTAACATAAAAAATTAAATGAAAAACTAGAAGAGTGTCCTTAAAAAAAGAGAGAGAGATTTTCATAAATAAAATAATTATAACTAAAAAAATGGTTTCATGAGGAGATTAGACGGGTGCCAATAGTCCAACTCGGTTGAATTTATTTCTAAATATTTAAAAAATTTCAATGACAAAATGCACATGAGAGTATTCGAACCTCTCCCACGTTAATGACAAAGAGGATTTATTACTAAGCCATTGAGTGCTGCCACCCAATTTTCCTAAGCTAGTTGTTTCTAATTAGGCTCTAGTTTTGTATATTCTACTTGTGTGGAGTCAAACGTTTTAGGAAGAAGATTGATGTACCACGATATTTTAGGATTTTAAGAATTTATTATTTTAGGCCTTTTAACTCCAATGGGAGACAAGATCCATTGGAATCTCTAAGGTGATGTACTGTTCCGATTATGCTGCTTGAAGAGCACACTGGTCCAATCAAGATGACTGGACATATCCTTTGGGATCAGGTCTTTTAGTTGAGATCATAATTCTAATACTATGGGTGAAAGAGTTAGGTCTTTGATATAGTTTGTATGGGCTAATGAAAGGCATAGAAGATTCACTGATCTGAGCTGAATCAGAGACATAAGAATATTCAATAAGGTTTTTTATTTTTGAGGCAAGGTGTTTAGTACAGTTTTTTGGAAGAGAAAGTGATGAAGAAAGAGTAACAGGAGCAAGATTTTCTAAGTTGGATGAAGAAGCCATTCGAGAGAAGTTTTTCCTCTATTTACCAATTAAACAAACAAATCTCATATTTACCACTTCATGCTAGGCTCTGCTAGACTCTGGTAGGTTTTGCTAGGCTCTGATACCACTCGGTTCAAGGAGTACCAACATGCAGTCATTGACACTGTCCTGACCATTCTACAAGCAAGAAATGTTCTTTTGACTTTCTATCCTAATTTCAATCTCTTTCTTGATGATCCCAACCTACCCACAACTTTAAAAGTTTAGATTCAACTACAAGGAGCTAAACAAATAGTCTCGTCAAAAATGGCAACGTTACACCACCAGTTGGTGTAACGATTACAAAACCATGCACTTGACCTTCCCACACCACAAACTTCATCTGATGCCTTAATGATTATTGCTAATTCAGAAACCATCCCTTCAATAGTCCAAATCTCAAGGCAAATCCAAAGGCAAGAGCTTCTTAAGCTTATGCCTCTTGAGTGGCTATCCAATTATGAAAAATTCCACCAGAATTCCTAACCTGTTCAAACTTCTAACGCTCTCTTTAAAAAAAGAGCTGATGGAATGGTTAGGATGACCTTCCAGCCACCCATTAAACAAACACCACTTTTTGTCACTCTTCTATGATTACCACTGTTCCAACAGCACAGGAAAACATTCCCATCCATGGATTTGCTTATGATGGCTATCCAATTTATCCAGATAAGATTAATGGTCATTTTCTATGGGATGTTCCAGGTTCCCATATGTGTGATCCAGATTGTCGGTGCCTTGAAGAGGATGATGATGATGATGATGACTTTAACAGACGGCCTAGATGTTGTGCAAATTTTATTGAACTCGCAAGCGCACGAATCTGTTGTAGTATAGATCAATGGTGACGAGTGTCGATCCCACGAGGAGGTGGATTTTAATTATATATAGAATTAATTTAGTGAATGGGTGATTGGATTTAAGGTGGAAAATGATTTGAATTATGCTAAAAATTAAATTAAAATGACAAGATTAAATTATGGAATTGGAAATAAAATGGCAGGAATAAATTGAAGTGTAAAACTATTAAAATGACGTACTTGGGTATCTGGATCCGTATCAACATGCATCATGGGCTAAATATTCCATATTAATGTCAATTAGATCATGAGAGGGGAATCCACACCTCATGAACCACGCTCTAATAAATATGGTGCTAAGGGCTTATCGTGCCAAATAATAATAACCTTATACTAGGGAGCCGGTGAAACCAGGGCAGTACTAGACAAAATTAGTATTATTTGTCGACGAGAAGTCAAAACATCCACAAAAACTAGAGGGGAAGAGAAAATAAATTTACCAAATCAAGCCCATGACACATGTTGAGACTTCACCTTCAACCCAAGCTTGAAAGAAAATTAGCCACTCATAGTTGAACTAGGGGCAAAATGGGAATTTATTAAAATATGAAGAAAATACAAGATAGAGAGAGAATTATAGAAAATGAATCCCAAAAATGGATTCAGAGGTGCTAAATTAGGGGGGGGAGGCCCCCTTTTTATAGTTACATCGAGTAAATCATGGCCATCAGATTAAAAACAGTTTGGACGCTCAGGATTGCGCCACGTCATCAGCCACTATTTGCACAGTACAGTCAACCGCCACTATTTGCACAGTACAGTCAACCGCCACTATTTGCACAGTACAGTCAACCGCCACTATTTGCACAGTAACGCTAACAGTACCCCGTATATGTGAATAGTACCGTACGTGTGAACAGTACCGTACGTGTGAACAGTGTCATTTTTCCTTTTATACTCCTCCTATGGTTTTCGACCGTCCTGAGTAAAAAAATGATGTCCGTTTTGCCATTTGATTTCTCGTTTATTGTGAAATGACTATGATGCCCCTAAAATACATCAAATACTTAATTAAAATAAAACACACATAATTAAAGTACAAGAAATTTAAACACATAAAAGTAACGGTTGTTAGCAATACTTGATATATAAAATAACGATTTCTCCTTTATAAATATGCACTTTCTAACACTCAACACACCCCCCAACCAGCTTATTGCTAGTCCCTAGCAAATAAAGCGAAAACAAAAATTCAAAAAATGATTTTTTTTTTAAACCTCTTTTTATTCAATCAGATTAATGATAACAATCAAATAAAAGTATAAGCATTATCTCAAGTTTAAAGAAACATCACACCCACATCAACCATTCACATGAATCAGCCCAGTAGACTTTGTTGTAGCTACCTTTAAGAATGACATGTTAAACCCCAAAATCTCACTGGAAGTAGTGACACTCTCACAAAGAAATTAAACCCAAATAAAAATAGTCACTCCAATGAATGGTAATTGAGAGAAAATAATAAGAAGTGGTCTCACATGCTCTCACCAAAAAGAAATATGCCCTTAACTTAGAAATAATACGATCTCCAGTCAAATAAAAATGCTAGTCAACCCATTTTATTTATTATTATTTTTTTTTATGCATCACTACATCTTTTTAGCCCATATAACTAGCTTCTACTTCAGATTATAGTTCCCTAAAATCAAGAAGGACTTTTATTAGGACGTAACGTAGGCTAGGGAAATAGCTAACAAAGAAGGGAAATAAGGAAGACAAAATGTATGTTTGAGAAAAATGCATAGAATTTTTTTTTTTTTGAAAGTTGCAAGGTGGATTTCACCTATTATTGTTGTTTTTTTTTTGAAGCAACAATTTTTGTTTCTCTCTTTTTTTTTTTTGAACTAGGCATAACTTTAATATACAAAATATTTATTTACAGTTTTCTCAAACATAAAAAGGTGATGGATCTTGTAAGATATTGGGTAATACTCCAAATCGGAGTGGGTCAAGATAATAAGTTGAGAAAGAAAAGTTTTTTTTTTTTTTAAAGGCTCAAAAGGGCTAACTATGGATATTCATAAAAGGGATGGCTACAAAGGCTCAAACGGATCAAAGAGGGCCTTTCCATCATCTTTTAAGACTCTAAATAATCTTCCATATCTACTAATTAAATGGGCTTCCAAATGTAACAACACACTCTTTTTCTTTTTTTCTTTTTTTAATTTTTTTTTTTAGGGTTAACTCAAAAGCAATCTAGAGATCGTGTACAATAATAAATTGCTAAGCTATATAAAGAATGGGCAAAAGGGTTACTCTCCAAGAAAAATAATAGGCTCAAAAACTCACTTGGTATTTATTATGACATGTTCATTCCTTCAAGCAACTCATTTTTGTCTCCGACATCAACATGTAGAGTAGCAAACATAGTGTAACATCACTTCAGACTAAAGATAATACAAATACTAAAATTTGAAATCATTATGTTATCCAATGTTAAAACAAATTATTATTTTTTAAACAACACCCTACCCCCCAACCTATTCTAAACGTAAAAAGAAAATATGCATGCAGAAATGTGAAAATGATGCAGAAAATTTAATTAGAAAATGATAGAATTTTTTTTTTTTTAAGAAGATGCGTTTCTAGAGGCACTACACTCTATATTCAGCCATCTTTGACTCAAAAAATTTTTGTTGGAAAATGTATATTTATAAAGGAGAAATTAAAAAGAAAAAGAAAAATGAACATCAAAACATAACAAAGAAAAAGAAAATACATGAAATTTTTTTAATTTTTTTTTTATTTTTAAACAATGAAGATGCGTTTCTAGAGTCACTACACTCCATATTCAGCCATCTTCAACACAAAAAGTTAGCAACAGTTAGTTTCTACAACAAAAAATTAGTAAAAACTTAACCAAGATTCCACAATTGTCCATTATTCCCTCCCCCCAACCAGAACGAAACATTGTCCTCAATGTTTTAAAGAAAAGAAGTAGAGTTCAGAAGACATCACCTGGTTGGTGCAACACAGAAGAAAATATTTACAGGCGAAGAGTTAAATCTAATTTGTACTTCTTACTGCGGCTATTGTTACCATCATCATTTGAACGCTCCAACACAAAGCTCCAGGGGTCTGGCTCTGGTTTATAAGCTTGTAACATGTCAAGTAGCTCATTAGCAGTGTGAGCATAAATAAAAAGTTTTTTCGCACTGGAAGGAATAAAGTAGTTTTTTATTGCATGGTTAAGAAATGCGATAAAGCCATCATAAAAATTATTGACATTTAACAAACCGATGGGTTTCTGATGAATGTGCAGTTGGGCCCAAGATGCTAGTGTGATAAGTGCCTCTAGTGTTGCAAGATCTCCTGGCAGGAAAATAAAAGCATCAGCATGATCGAGCATTTCCGTTATCCGTTCTTGCATACCTGAGACGACTAATTCTTCTCCAGTCGTGGAGTCAGACACACTGCCCAAAGGTTTTAGGACTCTAGGGATGATGCCTAACACTTGGCTTCCTCTGACAAGAGCAGCTTCTGAGACCAATTTTGATAACCCGCGGTTACCTCCTCCATACACTAAGTGTAATTTTCTCTCTGCTATGTTTCGACCAAGATCTATGGCTACATCAACGAACTCTTTATGTTTGCCATAGGTAAATCCAGAAAGCACACAAATGTTCTTGAATTGTCTATTGGGAGTAGCTGCCATTGGGATAGTTCTCAAAAACAATTTGTGAGTGCTTAACAAAAAGTCATATTTAAGATTCTTGGTGACAATGGATCACAACTGTGTATGAAGTGGCGGGTCAATGTCAAAAACGCGTAAAGCACATGGCTCGATAGTCAAAAAGCAAACAGTAAAAACAAACAGTAAGAAAATTATTAAAGACAATAATGCACTGATAAAGTAACAGTGAAATAAAATAAAATAACAGTAAAGTAAAAGGATATTGACAGGTAGTTGCGACTGTGGCTCACATCTTCCTCTGGTTTTACTTCCAGAAACGGCTTGAACGCCCTCTATGGGTCGAGGATAGGCTTCCCATCCAATTTTCTTATAAACTGGCAAACAGGGTCTTTTATAGTCAGATTCCCGAGACTATATCGTGCATGTTCTTTCTGGAATAATGGCCATAACTGGAGAATCGCTCCTTGCACATATCCACTGGGATGCGTTTCAAGAGACAAAAGGATATCATCCAATGACTCCTTATTCAAGCCATCCCTAATGAATTGAATTTTATCTTCCCTGTTATCAGATACCATTCCTAAAGAACATCGGTTTTTATTGCAATTCATTCTGGCACACTTATGACAAGCAACAGAAATTCTTCGAGCTCGTCGTTTTCTTGCATAGTTTCCTTTCCCACAACCAGGCATGTATGCAATAAATTTTGGAGGTAACTCACCTGCCAATCGTACTTTTGCTTCAATTAACCAACGGATGTCAGCAGGTATGTTATTCCTCATGAGCAGTCGCATGCGTTCGGACCGAGTTTTGTAGATCGTAAGGAGGGCATTCTGAGGGAGTGAAGGGAATCGCTTGTGGAGCTTCGCTAGAATCTCGGTTCTGTCCATTCTGTCACCTCAGAATATCAGTTATTATGGGAAACTGAAGTAACCGACTTGATTGTCACGGAGTACCGTTATCCGCCACTTCACCGGGGTAACAAACTAAAGCACACAAACAGAAAAACAAATTGAAACACACAAAGAAAATTAAAATCGTCCTCTTATTGAATTTACCTCAAGCTCCAACTGGATGTCGAAAACACTTTTCTCAATATCTCTGAGTTGGCGTTCTAAATCCTCAACGTAGGCTACCAACTCTGGTGGTTGTAGAGCCCAAATGCGATGTGTTTTACAAGAGTGAATCTGTCTTTTGAGATGAGTTTTGACACGTTGAAGTGGTTTAAGAATGTTCAGGAGGAACGGTCTAAGTAAGAGACTCATGATTAACAATGATAAAAGAAAAGTTAATGACAAAAGAAACACACTTATGCAAAAATAAATTCAATTAGCAAAAGAATAAAAATAAATAAAGAAAGAAAAGTCAAACCACCGAAAGAAAAAATCAATTCAAATCTGGTGGGTCACTCAAATTTATTTCGGTGTCTTCTCCATGTGGTTGGTATTCTAGATATGGCTTTAATCTTTGACCATTAACTTTAAACGTGACACCGTTCTTTGGGTCCTTAATTTCAATTGCCCCATGTGGAAAAACAGTATGAACAATAAATGGACCAGACCAACGAGAGCGTAACTTACCTGGGAATAGGTGTAAGCGAGAGTTGAATAAAAGCACTTTCTGACCTGGAGTGAAAGATTTTCTCATAATATGCTTGTCATGGAAGACTTTCATTCGTTGCTTGTAAATTTTGGCATTTTCGTACGCGTCATTGCGAATTTCTTCAAGTTCTGCCAGTTGTAATCTTCTTTCTGAGCTGGCTTGATGCATGTCGAAATTGAATTTCTTGATAGCCCAATATGCACGATGCTCGAGTTCCACAGGTAGGTGGCAAGTTTTTCCATACACTAGCCTATAGGGTGACATCCCAATCGGGGTCTTGAAAGCCGTTCTATATGCCCATAATGCGTCATCAAGTCTTAATGACCAATCTTTTCTGTCCGGCCTCACCGTTTTTTCTAATATGTGCTTTAGTTCTCGATTGGAGATCTCCACTTGGCCACTGGTTTGCGGATGATACGGGGTCGCCACTTTATGAGTGATTGAATACTTTGTCAAAAGAGCTTTGAATGCTTTATTGCAAAAGTGGGCACCACCATCACTGATTATCGCTCGAGGGAATCCAAAGCGTGAAACAATGTTACTTTTCAAAAACCCTATCACCACTTTGTGATCATTAGTTCTGCATGGAATCGCTTCTACCCATTTCGATACGTAATCAACAGCTACCAAGATGTATTGATGGCCAAAAGAAGGGGGAAAGGGTCCCATGAAGTCGATACCCCATACGTCAAAAATCTCAACCACTAAAATTGGATTTAGTGGCATCATGTTCCTTCGTGTAATGCTCCCCATTCGTTGACACCTATCACATGAAGAACAAAAAGTATAAGCGTCTCGAAATATAGTTGGCCAATAGAAACCACATTGTAAAACTTTAGTCGCTGTTTTTTTAGCACTGAAATGGCCTCCACAAGCTTGTTCATGGCAGAATGAAAGGATATTCTGAATTTCATTCTCTGGGACACATCGTCTGACAATTTGGTCTGCACAATATTTGAACAAATATGGGTCATCCCAAAAGAAATTCTTTATTTCTGCAAAGAATTTGGCCTTGTCTTGCTTAGTCCAATGCTCTGGAAGTTTGCCTGTAACAAGATAATTAACTATATCAGCATACCAAGGTAAAACTTCCACACTCATTAATTGTTCATCTGGAAAGGACTCATTCAATGTTAGTGGCTCTGTAATTGTGTCAAAATGAAGACGAGAGAGATGGTCCGCCACAACATTTTCTGTGCCTTTCTTATCTTTGAATTCCAAGTCAAATTCCTGCAAAAGTAACACCCAACGAATTAGTCTAGCTTTTGCATCTTTCTTCGTGAGAAGATATTTCAGAGCAGCATGATCTGTGAACACAATTATTTTACAACCAATGAGATAAGATCGAAATTTTTCCAATGCAAACACTACTGCTAGCATTTCTTTTTCAGTAGTTGAATAGTTCAACTGTGCATCATTCAATGTCATACTAGCATAATAAATAACATGGGGAATTCGATCAACTCTTTGTCCTAATACTGCTCCTACTGCATAATCAGATGCATCACACATGAGCTCAAATGGTAAGCTCCAGTTTGGGGGCTGAATGATGGGTGATGTTGTCAACAATTGCTTTAATTTTTCAAAAGCCACAAGACATGAATCATTAAAGATAAAAGGTGCATCCTTAGCAAGTAAATTGCATAAGGGTCTAGAAACTTTGCTAAAATCTTTAATGAAACGTCTGTAAAAACCAGCATGCCCAAGGAAAGATCTTACTTCTCTGACTGTTTTGGGTGGAGGAAGATTGGAAATGAGATCCACCTTGGCTTTGTCAACCTCAATACCTTTGCTCGAAATGATGTGACCGAGAACAATACCTTGTGTTACCATAAAATGGCACTTCTCCCAATTTAAGACCAAGTTCTTTTCGATACATCTCTGCAGAACTAGTGTTAGATGACGTAAACATTGATCAAATGAATCACCAAAGACAGAAAAGTCATCCATAAAGACCTCAAGGAATCGTTCAACCATATCAGAAAAAATGCTTAACATGCATCGTTGAAATGTAGCAGGTGCATTACATAATCCAAATGGCATTCTCCTATATGCAAAAGTGCCAAAAGGGCAAGTGAAAGTGGTCTTCTCTTGATCTTTTGGTGCTATGGGAATCTGATTATATCCTGAGTAGCCATCTAGAAAGCAATAAAATTCGTGACCTGCTAACCTATCAAGCATTTGATCGATGAATGGTAAAGGAAAATGGTCTTTACGTGTGACAGAATTCAACTTCCTATAATCAATGCATACACGCCATTCTGTAGTTACTCTAGTTGGTATCAATTCATTATCGGCATTCGTAACTACAGTGACTCCTGACTTTTTGGGGACAACTTGTACAGGACTGACCCATGAACTATCAGAAATTGGGTAAATGATACCTGCGTCTAATAGCTTAAGGACTTCTGTTCTAACAACTTCTTTCATATTAGGATTCAACCGACGTTGCATTTCCCTAGTAGATTTAGCATTTTCATCAAGGTGAATGTAATGCATGCAGTCTACTGGATTTATACCTTTTATATCCGCTATGGTCCATCCTAATGCTCCTTTGTGCTCTTTTAAAACATCCAACAACTTACCTTTTTGTTCGTTATTGAGGGATGATGAGATGATTACCGGTAGAGTACTTTCTTCCCCCAAGAATGCATATTCCAAGGTGTTGGGCAATGGTTTGAGCTCGAGTTTCGGTGGTGATTCTGATGATGGAATGAGTTTCTTCTCTGATGGCGCTAGTTGTTCAACTCGTGGCTTCCATTTATTAGTGTCCATAGATGGTGCTAAGTCAAGTAGGGCGTTGACCTCATCGACCGATCTGTCAATATCAAAATCCAAACCAAAGTGTGTTAAACATGTTTGTAAAGGATCATCACTAAGGTTTGAAACAAAAGAGTTATCAACTAATGCTTCAATTAAGTCCACATCAACAATTCCATCATCTGTGTTGTGAGGTTGTTTGGCAATATTGAAGATGTTCAGCTCCATAGTCATGTTGCCGAAGGACAACTGCATATTTCCAGTTCTGCATTGAATATGAGCATCCGCAGTTGCCAAGAAAGGTCGGCCTAGGATAATGGGGATGTGCTTTCTTGAATCCTGTATTGGTTGAGTGTCAATTACAATGAAGTCAACAGGAAAATAAAACTTGTCTACCTGGATAAACACGTCCTCCACAATACCACGAGGTATTTTCGTGGACCGATCTGCAAGTTGTAACACCACTGGAGTTGGGTGTAATTCTCCCAGTCCAAGTTTCACAAAAACTGAATAAGGCAACAAATTTACACTAGCTCCTAAATCCAACAAAGCATTCTCAATTGTGTGGTTCCCTATACTACATGAGATAGTGGGGGAACCTGGATCTTTGCATTTTAAAGGAATTTTATGTTGGAGTATAGAACTAACGTTTTCTGTTAAAAATGCCTTCTTTTGAACATGCATATTTCTCTTTTTAATACACAGATCTTTAAGAAACTTGGCATAAGATGGAACTTGCTTTATAGCATCAAGTAGTGGGATGTTAACACTTACCTGTTTAAAGATTTCGAGAATCTCACCTGTGGATTTTCCCTTTTTCCCTTTAGCTAACCTCTGAGGAAATGGAGCTTTAGGAATATATTCTCGAGGGCCGGTGTCTTCTTTCTCCTCCGGTGATGAGTCATCAACATTCACAGGTACAATTTGGTTTTCTTTTGGCATCTCCACTTTATTGTCGACTTCTTTTCCTTTCCGCAAGGTCATGACAGCTTTGACCTCTCCATGCTGCTGTGGTGAACTGGTACTCGCTTCATGCACTCCTTTAAGGTTAGGCACTGGTTGACTTGGAAATTTACCTTTCTCAACGGTCATTGCCAAGGTCTGAACTGAAGAAGCAAGTTGTCCCACCATCTTTTCGAGGCTTGAAACTGATTGGGCTTGTGAGTTGAAGCCCGCTCTTAACTCATTGCGTAATCCATCAATGGTGCGGTTCTGTTGTTCAATCGTGGAGTAAGTGACATTCCTGAAATTCTGGAATGCATCCTCCCATGGTCTGGGCTGAGAGTAATTCTGATTCTGGTTCTGATTGTATGGTCTGAATGGGGGCTGAGAGGCTTGAGGATTTTGAGGAATTTGTGGCATTGGTGGAGCTGGAGCTGCTGGTCCATTCTGTTGGAATCCTTGAGACCATGAAAAATTAGGGTGGTCTCTCCATCCAGGATTATATGTGTTGGAGTATGGGTTGTAATTCGATGTTTTTCTCATTACACCTATGGCATTGGCTTGATCTGAGTATGAGTCAAGGTCATGTGGCTCTGTTGATTTAGCAGTCGATAACGATGCTATTTGTCGAGCAAGTCCTTCAACCATTTCCTTGACTTCTTTAATTCCTGAAGTTGACTCACCAATTTGAACCTCATTTACTCCCTTAATCCTTCTAGTACTCCTGAGTGATCGACTCCGTTGTTGGGAATTATCCGCTTGTCGCTGGAAGAATTCCCAAATCTCTGATGCACTTTTTGACATTAGCTCTCCTCCACTTGTCGCCATTAGCCATTCTTGCACATTTGGTAATAAGCCCTCTAAAAAGTATTGGCATTGGTGCCATTTCTCGTACCCATGATGTGGACACTTCAAGAGTAGCCCATTGAATCGCTCCCATGTTTCGAAAAACTGCTCGTCATCTCTCTGGGTAAACTCCGAGATTTCCCTGCGAATAGCATTGGTTTTATGCACTGGGAAATATTTATTTAAAAATTTCGTAACCATTTGTTCCCATGATGCAATACTATTAGCAGGTAATGTATTAAGCCATGAACGAGCTCTATCCTTCAAAGAAAATGGGAATAATCTGAGTTTTACATCATCATCTGAAAAATTCTCATATTTAAATGTTTGACAAATAGCATGAAAATCATTCAAATGATTATATGGGTCCTCATTTTCTAAGCCATAGAACGTGGGGAGACAATTTAGCACACTAGGTTTTAATTCAAAACTCCTAGCAGCTACATTTGGGTATCGTATACATGATGTGCTCAAATTAGCTAAGGGACTAAAGTAGTCCTTAAATGGCCTCTCCTGTGGTGCTTGTAAATCCATTTTGTTAATGTTTTTGTGTGTGCGAAGTGTTTTCTCTAATTCAAGGTCTATAGGTTCAAGATTGGGTAATAATGACCTACGACCATGCATACAAGAAATACAAGAATAAATGGAAAACAAAACAAATAAAATAAAAATAAAAATAAGAGCAAAACAAATAAAGAAGGAGAAATTACGATACTAACCTTGTTGCGCTATTACAAACTTACTATAAAAACACAAGAACAAATACATGAAATAAACTAACTAAAAATAAATTAATAAGATAAATAAAAATGACAAAGAAGAAATAAAAACTAACTTGAAAATTAAATTGCAGAATTTAAAGTAGAGAAAAAGAAAAGAAATACTAACCTCTAAGTGTAGATCCACTTTTTTTTAAAAAAAAAAAAAATACAAAAGAAAATTAAATGGAAATATTCACAAAAATTAATTCTATGAATTAAAATTACTTACCTCCCCGGCAACGGCGCCAAAAACTTGTTGTGCAAATTTTATTGAACTCGCAAGCGCACGAATCTGTTGTAGTATAGATCAATGGTGACGAGTGTCGATCCCACGAGGAGGTGGATTTTAATTATATATAGAATTAATTTAGTGAATGGGTGATTGGATTTAAGGTGGAAAATGATTTGAATTATGCTAAAAATTAAATTAAAATGACAAGATTAAATTATGGAATTGGAAATAAAATGGCAGGAATAAATTGAAGTATAAAACTATTAAAATGACGTACTTGGGTATCTGGATCCGTATCAACATGCATCATGGGCTAAATATTCCATATTAATGTCAATTAGATCATGAGAGGGGAATCCACACCTCATGAACCACGCTCTAATAAATATGGTGCTAAGGGCTTATCGTGCCAAATAATAATAACCTTATACTAGGGAGCCGGTGAAACCAGGGCAGTACTAGACAAAATTAGTATTATTTGTCGACGAGAAGTCAAAACATCCACAAAAACTAGAGGGGAAGAGAAAATAAATTTACCAAATCAAGCCCATGACACATGTTGAGACTTCACCTTCAACCCAAACTTGAAAGAAAATTAGCCACTCATAGTTGAACTAGGGGCAAAATGGGAATTTATTAAAATATGAAGAAAATACAAGATAGAGAGAGAATTATAGAAAATGAATCCCAAAAATGAATTCAGAGGTGCTAAATTAGGGGGGGGAGGCCCCCTTTTTATAGTTACATCGAGTAAATCATGGCCATCGGATTAGAAACAGTTTGGACGCTCAGGATTGCGCCACGTCATCAGCCACTATTTGCACAGTACAGTCAACCGCCACTATTTGCACAGTACAATCAACCGCCACTATTTGCACAGTACAGTCAACCGCCACTATTTGCACAGTACAGTCAACCGCCACTATTTGCACAGTAACGCTAACAGTACCCCGTATATGTGAATAGTACCGTACGTGTGAACAGTACCGTACGTGTGAACAGTGTCATTTTTCCTTTTATACTCCTCCTATGGTTTTCGACCGTCCTGAGTAAAAAAATGATGTCCGTTTTGCCATTTGATTTCTCGTTTATTGTGAAATGACTATGATGCCCCTAAAATACATCAAATACTTAATTAAAATAAAACACACATAATTAAAGTACAAGAAATTTAAACACATAAAAGTAACGGTTGTTAGCAATACTTGATATATAAAATAACGATTTCTCCTTTATAAATATGCACTTTCTAACACTCAACACTAGACATTCGAAGAAGAAAAGTCATAAGATAGAACCATGCCAACAAAGGCCTCATTTGCCTCCAGATGATCCAGACAATACAACTCCTTTGCCAATCTATAAAAAAGGATTGAGACTCATCCAAAAGGAGTATCAACAAAAGACATGCAGACAAGAGGCTAACCAGCCTAGAATGCAATCATCACCAATCCAGTCTTGCATGATGTTTTCATCCAGCTCGTACCAAGATTAGTTTCTACCTTTGGAAAAACACACAGATGCTCAGACAAAGGTTGTCACCAAACCTTTTGTCCCGTCTCCAGTAACTCCCACAGGCCAACTTGAGGATCCAAGGCCTTTTGAAGCCGTCCTAAACTGGCAAACACAGAATGCTAGAGCACAAAATTTGGCATTCAAAACCCTTGATGACAAGATAGAAAGGGTTGCGTCTCAAGTTAAGCAGATTGACACCAAAGTTGATAAGATCACAACTCAACTTAAACACATAGATCTCAATCTACAAAATCAAGTCTCTCAGCTTAATTCATAACTTCAGATGATGATTCAAAACAGATACTGGGGTTCAAAATTCAACCAAAAGGAAGTAGAGATAAGAAAGCTAAAAGCTGAATTAGACAGAATAGATGCAGATAAACAACAACCCTCTTTATTTGTAAAATCTCCTACCCTACTTTTCCATGCACCAACCTTCAACACCTATCAATCGTTCTATACACAATCTTCCTCCCGACAGCCTGTAGATTATGCAAAATTTTTTGGATTGTCCCATACTTTGTACAGGCAAACTCCAACTCTTGCTCCACCTAAACAAAAACCCAAACCTACCAAAACCGACATGACAGAACCACCACCAGTCTATCAACAATCACCATCTGTCCTAGATCTAAAATCTCTACAAAAATCAACTCCTGAACCTAAACCAAAAGACAAAACACCTTTACATCAATCTTCGTCCCAAGTTTGTTCCCATTTGTCTGTATTAGAAGATACTTCTACTGATCAAGAATCCTCTGACGAATCTTCAAAATAATCCTCTCTTTCTCTAGACTCTAAAGTAGATTTGCCTGATATCTCAAAATCATTAATGATTCAACCCTCTACAGGGTACAATAATCTATCTCCTTCATCTCCTTCTCGAACAACACCAATTGTTAAAGGAGCAAAGTCAGATACCCAACCCACTGCACCTTCTCATGACAATCCTCCTAAACCTTCAAATGGCCCATGGTTTACCTTTGATGATATCCCGAAAGTCAAATGGCCAGTTCGATTCTAAGAATTTTCAGCATTGATAGATGTTCAGATGCTTAGAACTGGAGCAACATCTCAAACAATCTTTAAAGAATTTAATTCTCGATTTATTGGATATTTAAGAGATTGGTTTGAAAGTCTTGGCCAATACAAACAACTTTAGTTGGTCCAAGCTGAAATTTCCCAAGTTCTTGGTATCATTTATGAACAATTACTCAGAGAAGCTATTTCTACTAATGAACAAACACGACGAGAATTCCATCAAATGAAGTGTTGCTCTCTACAGATAAAAGATCTTGATTTTCACTACAAAAAAATATCTATGATGTACTATAAGCTTAATGGCTTTAGTGATCCTTCGTTAAAGCACGTCGTCGTGGCATCTCTTCCCAAAGAAATCCAGCCAAAATTACAGAGACAATTTACTATTCATCAGCTGGATATCGCCAACCTTTCTTTAGGGAAAATCTATCAGTTGGCAGTAAATTGTTTAGGAAAACTCTGTGAACAAAAAGAGTTTTTCAAGGATTTGATAGAAAACAACCAGCCATTCAAAAGTGCCTACAAAAAACCTTATCTCTCCATCAAGTGTAAAAGTGAGAAAGATTGCATTTGTTCAACCAAGAAAAAAATCTCATTTCCAGAAATACCGACACCCACACAAGAAAAACCGTACTTTACCTAGATCCAAAAAATCCTACCGCTTTTTTAGAAAAAAAGATCCTACCTAATCCTCCAAATCTAAAAGCAGTCGATGTTTCATCTATAACAAAAAAGGACATTTCGCAAGAAACTGTCCAAATCGCCCTTCTAAATCAGTTTGTCTCATTTAACAGCTTCAAGGTTCTTCATTGCTCTCCGATAATGATGATGTTAAATCTTTCTTTTCAGAATAGGAAGATTATGACGAACAAACTGCTTTTGTTCTTACAGAAGACCACTCTTATCCAGAAAGTGTTTCAATAATCCAAACCATACAACAAACACACACAACCCAGCTAGTCATACCAATTCCTTCAATAAAATCCATCTTTTACCTGAGAAATTTGACAAACTAATTCCTGTCATTGGATTCATTGACACTGGAGCACAAAAAAGTATACTTAAGCTATCCATTCTTCCAACTCATTTTTGGGAAAAGCATAAGGAGTAATTTAGAGCAGCCAATGGAGAATATTCTAGACCAATCTAATCACCAAGAAGCTAGTTGGTATTCAGTTCTTTATAAACTGCGTTCTTTAGATCAAAATTATTGGATCCAATCTACCTGATAAGGATTTTTTAATTGGGTTTGACATACTTCACCTGATTAAAAACCTTCACATTACAACCTCTGGGATTCAGTACAAACAAATGTTTCAACCATATATTAATGTCCTAAGACTGTTCTCCATCTTAAACTCTCCTCTTCATATGACTCATTCAAAACCCAATTTCTTCATTTCTGTCCTGAAAGCCATAGTCAATTTTCATATCCATCTTATTGTGGAAAAATAAAGATTTCTTCATTAACGAAAACATCAATCCTACCAAAGCTACCCATCTTGGTATGACACCATCTAATCTTAAACTAGCCTAACAAGAAGGCTCTCAATTGCTTGAACAAGGGCTTGTTGAACCCACAAATTCAAATTGGGCTTGTCAAGCCTTCTATGTGGAAAAATGGTCCGAAAAATTCTGAAGCAAAAAACGTCTTGTCATAGATTATTAGCCTCTTAACTGTTTTCTCCGTGATGATAAATTCCCTTTGCTAAAAATTCAGTCTTTGTTTGTCTATATCTGTGATGCTAAGGTCTTCTCCAAATTTGACCTTAAAGCTGGCTTCTGGCAAATAGGAATTCATCCTATTGACCCTCATAAAACTGTCTTTTGTATTCCAAGTGCCTATTATAAGTGGAAAGTAATGCCATTTGGCCTTAAAGTAGCACCCTCACTTTTTCAAAAGGCCATGATCAAAATCTTTGAGCCCATTGTTGAGTGTTAGAAAATGCATATTTATAAAGGAGAAAATCATCATTTTATATTTCAACTCTTTCTAACAACCCTTACTTTTATGTGTTTAAGTTTCTTGTACTTTAATTATGTGTATTTTATTTTAATTAAGTATTTTATGTATCTTAGGGGTATCATAGTTATTTCACAATAAACAAGAGATCAAATGGCAAAACGAACATCATTTTTGAACTCAGGACGGTCGAAAACCTTAGGAGGAGCATAAAAGGAAAAACGGCACTGTTCACATGTACGGTATCATTCACATGTACGGGTATTGTTGTCGTTACTATGCAGATAGTGGCTGTTGACTTTACTGTGCAAATAGTGGCTGTTGACGTGGTGAAATCCTGAGCGTCCAAACTGTTTTTAATCTGATGGCCATAATTTTCTCGATGTAACTATAAAAAGGGGGCCTTCCCCCCTAATTTGGCACCTCTGAATCCATTTTTGGGGTTCATTTTCTGTAATTCTCTCTCTATCTTGTAGTTTCTATGTATTTTAATAAATTCTCATTTTGCCCTTAGTTCAACTATGAGTGGCTAATTTTCTTTCAAGCTTGGGTTGAAGGTGAAGTCTCAACATGTGTCATGGGCTTGATTTGGTAAATTTATTTTCTCTTCCCCTCTAGTTTTTGTGGATGTTTTGACTTCTCGTCGACAAATAATACTAATCTTGTCTAATACTGCCCTGGTTTCACCGGCACCCTAGTATAAGATTATTATTATTTGGCACGATAAGCCCTTAGCACTATATTTATTAGAGCGTGGTTCATGAGGTGTGGATTCCCCTCTCATGATTTAATTGGTATTAATATGGAATATTTAGCCCATGATGCATGTTGATACGGATCCAGATACCCAAGTACGTCATTTAATAGATTTACACTTCAATTTATTCCTGCCATTTTATTTCCAATTTCAGAATTTAATCTTGCCATTTTAATTTAAGTTTTAGCATATTTCAAATCATTTCCACCATAAATCCAACCACCCATTTACAGAATTAATTCTATAAATAATTAAAATCCACTTCCTCGTGGGATCGACACTCGCACCATTAATCTATACTACAACAGATTCGTGCGCTTGCGAGTTCAATAAAATTTGCACAACAAGTTTTTGGCGCCGTTGCCGGAGAGGTAAGTAATTTTAATTCTTAGAATTAATTTTTGTGAATATTTCCATTTAATTTTTTTTCTTGTATAAAAAAAAGAAAAAAAAAGTGAATTTACATTTACAGGTTAATATTTCTTTTCTTTTTCTCTTCTTTAAATTTTGTAATTTAATTTTCAAGTTAATTTTTTATTAGTTCTTCTTTGTAATTTTTATTTATCTTAATTTATTTTTAATTTATGTCACGAATTATTTTTTGTGTGTATTTTTATAGTAAGGTTGAATTAAGCGCCATAAGGTTAGTATCGTAATTTCTCCCTCTTCTTTATTTTTATTTGATTTGTTTCCATCTTTATTTTTATTTTATTTGTTTTGTATGCATGGTCGTAGGTCATTATTACCTAATCTTGAACCTATAGACCTTGAATTAGAGAAAGCACTTCGCACACACAAAAACGTTAAAAACAAAATGGATTTACAAGCACCACAAGAGAGGCCATTTAAGGATTACTTTAGTCCTTAAGCTAACTTGAGCACATCATGCATACGATACCCAAATGTAGCTGCTAGGAGTTTTGAATTAAAACCTAGTGTGCTAAATTGTCTCCCCACATTCTATGGTTTAGAAAATGAGGACCCATATAATCATCTGAATGATTTTTATACTATTTGTCAAACATTTAAATATGAAAATTTTTTCAGATGATGATGTAAAACTCAGATTATTCCCATTTTCTTTGAAGGATAGAGCTCATTCATGGCTTAATACATTGCCTGCTAATAGCATTTCATCATGGGAACAAATGGTTACAAAATTTTTGAATAAATATTTCCCAGTTCATAAAACTAATGCTATTCGCAGTGAAATCTCGAAGTTCACCCAGAAAGATGACGAGCAGTTTTTCGAAACATGGGAGCGATTCAATGGGCTACTCTTGAAGTGTCCACATCATGGATACAAGAAATGACATCAATGCCAATACTTTTTGGAGGGCTTATTACCGAATGTGCAAGAATGACTAATGGCGACAAGTGGAGGAGAGCTAATGTCCAAAAGTGCGTCAGAGATTTGGGAATTCTTCCAGCGACAAGCAGATAATTCCTAACAACGGAGTCGATCACTCAGGAATACTAGAAGGATTAAGGGAGTAAATGAAGTTCAAATTAGTGAGTCAACTTCAGGAATCAAAGAAGTCAAGGAGATGGTTGAAGGTCTCGCTCGACAAATAGCATCATTATCGACTGCTAAATCAACAGAGCCACATGACCATGACTTATATTCAGAACAAGCCAATGCCATAGGAGTAATGAGAAAACCATCAAATTACAACCCATACTCCAACACATATAACCCTGGATGGAGAGACCACCCCAATTTTTCATGGTCTCAAGGATTCCAACGTAATGGACCAGCAGCTCCAGCTCCACCAATGCAACCAATTCCTCAAAATCCTCAAGCCTCTCAGCCCCCATTCAGACCATTTAATCAGAATCAGAATTACTCTCAACCCAGACCGTGGGAGGATGCATTCCAGAATTTCAAGAATGTCACTCACTCTACGATTGAGCAACAAAACCGCACCATTGATGAACTACGAAATGAATTGAGAGCAGGCTTCAACTCACAAGCCCAATCAGTTTCAAGCCTTGAGAAGATGGTGGGACAACTTGCCTCTTCAGTTCAAACTTTGGCAATGACCGTTGAGAAAGGCAAATTTCCAAGTCAACCAGTGCTTAACCCTAAAGGAGTACATGAAGCAAGTACCAGTTCACCACAGCAGCATGGAGAGGTCAAAGCCGTCATGACCTTGCGGAAAGGAAAAGAAGTCGACAACAAAGTGGAGATGCGAAAAGAAAATCAAATTGTACCTGTGAACGTTGATGACTCATCACCGGCGGAGAAAGAAAAAACCAACCCACGAGAATATATTCCGAAAGCTCCATTTCCTCAGAGGCTAGCTAAAGGGAAGAAAGGAAAACCTACAGGTGAGATTCTTGAAATCTTCAAACAGGTAAGTGTTAACATCCCTTTACTTGATGCTATTAAACAAGTTCCATCTTATGCCAAGTTTCTTAAAGACTTGTGTACTAAAAAGAGAAACATGCATGTTCAAAAGAAGGCATTTTTAACTGAAAACGTTAGTTCTATACTCCAACATAAAATTCCTTTAAAATGTAAAGATCCAGGTTCCCCCACTATCTCATATAGCATAGGGAACCACACAATTGAGAATGCTTTGTTGGATTTAGGAGCTAGTGTAAATCTGTTGCCTTATTCAGTTTTTGTGAAACTTGGACTGGGAGAATTACACCCAACTCCAGTGGTGTTACAATTTGCAGATCGGTCCACGAAAATACCTCGTGGTATTATGGAGGACATGCTTATCCAGGTAGACAAGTTTAATTTTCCTGTTGATTTCATTGTAATTGACACTCAACCAATACAGGATTCAAGGAAGCACATCCCCATTATTCTAGGCCGACCTTTCTTGGCAACTGCGGATGCTCATATTCAATGCAGAACTGGAAATATGCAGTTGTCTTTTGGCAACATGACTATGGAGTTGAACATCTTCAACATTGCCAAACAACCTCACAACACAGATGATGGAATTGTTGATGTGGATTTAATTGAAGCACTAGTTGATGATACTTTTATTTCAAGCCTTAGTGATGATCCTTTACAAACATGTTTAACTCACTTTGGTTTGAATTTTGATATTGACAGATCGGTCGATGAGGTCAACGCCCTACTTGACTCAGCACCATCTATGGACACTAATAAATGGAAGCCAAGAGTTGAATAACTAGTGCCATCAGAGAAGAAACTCATTCCATCATCAGAATCACCACCGAAACTCGAGCTCAAACCATTGCCCAACACTTTGGAATATGCATTTTTGGGGGAAGAAAGTACTTTGCCGGTAGTCATCTCATCATCCCTCAATGACGAACAAAAAGGTAAGTTGTTGGATGTTTTAAAAGAGCATAAAGGAGCATTAGGATGGACCATAGGGGACATAAAATGTATAAATTAAGTTGTTGGATGTTTTAAAAGAGCATAAAGGAGCATTAGGATGGACCATAGCGGACATAAAAGGTATAAATCCAGTAGACTGCATGCATTACATTTACCTTGATGAAAATGCTAAATCTACTAGGGAAATGCAACGTCGGTTAAATCCTAATATGAAAGAAGTGGTTAGAACAGAAGTCCTTAAACTATTAGACGCAGGTATCATTTACCCAATTTCTGATAGTTCATGGGTCAGTCCTGTACAAGTCGTCCCCAAAAAGTCAGGAGTCACTGTAGTTACGAATGCCGATAATGAATTGATACCAACTAGAGTAACTACAGGATGGCGTGTATGCATTGATTATAGGAAGTTGAATTATGTCACACGTAAAGACCATTTTCCTTTACCATTTATCGATCAAATGCTTGATAGATTAGCAGGCCATGAATTTTATTGCTTTCTAGATGGTTACTCAGGATATAATTATATTCCCATAGCACAAAAAGATCAAGAGAAAACCACTTTCACATGCCCTTTTGGCACTTTTGCATATAGGAGGATGCCATTTGGATTATGTAATGCACCTGCTACATTTCAACGATGCATGTTGAGCATTTTTTCTGATATGGTTGAACGATTCCTTGAGGTCTTTATGGATAATTTTTCTGTCTTTGGAGATTCATTTGATCAATGTTTACGTCATCTAACACTAGTTCTGCAGAGATGCATCGAAAAGAACTTGGTCTTAAATTGGGAAAAGTGCCATTTTATGGTAACACAAGGTATTGTTCTCGGTCATATCATTTCGAGCAAAGGTATTGAGGTTGACAAAGCCAAGGTAGATCTCATTTCTAATCTTCCTCCACCTAAAACGGTCAGAGAAGTAAGTCTTTCCTTGGGCATGCTGGTTTTTATAGACGCTTCATTAAAGATTTTAGCAAAGTTTCTAGACCTTTATGCAATTTACTTGCTAAGGATGCACCTTTTATCTTTAATGATTCATGTCTTGTGGCTTTTGAAAAATTAAAGCAATTGTTGACATCATCGCCCATCATTCAGCCCCCAAATTGGAGCTTACCATTGAGCTCATGTGTGATGCATCTGATTATGCAGTAGGAGCAGTATTAGGATAAAGAGTTGATCGAATTCCCCATGTTATTTATTATGCTAGTATGACATTGAATGATGCACAGTTGAACTATTCAACTACTGAAAAAGAAATGCTAGCAGTAGTTTTTGCATTGGAAAAATTTCGATCTTATCTCATTGGTTGTAAAATAATTGTATTCACTGATCATGCTGCTCTTAAATATCTTCTTACAAAGAAAGATGCAAAAGCTAGACTAATCGGTTGGGTGTTACTTTTGCAGGGATTTGACTTGGAATTCAAAGATAAGAAAGGCACAGAAAATATTGTGGCGGACCATCTCTCTCGTCTCCATTTTGACACAATTACAGAGCCATTAACATTAAATGAGTCATTTCCAGATGAACAATTAATGAGTGTGGAAGTATTACCTTGGTATGTTGATATAGTTAATTATCTTGTTACAGGTAAACTTCCAGAGCATTGGACCAAGCAAGACAAGGCCAAATTCTTGGCAGAAATAAAGAATTTCTTTTGGGATGACCCATATTTGTTCAAGTATTATGCAGACCAAATTGTCAGACGATGTGTCCCAGAAAATGAAATTCAGAATATCCTTTTATTCTGCCATGAACAAGCTTGTGGAGGCCATTTCAGTGCTAAGAAAACAGCAACTAAAGTTTTACAATGTGGTTTCTATTGGCTAACTATATTTCGAGACGCTTACAATTTCTGTTCATCATGTGATAGGTGTCAACGAATGGGGAGCATTACACGAAGGAACATGATGCCACTAAATCCAATTTTAGTGGTTGAGATTTTTGACGTATGGGGTATCGACTTCATGGGACCCTTTCCCTCTTCTTTTGGCCATCAATTTATCTTGGTTGCTGTCGACTACGTATCGAAATGGGTGGAAGCAATTCCATGCAGAACCAATGATCACAAGGTGGTGATAGGGTTTTTGAAAAGCAACATCATCTCGCGCTTTGGATTCCCTCGAGCGATAATCAGTGATGGTGGTGCCCACTTTTGTAAGAAAGCATTTAAAGCTCTTTTGACAAATTATTCAATCACACATAAAGTGGCAACCCCATATCATCCGCAAACCAGTGGCCAAGTGGAGATCTCCAATCGAGAAATAAAGCACATATTAGAAAAGACGGTGAGGCCGGACAAAAAAGATTGGTCATTAAAACTTGATGATGCATTATGGGCATATTGAACGGCTTTCAAGACACCGATTGGGATGTCACCCTATAGGCTAGTGTATGGAAAAGCTTGCCACCTACCTGTGGAACTCGAGCATCGTGCATATTGGGCCATCAAGAAATTTAACTTTGACATGCAGCAAGCCAGTTCAGAAAGAAGATTACAACTGGTAGAACTTGAAGAAATTCGCAATGATGCATATGAAAATGCCAAGATTTACAAGCAACGAATGAAAGTCTTCCATGACAAGCATATTATGAGAAAATCTTTCACTCCAGGTCAGAAAGTACTTTTATTCAACTCTCGCTTGTACCTATTCCCAGGTAAGTTACGCTCTCGATGGTCTGGTCCATTTATTGTTCATACTGTTTTTCCACATGGGGCAATTGAAATTAAGGACCCAAAGAACGGTGTCACATTTAAAGTTAATGGTCAATGATTAAAGCCATATCTAGAGTACCAACCACATGGAGAAGACACCGAAATAAATTTGAGTGACCCACCAGATTTGAATTGATTTTTTCTTTTCGGTGGTTTGATTTTTCTTTCTTTCTTTCTTTTTATTCTTTTGCTAATTGAATTTATTTTTGCATAAGTGTGTTTCTTTTGTCATTAAGTTTTCTTTTACCATTGTTAATAATGAGTGCCACACGAAGATCGTTCCTCCTGAACATTCTTAAACCACTTCAACGTATCAAAACTCATCTCAAAAGCCAGATTCAATCTTGTAAAACACATCGCATTTGGGCTCTACAACCACCAGAGTTAGTAGCCTATGTTGAGGATTTAGAAAGCCAACTCAGAAATATTGAGCGTGGTGTTTACAACATCCAGTTGGAGCTTGAGGTAAATTCAATAAGAGGACAATTTTAATTTTCCTTGTGTGTTTTAATTTTTTTTTTCTGTTTGTGTGCTTTAGTTTGTTACCCCAGTGAAATGGCGGATAACGGTACTCTGTGACAATCAAGTCGGTTACTTCAGTTTCCCATAATAACTGATATTCTGAGGCGAAAGAATGGACAGAACCGAGATTCTAGTGAAGCTTCACAAGCGATTCCCTTCACTTTCTCAGAATGCCCTCCTTACGATCTATAAAGCTCGTTCCGAACGCATACGATTGCTCATGAGGAATAACATACCTGCTGACATCCGTTGGTTAATTGAGGTAAAAGTACGATTGGCAGGTGAGTTACCTCCAAAATTTATTGCATACATGCCTGGTTGTGGTAAAAGAAATTATGCAAGAAAACGACGAGCTCGAAGAATTTCTGTTGCTTGTCATAAGTGTGCCAGAATGAATTGCAATAAAAATCCATGTTCTTTAGGAATGATGTCTGATAACAGGGAAGATAAAATTCAATTCATTAGGGATGGCTTGAATAAGGAGTCATTGGATGATATCCTTCTGTCTCTTGAAACGCATCCCAGTCGATATGTGCAAAGAGCGATTCTCCAGTTATGGCCATTATTCCAGAAAGAGCATGCACGATATAGTCTAGGGAATCTGACTATAAACGACCCTGTTTGCCAGTTTATAAGAAAACTGGATGGGAAGCCTATCCTCGACCCATAAAGGGCGTTCAAGCTGTTTCTAGACGTAAAATCAGAGGAAGATGTGAGCCACAGTCGAAACTACCTGTAAATATCCTTTTACTTTATTGTTATTTTATTTCATTTAACTATTATTTTATCATTTGCATTATTGTCTTTAATAATTTTATTACTGTTTGTTTTTACTGTTTGCTTTTTGACTATCCAGCCATGTGCTTTACGCTTTTTTGACATTGACACGCCACCTCATACACAGTTGTGATCCACTGTCACCAAGATTCTTAAATATGAATTTTTGTTAAGCACTCACAAATTGTTTTTGAGAAATATCCCAATGGCAGCTACTCCCAATAGACAATTCAAGAACCTTTGTGTGCTTTCTGGATTTACCTATGGCAAACATAAAGAGTTCGTTGATGCAGCCATAGATCTTGGTCGAAACATATCCAGAGAGAAAATTACACTTAGTGTATGGAGGAGGTAACCGAGGGTTATCAAAATTGGTCTCAGAAGCTGCTTTTGTCAGAGGAAGCCAAGTGTTAAGCATCATCCCTAGAGTCCTAAAACCTTTGGGCAGTGTGTCTGACTCAACGACTGGAGAAAAATTAGTCGTCTCAGGTATGCAAGAACGAATAACTGAAATGCTTAATCACGTTGATGCTTTTATTTTCCTTCCAGGAGATCTTGCAACACTAGAGGCACTTATCACACTAGCATTTTGGGCCCATCTGCACATTCACCAGAAACCCATCGGTTTGTTAAATGTCAATAATTTTTATGATGGCTTTATCGCATTTCTTAACCATGCAATAAAAAACTACTTTATTCCTTCCAGTGCGAAAAAGCTTTTTATTTGTGGTTACACTGCTAATGAGCTACTTGATATGTTACAAGCTTATAAACCATAACCAGACCCCTGGAGCTTTGTGTTGGAGCGTTCAAATGATGATGGTAACAGTAGCCACAGTAAGAAGTACAAATTAGATTTAACTCTCCGCCTGTAAATATTTTCTTCTGTGTTGCACCACCCAGGTGATGTCTTCTAAACTCTACTTCTTTCCTTTAAAACATTGAGGACAATGTTTCGTTCTGGTTGGGGGGAGGGAATAGTCGATAATTGTGGAATCTTGGTTAAGTTTTTACTAATTTTTTGTTGTAGAAACTAACTGTTGCTAAATTTTTGTGTTGAAGATGGCTGAATATGGAGTGTAGTGACTCTAGAAATGCATCTTCATTGTCAAAAAACAAAAAAAAAATTCAGATATTTTCTTTTGCTTTATTATGTTTTGATGTTCATTTTTCTTTTTCTTTTAATTTCTCCTTTATAAATATATATTTTCTAAAACTTTTTTGAGTCGAAGATGGCTGAATATAGAGTGTAGTGCCTCTAGAAATGCATCTTCTTAAATTAAAAAAATAAAATAATAATTTTCATTTTCTATCATTTTCTAATTAGTTTTTTTGCATCATTTTTCTGCATGCATATTTTCTTTACACTATATTTGCTACTCTACATGTTGATGTCGGAGACAAATATGAGTTACTTGAAGGAATGAACATGTCATAATAAATACCAAGTGAGTTTTTGAGCCTATCATTTTTCTTGGAGAGTAACCCTTTTGCCCATTCTTTATATAGCTTAGCAGTTTATTATTGTGTACACGATCTCTAGATTTCTTTTGAGTTAACCCTAAAAAAAATTAAAATAAAAAAAAAAATGTATGTTACTACATTTAGAAGCCTATTTAATTAGTAGATATGGAAGATTATTTAGAGTCTTAAAAGATGATGGAAAGGCCATCTTTGATCCGTTTGAGCCTTTCTAGCCATCCCTTTTATGAATATCCATAGTTAGCCCTTTTGAACCTTTTAAAAAAAAAACTTTTTCTTTGTCAACTTATCATCTTGACCCACTCCGATTTGGAGTATTACCTAATATCTTACAAAATCCATCACCCATTTATGTTTGAGAAAAATGTAAATAAATATTTTGTATAGTGAAGTTATATCTAGTTCAAAAAAAATTCTAAAAAAAAAGAAAAAAAAGTAGAAGAAGAAGAAAAAAATTGTTGCTTAAAAAAAAGCAATAATAGGTGAAATCCACCTTGCAACTTCAAAAAAAAAATTCCTCTGTATTTTTCTCAAACATATATTTTGTTTTCCTATTACCCTTCTTTGTTAACCATGTCCCTAGCCTATGTTACGTCCTAATAAAAGTCCTTCTTGATTTTAGGGAACTATAGTCTGAAGTGAAAGCTAGTTATATGGGCTAAAAAGATGTAGTGATGCATTAAAAAAAATTAAATAAATAAATTGGGTTGACTAGCATTTTTATTTGACTTGAGATTGTATTATTTCTAAGGTGAGGGCATATTTATTTCATCCTGGTGAGAGCGTGTAATATCATTTCTTGATTATTTTCTCTCAATTACCATTCATTAGAGTGAATATTTTTTGGGTTTAATTTCTTTGTGAGAGTGTCACTACCTCCAGTGAGATTTTGGGGTTTGATATGTCATTCTTGAAGGTAGCTATGACAAAGTCTACTGGGCTAATTCATGTGGATGGTTGATGTGGGTGTGATGTTTCTTTAGACTTGAGATAATGCTTATACTTTTATTTGATTGTTATCATTAATCTAATTGAATAAACAAGAGTGTTAAAAAAAATCATTTTTGAATTTTGTTTTCGCTTTATTTGCTAGGGACTAGCAATAAGCTGGTTGGGGGGTGTGTTGAGTGTTAGAAAATGCATATTTATAAAGGAGAAAATCAACATTTTATATTTCAACTCTTACTAACAACCCTTACTTTTATGTGTTTAAGTTTCTTGTACTTTAATTATGTGTATTTTATTTTAATTAAGTATTTTATGTATATTAGGGGTATCATAGTTATTTCATAATAAACGAGAGATCAAATGGCAAAATGGACATCATTTTTGAACGGGTACTGTTGTCGTTACTGTGCAAATAGTGGCTGTTGACTGTAATGTACAAATAGTGGCTGTTGACTTTACTGTGCAAATAGTGGCTGTTGATGTGGTGAAATCCTGAGCGTCCAAACTGTTTTTAATCCGATGGCTATAATTTACTCGATGTAACTATAAAAAAGGGGCTTTCCCCACTAATTTGGCACCTCTGAATCCATTTTTGGGGTTCATTTTTTGTAATTCTCTCTCTATCTTGTAGTTTCTACGTATTTTAATAAATTCCCATTTTGCCCTTAGTTCAACTATGAGTGGCTAATTTTCTTTCAAGCTTGGGTTGAAGGTGAAGTCTCAACATGTGTCATGGGCTTGATTTGGTAAATTTATTTTCTCTTCCCCTCTAGTGTTTGTGGATGTTTTGACTTCTCGTCGACAAATAATACTAATCTTGTCTAGTACTGCCCTGGTTTCACCGGCACCCTAGTATAAGATTATTATTATTTGACACGATAAGTCCTTGACACCATATTTATTAGAGCGTGGTTCATGAGGTGTGGATTCCCCTCTCATGATTTAATTGGTATTAATATGGAATATTTAGCCCATGATGCATGTTGATACGGATCTAGATACCCAAGTACGTCATTTAATAGATTTACACTTCAATTTATTCCTGCCATTTTATTTCCAATTTCAGAATTTAATCTTGCCATTTTAATTTAAGTTTTAGCATATTTCAAATCATTTCCACCATAAATCCAACCACCCATTTACAGAATTAATTCTATAAATAATTAAAATCCACCTCCTCGTGGGATCGACACCCATACTCCATCATGCACTTATCTATATAGATGATGTGCCTTTATTTTCCAAAGACCATGATTCTCATCAAGATTTACTTTCCCACTTTCTCAAGATAGTGAACTCATATGGCATCAGGCTTTTTGACAAAAAGAGCATCCTAGGACAGGATTCTGTAAAATTTCTTGGAATGGTTATTACCGCCCTGGTCCACACATATCTCAAGAGCTGATTCATTTTCTTGATGAACACCTGTCCAAAAAATAAATTCAGCAATTTTTAGGCATTGTGAATTATCTTTGGGATTTTTTCCCTCATGTGGCAATCCACACCGGCCAGTTGTCAAAAATGCTCAAGAAATCTTCCCCATCATAGGGTCAACATATTTAGTGGAAAAGGATGTTGGGTAATATTCTTTAAATAGTGGACTACAACAGCCTGAGAGAGACTGTTAAAGCTGGCTTCTGGCAAATAGGAATTCATCCCGTTGACCCTCACAAAATTGCCTTTTGTATTCCAAGTGCCTATTATAAGTGGAAAGTAATGTCATTTGGCCTTAAAGTAGCACCCTCACTTTTTCAAAAGGCCATGATCACAATCTTTGAGCCCATACTCCATCGTGCACTTATCTATATAGATGATGTACCTTTATTTCCAAAGACCATGATTCTCATCAAGATTTACTTTCCTACTTTCTCAAGATAGTGGACTCATATGGCATCAGGCTTTTTGACAAAAAGAGCATCCTAGGCCAGGATTCTGTAAAATTTCTTGGAATGGTTATTAAAGATGGTCATTACCGCCCTGGTCCACACATAGCTCAAGAGCTGATTCATTTTCCTAATGAACACCTGTCCAGAAAATAAATTCAACAATTTTTAGGCATTGTGAATTATCTTTGGGATTTTTTCCCTCATGTGGCAATCCACACCGGCCAGTTGTAAAAAATGCTCAAGAAATCTTCCCCATCATAGGGTCAACATCTTAAGTGGAAAAGGATGTTGGGTAATATTCTTTAAATAGTGGACTACAGCAGCCTGAGAGAGACTGTTAAAGCTGGCTTCTAGCAAATAGGAATTCATCCCGTTGACCCTCACAAAACTTCCTTTTGTATTCCAAGTGCCTATTATAAATGGAAAGTAATGCCATTTGGCCTTAAAGTAGCACCCTCACTTTTTCAAAAGGCCATGATCACAATCTTTGAGCCCATACTCCATCGTGCACTTATCTATATAGATGATGTACCTTTATTTTCCAAAGACCATGATTCTCATCAAGATTTACTTTCCCACTTTCTCAAGATAGTGGACTCATATGGCATCAGGCTTTTTGACAAAAAGAGCATCCTAGGCCAGGATTCTGTAAAATTTCTTGGAATGGTCATTAAAGATGGTCATTACCGCCCTCGTCCACACATAGCTCAAGAGCTGATTCATTTTCCTGATGAACACCTGTCCAGAAAATAAATTCAACAATTTTTAGGCATTGTGAATTATCTTTGGGATTTTTTCCCTCATGTGGCAATCCACACCAGCCAGTTGTCAAAAATGCTCAAGAAATCTTCCCCATCATAGGGTCAACATCTTTAGTGGAAAAGGATGTTGGATAATATTCTTTAAATAGTGGACTACAGCAGTCTGAGAGAGACTGTTAAAGCTGGCTTCTGGCAAATAGGAATTCATCCCGTTGACCCTCACAAAAACTGCCTTTTGCATTCCAAGTGCCTATTATAAGTGGAAAGCAATGCCATTTGGCCTTAAAGTAGCACCCTCACTTTTTCAAAAGGCCATGATCAAAATCTTTGAGCCCATACTCCATCGTGCACTTATCTATATAGATGATGTACCTTTATTTTCCAAAGACCATGATTCTCATCAAGATTTACTTTCCCACTTTCTCAAGATAGTGGACTCATATGGCATCAGGCTCTTTGACAAAAAGAGCATCCTAGGCCAGGATTCTGTAAAATTTCTTGGAATGGTCATTAAAGATGGTCATTACCACCCTAGTCCACATATAACTCAAGAGCTGATTCATTTTCCTGATGAACACTTGTCTAGAAAATAAATTCAGCAATTTTTAGGCATTGTGAAATATCTTTGGGATTTTTTCCCTCATGTGGCAATCCACACCGGCCAGTTGTCAAAAATGCTCAAGAAATCTGCCCCATTATAGGGTCCCTCTTAGACTGTTGTAGTCCACTATTTAAAGAATATTACCCAACATCCTTTTCCACTAAAGATTCCCACCAAAGGACAGTGCATTCTCCAAACAGATGCAAGTGATGAGTATTGGGGTGCAGTACTTTTGAAAAAGCTTGATGGAAAAGAATCTTATTGTGCTCATGCCAGTGGTCAGTTCAAAGAATCGAAAAAACACTGTCACGTAATCTACGAGGAGATCTTAGTCGTAAAATATGGAGTTCAAAAGTTTGAATTTCATCTCATTGGCCGCAATTTTCTTATCAGATTGGATAACTCCTCTTTTCCGAAGATTCTTGATTTTAAAAACAAGACACTCTAGATAAACACCTTCTCCGTCTTAAGACATGGTTTTCCAAATATGATTTTTCTTTACAACAAATCAAAGGAGACCAAAATCTCATTCCTGATATGTTATCAAGACCTTCTTCATTAACTTCTCTCATTCTCATATCCTCCTCCGTTATAGTACCAGTAATCTTCATGGCTTCTTCTTTACCAAACTTAGCCCTTACAAGGAAATCTTTCCCTTGTAATCTCAAGTTTTCTAATCCCTACTAAATTCAAGACTTTGCTAAAAATTTTTTTTCCTGGTACTTCATGAACATATATCATGCTTAGTCATCTGGTTTTTCTAATTTTCACCATGATCACCTTTTTCTCACAAGACTTACTATTGATCCCTCTAGAGATATCACAGAAGATGAACTGTAGTACCTATGGTGCCTTACAGTTTTATATGCTATTAAACTTATCTTCCTTGTCTAGGCAATATTTAAGCATCTCACTGACTCAAACAAGGCCCATTCCCTGGTATGGACTCTTTTTGAATGGTTCTCTCATCTATCTTGGTGGAGAAAACAATTTAGCCTTATCATAAATCATCATCACCTCAATCTTCTCCCTGATAAAGAAGGTGAATAATTCACCTTGATCTTAATTATCCAATGTCCTTACTTTCAACATTCTATCACTAAATTCTTCTAAACACAGGATCAAGCCTATGAGTGGAAAACTGTCCCTCATAGTTTCCCTTAACACATGGCCCTTACATTGTTTATACTCTAAAGAACTACCTCCTTGAATTAAACCATGTTCAGGCCACACCAACCGACATTCAACATACCTCCCTCAGTACACATCATGAACTTATGGTCATTCTTACTGCTAAAATGCCCTCACCCAGCAATTCACCATCCACTGGAATATTGATTAGGGAAGAAAAGTCTAATTTTAATCTAAAATTGATATTAATCCTAACCTAGTTGAGCAATTTGAATTTTTAAGAGAAATAAAACTAAGAAAATAAATGAGAAATTCAATAAGATAAAATTACCAAGGTTTTAGAATCCACCACTATTCAACTAGTAATTATCTAGTTATTGATTAATCCCCGATTTTAGAGTGATAACTCAGAATCAATCTATGTTATCTTATAGATATAACAATTAAGCTCAATTAAAATTAATCTTGTGTAGGTTTTTTTTTTTGGTTAATAGTATGATATCTAAGCATCCCATATAAACATATTGAATAACAAAGAGTCAAAGTTTTCCTGAGTACTCTATGTAAACAGTTTAATGAAAGACACAAAATCAAACATAGTACTCTATGCAAACAATTTAATGAAAGACACAAAATCAAACATAGTCATATATAGACTTCATAGATCAAAGTATAGATTTAGTCAAATATTAATCTTAACAATCAATAATGCATGACATAATTGGTGAAACATTTAATAACATCCAACTAATCATGTGAAACAAGAACCATAATCATCAAAGAATATATATAAGGAATTAATTAAGTAAAAAGATAATTATTTCATTGAATAGAGTTTCATCATTAACCCCAGTATAAGAAAATTATCTAGACATACTTGAATTGGAAGCAACAAAATTAATAAAACTAGCCATGCGAAAATTGATCTACTGCCGCTCCTCTTCTTCTCTGTCGAATGCTTCCTTCCTCAATTTAAAAGCCAAATTTCCTTTTTATAATGCTTAACCATTAAATCCTCGTTGAATACTAACTAAAATCCTTTTCCAATTTTAAAATAAATCTTCCAAATTAATGCCACCATAAGCCATAAATTTGTTTGCACTTTAGAAGTTGAAAAACTCTTGCACGTGCACTCCAATTAAGCTAAAGCCACCTATGTTGTGGTTAATTTCTTCTTCACATGGATGGATCAATTAATTTACTAGCTTTGGTTTCCTAGGCTTCACTTCCGCATGCATGTACGTCCAATTGCTTCCAAAATCAATTAATCTTTAATGCTTCCAAAATTTAACTTCTTCATACCCTTTTTATCCATAATCTCCAATTAATTCCTTATTCAATAAAACAATTCAATTAATTAAAAATAACTAATAAAAATAATTGGCAATCATATAATTAAGGGTAAAATAAGTATATATTATATATGCTCATTAGTTGTGCCTGTGAACCAACTCCCTAAGCGAAATAGGCACAAGAAAAGAGAAATAAACCAAACCAACCTACCAAAATGAATCGATTCCTCTGTAACCAATCATTCATAATATCAAATAGATTCTTTTTCTCTTTGATAAATTTATCAAGGGTTGTAGTCATTACAGTGATCATAATATTCTATTAATTAAGAATTTGAAGCATTTTTCTTTAGATCTTTACTTAAACATGTTCATACCTTGAGATTTGAAAGTTCTCAACTCAGTTTTCATGCATTGTTAAAATAATAGGGACTTTGAGCACTTTCGATATTCCTTATAATATTCACAACAAAGAGGAACATATATGAAACACTTGTTATTTTGGTTTATCAAAGGTTTCTGTCAAAAATCATCTCTACTAAATTCGCGAGAACTTTTACCCATTTTGATATTTAAAGTGTTAGAACAAATATGATTTTTAGATTTTGGAGGCTCAAAAATCTTATTAACGGAAACAAGTTTAAAATTTTCTATTTTAAGATTTTAGAATGCCCAAGACGGTTTATGGTTGAACAAACGTTATATTTAGAGATGGCCAATGGGCCATGTCGGCAAAGCAAACCTCATGCATGCTCGTGCCCGTACCGTGCTCACTATGTGTTTCGTGTCATGCCATGCTTAAATTATTTTGCTTAGGCCTGGCCTAGCACACGTGTCGTGCCCATTTGTGCCGTGCCCACAAGTGGCGTGCCATAAGCCGTGCCTAAGAAAAAAAGTCCAGTAAGTTTTTTTTTATTTTTTTAATTTTTAAGAGCGCATGCTAGACTATTGGCATACTATTTTCAAGTTTATGTACTTTTTTTAGGTTTATGCCTTTATTCAAATTTAATAGAATAAAAAATTCAAAACTCAATTTCATATTTAATAATAATAAATTAATAATAGTAAGAAAATATAATATTAATTACTAAGTTTGACCTTATACTATTAGAATTTTTTAAATACTTAACAATAATAATGATAATAAATTTTTCTTATAGGTTAGCTTAATTGTTGATGTAGAGCAAGAAATTGAAGAAATCCTAATTAGATTTAAATGTATAATATTTAGGAATATTTTAATTAATTAATTTGTATTCTAATTTAATTTGGTTTCCTATCTAGAGTTTGATTGTTTAGGTTTTGCTTATTTAAGTAATATTTCTAATTTAAGCATAAGTCTTATTAAAATAGATTTTCTAATCATATTAGGATGAGTCTTAGTTAGTATAAATAAGTGTCTTTTGTAGCTTTTACGAGGAGATGTTTGAT
This sequence comes from Citrus glauca, assembly GCA_029633175.1. NCBI lineage: Eukaryota > Viridiplantae > Streptophyta > Magnoliopsida > Sapindales > Rutaceae > Citrus > Citrus glauca. The sequence continues at coordinate 8,650,849 of JAQOOD010000006.1, read as the reverse complement.
TTCGATAATATTTTCAATTTTCAATTTTCAAATTTCTTTGTGAGTATTTGAGTTCAGTTAATTCTCGGTATTCTATGGAATCAACAAGTCTTAACCCCAAAATTCATGACATTTTCTTGAATCAATGTGAGTTTAGTTGTTTTTTTATTCCAGTATTCTCTAGAATCAACGGAATATTTGAATTTTGAATTTTCGCTGCATTAGTTTAGTATCAGAGCTAAAACCCTGGTACCACTAATTTAACTCCATCTACCACCAAACCTTTCCTTTTTGCCTTTTTGATTTTTTTCCGTTTAGCTTCATTAAAAAAAATGAAAACTGCAGCCTCAGCGTCCGCTACCGTCTACGGCCACTGGCGTGCAATTTTCGTCTTGTTCCGTTGATCTCCACCACCATCGGAGACAGAGCAAGCCGGCCATCAAACCCCAAGCATCGGACACCGTCGATTAGCCACAGATCGCCTGAAAAACAACCAAAACAGCCTGCCAACCGTGCCGTAGTTCACCAGTTTCTGCCTCGTTTTGGGCAGCATAACCACCACCAATTAACTCCTCTCCTCGAGCTCAACCTTCCTAGCCGGTTAACATCGCCGATTGATGCATCGATCGCCGGAAATCAAGCCAACAACAAAACTGCCGCCTTTATCTTGAAATTCCGGCCAAAAAACCACCTTTTTGGACAAACCACCACCACCACCATACTCATCAACCCAAAATCTCCGGCCATCCTTGTCCAAATTTTCGATCACTGTCGCCAATAACCCTATCTTTTTGCTTATTCGTAATTTGGCCCCAGTTCTTTCTTTTATACCATTATTGCCCTTTTATTTTCTGAATTTTAGCAAAAGAAACCAAACAAACACAAAAAAAAAGAGAGAATGAATAAAAGAGCGAGAAAATAGAAAAAGAAATAAAAAATTTTGAATCATAAAACCACAACATCAGTGTGAAGATTTCATCTTGAGAGATGTTTTAATTAAAATGTTAGGGATTTTACGTTTGATTTCTTAAGATTTAGAGAAAATTCGAGATAGAAAATATTTACACATAAAGCATGCATATGGATTTGATGAAGTTGTTCACGATGATGTTTGTTATGAAGATAATGAGGAAAATGGTAACTTTGTTTCTCTCGACAATATTATTCGTTCTGAGGAGAATATTAATTGGCCATTCTAGTCTACAATAAATCCTCAACACAAAGACAATGATTTGGATCAATTGCCAAAATTTGATGAGTATCTTGATATTGTGGGACGGGAAGAGGTAATTGCTCATTATCTTTTGATCTTATGGAGGAGAGGGAGATAGTTGTTGATACAGTCTCTTATTGTTCTTTTGATTTGTCGAAACAAGACAAAAGGAGTTATGATATTTTTCAACAGTTAGTGGATTATGAGAAGAAATCATTTTTCATCAACTATGTTGAAGTTCGGCGCGAACAATACGAGAAGACATTATTAGAGAAGTTGTTGATAGAAGAATTTATTTTACACCATTGGAGTGATTGGATGGACGTTATTACAAAAGTTGGAAAATTTAAAGTTCGTCGTTTATGTCACATGAAAATGTTCTTGAAGACTACAACATACAAAACTCGAGGACGAATTTTCTCCAGCCTGGTGGGAATGATGCAGAGCAAGAAATTGAAGAAATCCTAATTAGATTTAAATGTATAATATTTAGGAATATTTTGATTAATTTGTATTCTAATTTAATTTGGGTTCATATTTAGAGTTTTATTGTTTATGTATTGTTTATTTAAGTAATATTTCTAATTTAAGTATAAATCTTATTAAAACAGGTGTTCTAATCATATTAGGATAAGTCTTAGTTAGTATAAATAAGTGTCTTTTGTAGCTTTTACAAGGAGATGTTCGATTTCAATAATATTTTCAATTTTCAAATCTCTTTGTGAGTATTTGATTTCAGTTTAATATTCGGTATTCTACGGAATCAATGAGACTTAACCCTTAAATTCACAACATTCTTGTGAATCAACGTGAGTTTAATTGTTCTTTTATTCCGACATTATCTAGAATCAACAGAATATTTAAATTTTAAATTTCCACTGCATCAATTGTTAACTTGGACTTACATAGAGTCATAAATCATAATTTACAATAATAGTAATGCATACTTATAAAATCATGATATCAATTATTTATTTAATAAATTATAAATATAAATCAGTTATAGATTTTTTAAAACTAAGAATTAAATGAATTTAAAAAATTCAATTTCAAGTTATTTGTAAAATCATAAAATTTTAAGTTTACTTTCATTAAAAAATAAAACGTGCTTATTGCGGGTTTTTTTTATCGTGCTGTACTTAGCTCATCTCTAATCATGTTGTGGTTTTAAGGCCCCACTTGCCTAAAATTCTAAGCCTGGCACGGCCCACGTGCGTGTCGTACCGTGCCGCGTACCCAACCGAAACGTGCTCCCGTTGTGTTGTGTCACGTGTCATCCGACCCATTGGCTATCCTAGTTATATTTAGATTTCGAAGGCCTAGAAACCTTAGGTATGGTTAATGTAGTGTTTTAATCAAAGATATAACTGAACATGGGTTATGGCGGAGATGAGAATTCGCTGTGGTACTATACATATACTGCACTTGTAGTATAATTTGTAATGCATAACATCTTTTGATAAGGGTTAGATGGGGCTAATAATGTTAAATTAATTGTACCACTGGGTAAAAGCAGGTATGTGGCGTTGTTACACTTGAACTATGGTAGTACTAGACTATCCTTTGGACCAGCAGTCCGCAAGTTCTGGTTTCTAGCCGATATACCTATAGTCCCTGAGATATAAAACCTAAAAAAGAAAAAACCATTGATCATGATGTTAGTAATATGCCCTAAAGGCCAATCGAATGGTGATTTGATTGTTTAGGGAATGATTGTATTTGAATAGCATTTTGATATTTATAAAATGGCAAAGTTATCAATATTCATATATTAATATAATGAATATAGTCCAAGAAGTAAAATAGTTAAGGAACACATTCTCGAGTATGTCGAGAATATGAAACGTGTATCCTTTGTACTATACTTCTAAATAGTTCCTAGTGGTGGATTTATGATTGGACATTATAAATTCCTATAAACACTAGTATGTGTTATGACTCCTTATGGTATGTGATACTAAAATGGATGGTGAGTTTCATATCATTGACATGAGATGTCAAGTCAAACACATAGGTACTTGTTAAAAGAACAAGTTTACTGAACTTGACCAAATATAGTAAGCCATATGGTCGTGAGTGTTAATGGCTTATTATACATTGTAACAGACACTATGTTTAGTAATGGTCTTTAGACCTGAGGCATAACAGATGTCTTATACATAGACATCTCTGATATGTGAATGCATAACGATTGATTCCTAATCACGGAAGAGATCTAGCAATAGCTGTCATGGTTGGCTATGTATGAAGACAAGTTGATGGCCAATATGGAATTCATCACTTTTGTAATATACAAAAAGGATGTCCCTATGAGATAATATGAATTGGCAAGAGAAATCCTTGGCCAAGGTGAAATATATTTGAAGGAGTTCAAATTATATTAACATGCCAAGTTCATTTATATTTATTTTGAGATAAAGCACAACTGCTTAACATAATAAACCATAAGCTGTGCTTTTCTCTGGACATGGATGATGAAGAGACCAAGACATAGAGATACAATGGAATAGGTTCTATAGATCCAACAATTCTTGTTATTTGGATAGTCGTGATATACTGCTAGGTGTCACTCATGACTTGTAGAAACCTTATGATCAATATTGGTAAAGCGTATTACCAATGCATCTTAAGTTCATTAGAAAGGTTCTAATTGATGACTAAAGAGTTTAGCATCATTTAATGAATAAAGAGTTATCATTAAAATAGTTCTACTACCTTATAACTAAGAACCTAAAAGGTCACACACAATATAGAAATGAAAAATGAGTTACTAGAAAATGAGAAGTTAGATTTCCTAATTTTAGGAAAATCAATATTTATATTATAATTCATTGAGAACGAATATAAATATAAATATATCTTAAATATGATTTAAGATAGAAATTTAGATGTTCCATAAATAGTTTAAGGAACAAAATAAATTTCATAAATCCTCAATTAAACATTATGGAATGTCGAGCACGTAAAATGACCATTTTGGACATGTTCGGGTTCATATATGATTATGGACTTCTAGACCAATTTTGGGTTTAGAATTATGGGCTTTTATTGAATCCAATATGGATTAAGAGAAAGCATTAGAACATGTCACAAGAGAAGCTCACATTTAACCATTTGATGTGATCAAAATGGGGTTAAATGATTAATTCCGAAATTAATTAATATTAGCTATTTATTTATTTAATTAAATAGTTTATTGAAGTGATGAGATCAATTTCAATAAATAATGGCTAAGTGGATGGGTCTAGCTCATGATAATGTTTGGTGCCATTATTAGAGATAATGGTGGTTTAGTTGGTGGATGGAATCAAATGAGCTAGCACTCATGTTTCTTCATTATCTCTCTCATTTCTTAATGAAATTTCGAGATTCCAAATCCTCTGAACTCCTAGAACATTTCTAAGTGTGGACTGATTAGAGGCATCACAATTGGGGTGCTTGAAGGATCTCAGATCGTGGCAAAACAGAAGCTGTTCGTGCAGAGCTGTTTTTCTGGACAGTGTTCGGAGCTTGCTGTTTTCAGTCGTTTTCTCCCACTTCACGAAGTTGTTTTCGAAACTGCAAGTGAGGTAATTAAACTTCAATCTTTCCTCTTGATTTTCGTTTTTTGAATGAAGTCGATCCGAGGTTTCTAGAGCTTCCGCCATCTGTTTTAATTTTACTGCGCAATAGTTGCGTTATTAGGAACCTCATGGACAAATGTTGTCCTTCAAGTGGTATCAGAGCCATCTTCATTCAATTTCGAATTTTTGAAGCATGATTTATGTTATTTCCATTTATAATAGCATGAAGGATGATCATGGAAAGACCTAGATATATTTATGTCATGTGATGATTGAATAAATGCATGATTGAATGAGCTATTGATTCATTTGTTGATTTGGCCGATTTCTAATGGCTTAAATGGTTGTAATATTTTTAAATAGGGACTTGCATGTTCCTCCTTCTATTAAGATCTGATTGTATCCCATTACCCCTGAGATTTGTACCCCAATTCTTCTAAATATGTAATTACTACAAAGTGAGATGATTGCCAAAGGAAGGATGGCGTATTTACGGTGCGTTGGAGGATTGGAGCAAGAAGACTTCATGGATTGTTGCAGCACTTTCAATGTAATTTTGGCCTCTCAAATAGAAATTAATATTTGTAATAATTTGAGGCATAAGATGTCTCATAGTCATTATTGTTTGCTTGATACCTAGGTGGACCTTAATACCAATTTTGGCTCAAATTGGTTTTATTAGAAAATTCCATGATCATCCTTAGTTGGTTTGTCTATAATATGCATGAGATGTATATTAGGGTGCTTAGACATATTTGAATATTGTAAATGGAATAACATGCTAAAAAGTGAGACCATAATAATGCCCAAATACTCCCTAATTAAATAAAAATAATTATTGTTAAGTTGTAATGATGGATATTGAGAATATTCATCATGGCCTACTAATACCAATGGAATATTTAAAATATTTTATGCTTGGGCTAGTTGTCATGGATACATGGGCTACTCATTCATTAAAATGTTGAAAATAAACCATATATCATGCGATGATGCATAATTCATACATTAAGCTACCAAGAACTGTTAGGTGAGGTTAGTAAGATGTTTTGAAAATGTGCAAGGGTATTAGGGTAAACTTAACTAAATCATTTATACCAAGAACTGTTAGGTGAGGTATTAATGATTTAGAGGCCGAAGGATAATCGGTACATGCATGAGATGCATTTGGTAAAGAGTTACCTACTCATTAAAATAAGTAAGCCAAGAACTGTTAGGTGAGGTAAACTTATGCTAATGAGAATCCGATTCCTACTAGAAACTTTTACCAATGAGAGTTTCCGTTTCTTACATATGGGAGTGTATTGAAATGATAAAATAGTGGGAGGTACTATTTGATTTAAAGACCAAAATCAAATAGATTATAATAAAATGCTAATAATTTAATTTAATATTTTCTGCAGAAATATTTAATAATGAATAATCCGCTAGCAAGAATTCTGGAAAACTACCGTTTGACGGGACCCAATTACATTGATTGGTTAAGGAATTTAAGAATTGTTCTTAATTATGAGAAAATTAGCTATGTTCTTGATACACCTAAGCCAAATGAAATTCCTGAGGGAGCAAGTGAGGAAGAACGTGTCACTTATCAGAAGTGGCAAGATGATGACCTCACTGCTAAAAGCTATATATTGGCATCGATGTCCAATGAGCTACAAAGGCAACATGAAAATATGCCTGATGCAAGTTCCATGATACTTCATCTACAAGAGTTGTATGGTGAACAAAGCAGAACAGTTAGATATGAGATATCTAAGAAACTGTTTAGAATGAGAATGACTGAAGGATCGGTCAATGAGCATGTACTCAAAATGATTGATTACATAGAGCAGCTGGAAGCTCTTAATTTCTCAATGGATGGGGAATTAGCTATCGATCTTATCCTACAATCTTTGCCAGACTCATTCTCTCAATTTATCATGAATTTTAACATGAATAAAATTGAGTGCAGTCTTGCTGAACTGCTAAAGATGCTTAATACTGCCGAAACTTGCATAAAGAAGCCAAAAGATGTTATGGCTATAGAAGGACCCTCAACTAAAAAGGGTAAAAAGAAAAAGTTTCAACCCAAGGCCAAAGGTGGGATTAAGAAGGGGAAAGCTAATAAGCCCAATGACAAGGGAAAATGTTTCCATTGCGGTAAGGATGGGCATTGGAAGAGGAATTGCAAAGCTTACCTCAACAGCTTGAAAGTCAAGCCTAAAGAGAATCCTTGTGAAGGTATGCTCATTATTGAAACTAATATTTCAATTATTCAATCTACTTCTTGGATTTTAGATTCTGCTGCAACCGCACATATTTGTATGTCAATGCAGGATCTGAAAGGAAGTAGAAGACTTAAACAAGGAGAAATGTCTCTTAGAGTGGGAAATGGAGCAATGGTTGCTGCCTCAGCTATAGGGACATTTTTCTTGAAAATGACATCTGGGCATGTTATAAGTTTGAATGATTGTTTATTTGTTCCTTCTGCTGTAAGGAACATAGTTTCAATTTCATGTTTATGCAAAGACAATTATGAATTTTATTTTAGAAATAAAATTTGTAATATTTATTATGAGAATAAATATGTTGCACATAGTACTTTAGATAATGATCTTTATGTACTAAGCATGAAAGAAAATAATGCGCATGTTGTGAATGTAAATACCATAACACATAAACGTGAAAGAGAAGAAATAAGCCCCAAATATAAGTGGCATTTAAGGCTAGGTCATATTGGAGAAGATAGGGTCACAAAATTGGCTAAGGATGGACTGATCGGTCCATTTGGTTTAGAACCTTATCCAACTTGTGAATCATGTCTTCAAGGAAAAATGACTAGGGCACCCTTCGTTGGACGAAGTACAAGAGCCACTGATTTACTTAAACTTATACATACTGATGTATGTGGGCCATTTAATGAAATGACAAGGGGTGGATATTACTACTTCATAACTTTTATCGACGATCACTCAAGGTATTGTTCAGTATACTTAATGAAGTATAAATCTGAAGCCTTTGAAAAGTTCAAAGAATACCGAAATGAAGTAGAGAAACAGACTGGAAAATTTATTAAAACCCTACGATCAGATCGAGGTGGTGAATATCTCAGTGGAGAATTCCAGTCTTACCTTAAAGAAAATGGTATTGTTTCACAATGGACGCCTCCAGGTACACCAGAGCTTAATGGAGTATCTGAGAGGAGAAATCGCACACTGTTAGACATGGTGCGATCAATGGTGAGTTATACAGACTTACCAATTTCTCTTTGGGGATATGCTCTCCTTACTGCAACGTATGTACTAAACAGAGTACCTTCCAAGTCTGTACCTAAAATAACATATGAGATATGGTATGGTAAACAACCAAGCCTAAATCATCTTAGGATTTGGGGATGTCCTGCTTTTATCAAGAGACTCAAGAGTGAGAAACTTGAAGCTAAAGCGGATAATGGGAGGTTCATTGGATACCCAAAGGAAACTTTGGGTTATTACTTTTACATCCAATCTGATCAAAGGGTATTGGTCAGTAGAAATGCCATATTTCTTGAAAAAAAGTTTATTCAAGAAGGTCGGCAAGGAAGAAAATTAGAATTTATTGAGAATTCTAATGAGGATAAATCCAATGAAGAGCCTGTTCAAGTACAAACACAAGGAACACAACAACTCCGTAGATCTAGTAGGATAATTCACCCACCAGAAAGATATGGTTTTCTTCATCAGATGAATGATATATTTTTATTGGGTGATACGGATCATAGAGATGATCCTACTAGTTACGAAGAGGCAATATCAGATATTGACTCTAAGAAATGGCTTGAAGCCATGGATTTAGAGATGGACTCTATGAGAACCAACCAAGTCTGGACTCTAGTGGATCCACCCGAAGGTATTGTACCTATTGGATGCAAGTGGATCTTTAAGAGGAAGATAGGCTTAGATGGAAAGGTAGAGACCTATAAAGCAAGGTTTGTAGCTAAAGGTTATCGTCAAATACAAGGTATAGACTATGAGGAAACCTTTTCACCAGTAGCCATGCTAAAGTCCATCAGAATCTTATTGGCTATAGCAGCATATTATGACTATGAGATTTGGCAAATGGATGTCAAAACTGCATTTCTTAATGGATACATTAAGGAAGATATCTATATGATGCAACCTTGTGGTTTTGAATCTAAGACAAATCCTCATAAAGTATGCAAGCTAAAAAGGTCCATTTATGGGCTAAAACAAGCCTCCAGGAGTTGGAACATCCGATTCGATGATGCAATCAAATCATTTGGTTTCATCAAGAATGAGGATGAACCATGTGTTTACAAAAGGGTCAGTGGGAGTGCAATAACTTTCCTTGTGCTATATGTAGATGACATATTGCTTATAGGAAATGACATTGGACAAATGTCTTCTGTCAAAATTTGGCTTTCTCAAAACTTCTCCATGAAAGACCTAGGAGATGCAATGTATATCTTGGGAATCAGGATTTATAGAGATAGATCCAGAAGATTAATAGGTCTATGTCAAGCTAAGTACATAGAAAAGATATTAAAGAAATTTAATATGTGGGATTCCAAAAGGGGTTTTATACCCTTCAGACATGGAATTCATCTCTCTAAAAGCATGAGTCCAAAAACTTATGATGAGAGAGAGCGTATGAATAAGATTCCATATGCTTCTGCAATTGGAAGTCTTATGTATGCTATGCTATGTACTAGACCGGATATAGCTCATGCAGTGAGTGTCACTAGCAGATACCAGAGTAATCCGGGTGAGGAACATTGGACCGCAGTTAAGAATATCTTTAAGTACTTAAGAAGAACTAAAGATTTGTTCTTAACATATGGAGAGGGTGAGCTAAAAATTGAAGGCTTCACTGATTCAGATTTCCAGTCAGATGTAGATGACAGAAAATCTACATCAGGATTTTTATTCACTATCAATGGTGGAGCAGTAAGCTGGAAAAGTTCCAAGCAAGCAACTACTGCAGATTCTACCATTGAAGCGAAATATATATAGCTATATTAGATGCAGCAAAAGATGTTGTTTGGATACGGAAGTTTATTCAATAACTTCAAGTGGTTCCAACCATTGCGTTGTCAATCTCATGACAACAATGGAGCTATAGCACAAGCTAAGGAACCAAGGTCTCACCAGAAGTCCAAACACATTGAGAGAAGATATAACATTATTAAAGAAATCATTGGAAGGAGTGATATCACTATACAGAAAGTAGCCTCCGCTGATAACACTGCGGATCCTCTGACTAAAGCACTTACTCAACAGTAATTAGATCGTCATCTTGAGAAGATGGGTATGAGATACCATAGCGATTGGCTTTAGTGCAAGTGGAAGATTGTTAGTAATATGCCCTAAAGGCCAATCGAATGTTGATTTGATTGTTTAGGGAATGATTGTATTTGAATAGCATTTTGATATTTATAAAATGGCAAAGTTATCAATATTCATATATTAATATAATGAATATAGTCCAAGAAGTAAAATAGTTAAGGAACACATTCTCGAGTATGTCGAGAATATGAAACGTGTATCCTTTGTACTATACTTCTAAATAGTTCCTAGTGGTGGATTTATGATTGGACATTATAAATTCCTATAAACACTAGTATGTGTTATGACTCCTTATGGTATGTGATACTAAAATGGATGGTGAGTTTCATATCATTGACATGAGATGTCAAGTCAAACACATAGGTACTTGTTAAAAGAACAAGTTTACTGAACTTGACCAAATATAGTAAGCCATATGGTCGTGAGTGTTAATGGCTTATTATACATTGTAACAGACACTATGTTTAGTAATGGTCTTTAGACCTGAGGCATAACAGATGTCTTATACATAGACATCTCTGATATGTGAATGCATAACGATTGATTCCTAATCACGGAAGAGATCTAGCAATAGCTGTCATGGTTGGCTATGTATGAAGACAAGTTGATGGCCAATATGGAATTCATCACTTTTGTAATATACAAAAAGGATGTCCCTATGAGATAATATGAATTGGCAAGAGAAATCCTTGGCCAAGGTGAAATATATTTGAAGGAGTTCAAATTATATTAACATGCCAAGTTCATTTATATTTATTTTGAGATAAAGCACAACTGCTTAACATAATAAACCATAAGCTGTGCTTTTCTCTGGACATGGATGATGAAGAGACCAAGACATAGAGATACAATGGAATAGGTTCTATAGATCCAACAATTCTTGTTATTTGGATAGTCGTGATATACTGCTAGGTGTCACTCATGACTTGTAGAAACCTTATGATCAATATTGGTAAAGCGTATTACCAATGCATCTTAAGGTCATTAGAAAGGTTCTAATTGATGACTAAAGAGTTTAGCATCATTTAATGAATAAAGAGTTATCATTAAAATAGTTCTACTACCTTATAACTAAGAACCTAAAAGGTTACACACAATATAGAAATGAAAAAGGAGTTACTAGAAAATGAGAAGTTAGATTTCCTAATTTTAGGAAAATCAATATTTATATTATAATTCATTGAGAACGAATATAAATATAAATATATCTTAAATATGATTTAAGATAGAAATTTAGATGTTCCATAAATAGTTTAAGGAACAAAATAAATTTCATAAATCCTCAATTAAACATTATGGAATGTCGAGCACGTAAAATGACCATTTTGGACATGTTCGGGTTCATATATGATTATGGACTTCTAGACTAATTTTGGGTTTAGAATTATGGGCTTTTATTGAGTCCAATATGGATTAAGAGAAAGCATTAGAACATGTCACAAGAGAAGCCCACATTTAACCATTTGATGTGATCAAAATGGGGTTAAATGATTAATTCCGAAATTAATTAATATTAGCTATTTATTTATTTAATTAAATAGTTTATTGAAGTGATGAGATCAATTTCAATAAATAATGGCTAAGTGGGTGGGTCTAGCTCATGATAATGTTTGGTGCCATTATTAGAGATAATGGTGGTTTAGTTGGTGGATGGAATCAAATGAGCTAGCACTCATGTTTCTTCATTATCTCTCTCATTTCTTAATGAAATTTCGAGATTCCAAATCCTCTGAACTCCTAGAACATTTCTAAGTGTGGACTGATTAGAGGCATCACAATTGGGGTGCTTGAAGGATCTCAGATCGTGGCAAAACAGAGGCTGTTCGTGCAGAGCTGTTTTTCTGGACAGTGTTCGGAGCTTGCTGTTTTCAGTCGTTTTATCCCACTTCACGAAGTTTTTTTCGAAACTGCAAGTGAGGTAATTAAACTTCAATCTTTCCTCTTGATTTTCGTTTTTGAATGAAGTCGATCCGAGGTTTCTAGAGCTTCCGCCATCTGTTTTAATTTTACTGCGCAATAGTTGCGTTTTTAGGAACCTCATGGACAAATGTTGTCCTTCACATGATACCACCCGAAAACAGATCACCTCTGACCTTCAAAGAGGGTGAACATTGTGAGAAAAAAATTTTATTTTAAATTGGTTTTATAAAGAAATTAGAACTTTTCTGATACACAGGATCCTTGAAGCAAGGCAAGTGTAGAGTATACTCAGTATAAAAAATAGAGATGAACGCTCTTAGTTTAGTAACTCAAGTATTTTCTTCGTTACCTAGAAGAAGAAGAGAGACTTAGTAAGCCATAGAAGTTTAAGAAAAACTTAGAAATATTATTGATGGCAATTTGAATTTTACAAGGACGGAAGAGCTCTTACATAGAGCTGGAAAGCTAAAATAAAGATAAAGATAAAGATAAGATAGGACCCTTATCTTTTCTTTAAGCATAAAGCAAAAGCAAACCATAATTAAAGCAAAAGCAAAAGCATAAAAGCTAAAACGCACTTTTAGACAAGGTAGAACCCATATTTTTTATTGAAAGCAGGAAAAACTGAGATTCTTGGATGACTCTATAGCCATGTGAGGTGATTATGGAGTTGAGGGAAATCTAGATGGGGACATGTCACCGGTTTCGTTTTCATATTCTTCTTTTTCTCTTTGGATCTCTTGGTAAATTAGGATGTCTTCATCTAATTCGGAGCTTGCTGGTCATTGTGCTTGAGGTGGAGTCGACGAAGAGCCTGGTTTAGTGATGGTGTACTAAGTGTCTTGGGTTTGTAATAAGGATTGAAAGTCTACCCAAGGGTCTTGAGCATCTTGGAAGAGAACATTGGTGTAGTCAGGACTTTGTTCTCGAACAAGAATGCCATAAGGACTGGAACTGGATCCTGGAGTACATATTTGAATGTCTGGTAGAATCTCAAGAGTGTGGAAAGGACCAATGGAGATGTGGTGAATGTCTGTTGGGATATGTTGGACATTGTTGAGTTCTAACAAGTAGGCTTTGAGAGTAGAGATGATTGTAGGATCATGGTCAAGAGGGAAAAGATGAAGGAATGTTTTCCATTCATATGCCATGTCCTGTGTCTAGTAGTCTTTTGTTTAAGGATGTTGGAAATATGGCTTGTGGACTATGAATACCAAAATAAACATATTTGCTTCTTGATCTGGAATTCGATCTAACTGATAAAAAAATTAGATATATTTTGTAATTGTTTATGCTACCAAGTGAGTGGTAAAAACCATTCAAGGAGTGTCCAGAGAAGTATGGGTGCATGATCTGGTGTGGAGATATGCCTAAGGATTGGTCGAACAGGGGGAACAAGTTTTATAGCAAATAGCGATATAAGATACCACATGTACCATAACTCATCTTCAGAGATGGTGAGACTGGGAATAATGGTGAAACCAGAAAGGAACAAGTGTTCTACACATAGAGAAGGAAATCTTTCAGGTAAGGAACTTATTTGCGAAGGTTTGGATTTGGAAAGTTGTACGAAAAGTGAGGTTGAGAGGATAAGCTTTTTGAGTGAGAGCCTTGAAGGGGAGTGTTTGATACATGGCTATTATTGGGATTGTTTGGATGGAAGAGACGAGAACAGGGTTTTTTTTATAGATGGTCGGGTGAGGAAATCAGGGATAAGATTTTTATCACCTTTGATGTGTTAGACTGTGTAGTCATACTTTGTAAACCATTTCTTTAAGTTGAGTAATTGCTTGTCAGGAAGTAATTTGTTCTTGAAGTTAAAGATATTTGGAAAAGAAATATTGTCCATTCAGATAAGAAAATTTTGGCTGGTGAGATGAAATTCAATTTTCTTGATTCCATATTTTACCGCAAGAATTTCCTTGTAAATCACGTGGTAATTCTTTTCTGAATCTTTGAACTGTCCATTTGCATGAGCGCAATATGAATCTGAGTCACCAATCTTTTCCAGGAGGATAACACTCCAAAAGTCATCACTAGCATCTGTCTGGAGGATGCGTTGGCCGGTAGTGGGAATTTTGAGTGAAGGAGGTGACTGGGCTATCTTTTTTAGCTGTCTTACAGCTTCTTCTGGCCCGGACCCCATAGTGGAGTCGTCTTTTTGAGCATGCAAGATAGCTGACTAGTGTGGACCGCAACTCTGGGAATAAAGTCTCTGATATAATTAATAATTCAACGGGACTGTTGAATTTGCTTTTTGGTGAAATTGATGTTGGGAAACTTTAATAATTCTACTGCAATGTGTGGTCCTGGATAATAGTGGCCATCTTTTAAGACCATGCTAAGAAATTCAATAGATTCCTTGCCTAAGCTTTTTTCTTTTCAGAAATCATGATGTCATGTGTCTGCACGATTTCCGAGAAATATGAAAGGAGTTGTTAATGTGTGGTCATGGGAAAACAACAGGATGTCATCAATGTAGACCAAAGCATGATGTAGGATTGGAGAGAAGATCTTAACCATTGCTGTTTGAAATAATGACGGAGCAACTTTGAGACTGAAGGGTAGAACTGTCATTGATAATGAGCATCAAGGATACAGAAGACTGTTTTGGGACAATCTTCTGGAGAAATGACAAGTTGCCAAAAACTAGCTTTAAGATCAAACTTTGAAAATACCTTTGCACCTTGAAGATGAATGAACAGGGATTGGATCTTTGGAAGAGGGAATTTATCATCTTTAAGGAAAACATTAAATGGCTAGTAATCAATGACTAATCTCTTTTTTTCCATGAACTAATTCAGATCGTTTTTCAATATAGAAAGCTTCACAAGTCCAATCTGAAGTAGTGGGTTCTATGAGACCTTGCCGAAGTAGTTGAGTGCATTCTTGCTTGGCAAGAGTGAGATCAGATGAAGGCATCCCCGAATGTGTGGCTTTTGTAGGATTGACATCTTCATTGAGTTTGAAAGGAAGATGGATGAAAAACTATTCATTTTCCCAAAATGGTGAGGGATGAGTAAATTGAGAGTGATTTTCAGGGCAAAGTTCAAGGAACTTTTGGCAAATGGAGGTATAAGGATGAACAGTATTTGACAATGTATACAGACAGAGAATATCTGTGTAAGGCATAAAAATTTGTTTGAATTTAATGCCTGTTAGTGTAATGAAGAGGTTTTTTACCGGTTAGAGAATATCAAATCTGATGAGGAGATCTTTGTCTGGTAAATCTGAACTAACAATGTTTTGCCAGACGATATAGCTGGGGAAGAACTGGATACCAATTATTTTTTGGGTAATCAGAGAAGTTTCAAAAATTTTCCCATTTGCAGCTATAAAGTATTCAGTATGCTTGTCCCAATAGTCTGGAGGAAGGATTTTAGGATTGAGCATATTTTGCTGTGCGCTAGTATCAAAGAAACCAATGACTGAGACAGGTTTATGAAATTTAAAAGGGATGACGAAAATTTTTATTGATGGACCAGGAATTGTGGGATGAATGTGGTTAATCTCTTGAATAGTGGAGATCACATAAATGTTATCTGGATCTGAGCCTGTTGAATCAGCAAGGATGAAGGCTACATGATCATCTTTCTCTGACTGTTTTGAGAAAATGGATTCAACTTCTTCGTTGTCAGAAAGGATAGAAGATTATTGTAGGTGCTAGATGAGACGAATAGCTTTTGCTGACTTATTTGGGCAATTGCGGGCAAAATGTCTGCACTTTTTACAAATAAAACAACGATTATGTTTCTTCATTCTGAACTAGGAAGGATCCTTTTTTCTGAAGTATCTGTAAGGCTTTTTTGGTTTTTTGGAAGAGCATCTCTGGAAATGCTTCTGAAAGTGTTTCTTTTTGGTAGTTGGACAAGTACTTTTTTTGTCATCTTTGCACTAGATTTTGAGATAGGGTTTTTTGCAAGCTGAGGCAAAAGGTTCTTTGTGTTCAATAAGATCTTTGAAGAAATTTTTTTGTTCACAACTCTTATCAAGGGATAGCATATTTAATTGAAAGATTTTTCCATGAGAGACATTTACTATGTCGAGGTTAAAGGCTGTCAATTGCCTTTGAAGCTCTGGCTAAAGCTCCAGCAAAGACATGCTTTAAAGATGGATCATTGAATCCATTCAGTTTGTAAGAAAATGTGCTCATTCTTTTGTAATTCATTTCCAGGTGATGTCATTTAAGAGAACAACATTTCAGTTGGTGGAATTCTTTTCAAGATGCTTCAGTTGATGTTGTTGGTTCTCTAATAAACTACTCATAAATGACTAGAAGAGCAATAAGAATTGTGGTTTGAATCAATTGGAGTTGTCTGTATTCGCCTAGACTTTCAAACCAATCTCGTAGAGATCCAGTGAATCTAGAACAAAACTCTCGGACAATATTATGAAATTGTGCATTAGGACTTGTCGTTTGTACATCAATCCATGCAGTAAATTCTTGATGTCGAACCTGCCATTTATGACGAGGAATGTCATCAAATGTAAACCATGAAGAAGAAGATGGTTTGGAATATTTTTCAAAAACTGAAATGGGAAAAAGGGAGCTGGTTCTGTTTGTGAGCATTGGACATTATCATTATCATCAGAAGATTCTTCTGCAATAAGAGTGTCTACAACAGGAGTAGATTTACTAGGATTTTCTATTTTTGTGGCCATAAGAAAACCAAAAATATCTGCATATTGAGACTCGGAGTCTGAAAAGTTTGTTCAGAGGAACTGCGTATTTTTGTGGAGGGTAAACTTTCTTCTGAGGTTAAATCTGAGTCATTGTTTGGAGAATCAATGTGCTGATAATGGTATTGATAAGCTGGAGCTTTGTCTTTCTTTGGAGGTTCAGGAGTTGCTTTAGGAGAGTCTTCTGGAACTTGAAGATCTTCCTTGGGTGGAGGTTTTGAGATCTTGACTTTTGATTTGGATCTTTTTAGTAAAGTAATTTTTGGTGGTGGAATGGAAGGGATATTATGAAGATGGGAAAGACCAAAGAATTGATCGTAAGTTGACTATTTAGAAGGAGTGTAAAACGACTGGTATGATGTGAATAGTGGTGCTGGGATAGGTATAAACTATGTTTTGGTGAAAAGGAATGGTTGTGCTTTGTCAGCATCAATTCTGGTCAATTCTGGCTTCAGCTGTCTGATCTCCTTTTCTTTCTTATTGAATTCGGGACCCTAAATACGATTGTTGATTATCGTTTTGAGATCAATATCTAATTCATAGATTTTATTCTGCATATTTGAATAAATTTGTCTAAGTCGGGTAGAAATAATGTCCATTTTTGTTTCTGTTTGTGACACATGTGATGCCACTTTATCAATCTTTTTACCAAGATGATGGAGATGTTGATTCTGAGCACTGGCATTTTGGGTTTGCCAGTTGAGCACTGCCTCATACTGCTTTGGTGCTTTTGGTGCTCCAGCGGTTGTGATTGTTGATTGGGCATACGGTTGAGAAACAACTTTGGTTTGAGGGTCTGTGTGCCTTTCGAGTGGAGGAAAGGATTCTTGGTATGATTGGCTAGAAGATGAGAACATCAAGCATGACTTGATTTTTAGTTGAGCAGGAACAAGCTTAAATGAGGATTCTCGTTGGAGTTACGTGAGTGCTTTCTTGTAGATGGGAAATGGTTGGTCTGATTCTGGATCATCCGGAGGTCCTAGGAGATACGACCGACACTGAGTTTTAAGAGGAGAAGGTTTTTTCTTTCTCCTTCTTCATCTCATGATTTCAAAGTCTTCGTCATCATCTATATCATCTAAGCAGAGACAATCTGGATTACACATTTGGGCTTCTGGAACATCCCATAAGAAACGACCGTTGACTTTGTCAGGGTTTATTGGATACCCTTCTAAGGAAAATCTATAGATCGGAAGATTTGGCTCTTGTCTAATAGAGACTACAGTGATCATAGTAGTATAAGCGAGTCGTGGAGGATCTGGGCTAGGTTTGTTAGGAGTTTAAAAAGACATCTTGACTTGTCTGTCTGATCTTCTTTCAAAGTTGGCTTGGGATGTCGGGACAGGTTCTGAATTATGATGGAATTGCTCATAATTAGTAAGCCATTCCAAAGACATGAGTTGAAGTAACTCTTGCTTTCGAATTTGTTTGGGGATTTGAATAATGGTTGGAATTGTATTTGTGTCTGCAAGAATCATCAGTGCATCATTAGTTGTTTGTGCAGTTGGGAGATCTTGCACATGATTTTGCAATTGATACACTATCTGGTGATGGAGAGTGGCTATTTTGGAAGTGGATATTTGTTTTGCTCCTTCGAGCTGGATTTAGACTTTCAGTGTTTTGGAAAGGTCGGGATCTTCGAGGGACCTGTTGAAATTTGGGTAGAAGGTTAACAAGACACTTCCAACATGGAGAGTGGTTCAAACAGTGCCAATAACAACATGTTGATACTGTTTGAACCTTATGTCAAGGAGAGCAATTCTAACTGTGACGGGTAAGCCTTTTCTACCATGTAAGGTGAGGATAAGACTGACACCACTTAGATGAAGGTGTGTATATCCTTCTCGTTTCTAGTTGGTTACAAGATCTGTTGGTATATCTATAGTGACATATTGTTCACTTTGAGAGGCTTGGAGAGCACACTGATCAAGTCGTGAGGACTGGATGTACTCTTTAGAAAGATGTATTTTTATGGAGATCAGTGTGCGGATACTTTGGGTGAAGGAAGCTTTTTGTTTGTAAAGATGGTATGGACTCATAACAGGGAATTGGGATTCATTAATTTGAGTAGATTCAGGAATATAGGAGTATCCAACAAGATTTTCTATTTTTGAGGCTACATGT
This sequence comes from Citrus glauca, assembly GCA_029633175.1. Classification (NCBI taxonomy): domain Eukaryota; kingdom Viridiplantae; phylum Streptophyta; class Magnoliopsida; order Sapindales; family Rutaceae; genus Citrus; species Citrus glauca. The sequence goes on along the minus strand of JAQOOD010000006.1, from coordinate 8,632,043 downwards.
TTTTGACAAGAACGAGGTAAAGAAAGAGTAGAAGAGAGAGAAATAAGAGAGGATTTTGATGAAACTATGTCAGATGAAGAAGAGGAAGATGCCATTTTAGATAGAATTTCTTCTAGGTGTTGAATAATAATACTTGAGAACTAAACCATGATACCACCTATAGACAACCACGAGACCAATAAAAGTCAAAGCAATTTTTCTACTAAATTCTATTATTTATGTAATCAAAAAGTTAATTGAAAGATATTTTGAATATTCAAATAACTTTTTAAGGCACTAAACAATATAATTTGGCAAAATATTTTTCATGGCATTATTCTTCTCATTGAAAGCTTCAAAATATAATATTTATACCTCAATCCACATTATTTGCTCCATCTAATCTTTATAAAAAGATCTCAACATCATAATCTTGAATTACAACACATGAATAAATTGTCTTTTTGTAAATATTCACTAATGGATTCCAATTCTATTAATAGATAAGTGTAAAAATGATCTTTCTGAAAGCTCGAATGGAAAAAATGAGAAATTTCAAACATTTCAAGTATTTTTACACTTTATAATCTTTAGGATGGAAAATTAATAATTAATATTCTAAAATTTAATTAACTGAAAGGTGTAGATATAGAAACTTGATAGGTTTGAACAACCCTCCCTTTGTTTTCTAGCCTTATTTTTTATTTAGGTTTAATTTATATATCCTCTATGATATGTAATACTCAATTTCTGTCTTCCTATTATCATCACACAATATTACATTCTGATAATTGTCTTAGTTCCACTTCTCTCTTCTTAGAGACGTCAGAGAATGAAGAACCACTCCCCTCTTTCTAGAGATGTGAGAAAATGAAGATTTTTTTTAATTGTGTAGGCTTAATCTATTTAGTCATAGTTGAATTATTGGTTAATATTGGTTGTTTTAGCCCATTTTTAGTTAGATAAAAATTAAGAGTGTGTTTATTTTTTGGATTGGGGAATGAGTGTGTATTTACTTAAAAGAGTAAATTGTGGATTGAGAATGAGAATAGTCATCAAATTTAAGAATAAGGAATGATAATCTCATTTCTAAAGGGAAAGTGAGAATGAAAATGGGGAAATGAGAATAAGAAGTAAATTGACACTTTTTTTTTTAATACTGATTACACATCAGATTACTATATTACACAGATATTTACAACTGCTATTAGAACAGGCATTACACTGATATTTACAAAAATATAGATAACTTGGCCTTACATTATTATATTAATTCTATGAAGTACATACCCAGACATATGACCTTCACAGACGAGGAATGTCTCTACTCCACTCGTATTTCGCAAGGGAGAAAGACTTACAAATTAACTTCACACAATTTTTTGCTTAATTGAGCGAGATTGAGCCTATGGAGACTCTCAAACTACTATCCTAATAGTCCTGTTTAACTTTGAGAGTAGTGGTTCACCACTAAACCAAAACCCAAGTGGCAATTGACACATTTACTCTTAAGAAAATTAAGCATTCATTTTACTTTACCCATTTAAGTATTAAATAATAATAATAATATTAGTGATAATAATGATGATGATGATAATAATAATAATAATAATAATAATAATAATAATAATAATTAGTAGTAGTAGTAGTAGTAATAGTAATAATAATGACAACAACAACAATAATAATTATAAATTATAATACAATGCTAATATTAGTTATAATAACAACAACAAAAACAACTAAGTGTATTATGATAATTTGAAATAATGTAATTCCAATTACATGATAAAGTAAACACGTCTATGAGAATATAGCTCATTCGCTACAACAAAAGACTTATAATGTTAAATGTGTTGTTAAATGGTTAAGATGACAAAATTTGTATGTTGTTCATCCATGAGCCATGGAAAGTTGTACACTTTTAAATGCACATAATTGACTTCGTTAAATAGATTATATGGCAAGAAATATTAGCCGTTAATAATTTCTTCAATGGTGTTTATTGATATGCTCTAATAACTATGGTAATAAAGTCGATTAACATCTTTTATTGCAAACTTAAATTGCTGTAGTAACTTAAAATGTAATTTCAACATATGCCATTAAAATATTATATCTTCAAAGTTTTTCTTTTTTAAATGATGCAAAAATATGATTTTTTTTTGATTTCATGCTTCTCAAATTTATTCTCTATTTCATTCACATGGTAAAATTGCATTTGGTACATTGCGGCAAAAATTAAAACTTCTTAAGTTCTACTTTTTTTTGACACAACAAGTGAAGAGAAAGAGAAAGATATTATTTCAATTCTAATTCCATCAGCTTAAGTAAACAAATAATTTTAATTCTCATTCTTTATTCCAATTTCAGCCCATTTCGATGTTAACTTCTTTTGAGTTTTTCCCTACTTTGATTCGTGGGAAGTAACTAAACTATAAAGATGTGTTTACTTTTTAGATTGGAGAATAGAAATGAGAATTCCATTATGTGTAAACACTTACAAAAATTGAATTAAAAAATGAGAATGGAAATGATGGGATCCATCAAATTTCATAATAGGGAATTAGATTCTCATTTCTATGAGGGGTTCGAAATGGGAATCCCATTTCTTGGAGTTCACTCAATGAAATGTTGTTCACTCAATGCTAAGGATCTTGACATCCATTATAAAATAATGTCCCCGATGTTCTATAAGTTTAATGGATTCAATGAGCCAACATTAAAGCATGTTTTTCTGGCTTCCCTTCCTGATGAACTCCAACCAGACATACAGAGGCAACTTCCTGCATCCAATCTTGTCCTTGACAACATTTCTCTTGGCAAAATCTTCCAGCTTGCCAAAACTTGTTTTGACAAACTCTATGAGCAGAAACAGTTTTTCAAAGAACTGTTAAATGACAGAGAACCATTTCGGAGTGCCTAAAAAAGCCTTATTTGCAGATTAAATGCAAATAGAAGAAGGATTGTGATTGCCATCCTAAAAAGAAAAAGCATTTTGGGAAATTCAAACATCCGAAATTCTCATCTAGGCCTCGCCGATCCAAACGGCCCTACAGATTCTTTAGAAATAAGTCATCTTCATCCAAAGACCTTAAATAGAGAAAATCAAGCAGATATTTCATCTGCAAGAGAAAAGGCCATTATGCCAAGGATTGTCCCAACAAAAGGGAAAAATCTATCAGGCTAGTTGAGCATTTCCAAGCTACTACAGATTACTCCCCAGAAAAAGATGAATAGGAATTCTTTTTTTTTTAACAAAATGAACCCAATGATGAAACTGTGTTTGCACTACAGAATTCTTCTGATGACTCAGAGAGTGATCAGTCCCAAGTGATTTTTCACCAACAGTTGCTGTCCCTTGATACTACTATTCCTATCCCTTTTATCAAACTCCAGATCTTGCCCTTAAAATTCCAAAGGCCCATTCCAGCCATCGGTCCAATCAACACTGGAGTCCAATGCAGCATGTTGAATCTGCATATTCTTCCATTGGAATATTGGACAAAATATGAGGAACATTTCAAAGTTGTCAATGACAAATTGTTCACGACTTCTTTGATTACCAAAAAACCCATTGGTATTTAAATTTTCCCAAACTGTGTCATTTGGACCAAAATTATTGGTTCAACCCTTCCTAATAAGGATATCTTGTTAGGCTTTGACATCCTTCACTAAATCAAACATCTCCAAATCATTCCTACTAGAATCCGAGTCAAGTCCATGTTTAAACCTTTCACAGACATTTTAAAAATTTACAACCTATCTGACACACCTCAGCTCTATCAGGATATTTGAACCAAACTCTTGTGCTCGTGTCCAGAGTCCCATTCTCAGTTTACCCATCCAAACCCATTGTGGAAAAACAAGTCCTTCTTTATTAAGTTACCTTTCAAACTAAATGAAGATGTTAATCCAACCAAAGCTACCCATCCAGGAATGATGTTGAGTGTTAGAAAATGCATATTTATAAAGGAAAAAATCATTATTTTACATATCAAGTCTTACTAACAACCCTTACTTTTATGTGTTTAAGTTTTTTGTAATTTAATTATGTTGTTTTATTTTAATTAAGTATTTTATGTATTTTAGGGGCATCATAGTCATTTCACAATAAACGAGAGATCAAATGGCAAAACGGACATCATTTTTGAACTCAGGACGGCCGAAAACCTCAGGAGGAGCATAAAAGGAAAAATAGCATTGTTCACATGTACGGTAATATTCACATGTGCGGGTACTGTCTACGTTACTGTTCACATAAACGGATCAATGACGTGGCATTGACCAATGATGTGGCATTGACTGATAAAGTGTCATGATTCTATTAGACTAAAATTCTTATGCACTGTTGATGGTGACATAGCAGCATATTAGTGGATCAAAAACTGCAAGTACGGTACATGCAACACATGGGATTACTACTGTGCAAACTGCGTTACTGTTCAAACCATGTGCAAACCGTGTCACTGTTCAAACCGTGGTCAAACTGTGTTACTGTTCATGCATACTGTTGACTGTACTGTTGACTAATGACGCGGCGCAATCATGAGCGTCCAAACTGTTTTTAATCCTATGATCATGATTTACTCGATGTATCTATAAAAAGGAGGCCTCCCCCCCTAATTTGACACCTCTGAATCCATTTTTGAGATCCATTTTCTGTATTCTCTCTCCATCTTATATTTTCTACGTATTTTAATAAATTCCCATTTTGCCTCTAGTTCAACTATGAGTGGCTATTTTTTTTTCAAGCTTGGGTTGAAGGTGATATCTCAACATGTGTCATGGGCTTGATTTGATAAATTTATTTTCTCTTCCCCTCTATTTTTTGTGGATGTTTTGACTTTTCGTTGACAAATAATAATAATCTTCTCTAGTACCGCCCTGGTTTCACTGGCTCGCTAGTATAAGATTATTATTATTTGGCACGATAAGCCCTTAGCACCATATTTATTAGAGCGTGGTTCATGAGGTGTAGATTCCCCTCTCATGATTTAATTGGTATTAATAAGGAATATTTAGCCCATGATGCATGTTGATATAGATCTAGATACCCAAGTACGTCATTTCAATAGAATTCTCTTCAATTTACTCTTGCCATTTCAATTTCAATTTCAGAATTTATTCTCGCCATTTTAATTTAAGTTTTAGCATATTCTAAATCATTTCACCACAAATCCAACCACCGATTTACAAAATTAATTCTATATATAATTAAAATCCACCTCCTCGTGTGATTGACACTCGTCACCATTGATCTATACTACAATAGATTCGTGCGCTTGCGAGTTCAATAAAATTTGCACAACAAGATTTTGGCGCCGTTGCCGGGGAAGTAAGTAATTTTAATTCATAGAATTAATTTTTGTGAATATTTTCATTTAATTGTTTTCTTGTATTTAAAAAAAGAAAAAAAAAGTAAACCTACATTTAGAGGTTAGCATCTCTTTTCTTTTTCTCTTCTTTAAAATTCTCTAATTTAATTTTCATGTTTTTTTTATTTCTTCTTTGTGATTTGTTATCTTACTAATTTTTTTAGTTAATTTATTTCACGTATTATTTTGTATATTTTTATAGTAAGGTTGTAATAGCGCCATAAGGTTAGTATCATAATTTCTCCTTCTTCTTTATTTTTTATTTGTTTTGTTCCCATCTTTATTTTTATTTTATTTATTTTGCATGCATAGTCATAGGTCATTATTACGTAATCTTGAACCTATAGACTTCGAACTTGAGAAAATACTTCGCACACACAAAAACATTAAAAACAAAATGAATTTACAAGCACCACAGGAGATGCCATTTAAGGACTACTTCAATCCTTTAGCCAATTTGAGCACATCATGCATACGATACCCAAATGTAGCTGCTAGGAGTTTTGAATTAAAACCTAGTGTGCTAAATTGTTCCCCACATTCTATGGCTTAGAAAATAAGGACCCATACAATCATTTGAATGATTTTCACGCTATTTGTCAAATATTTAAAAATGAGATTTTTTCAAATGATGATGTAAAACTCATATTATTCCCATTTTCTTTAAAAGACAGAGCTCGTTCATGGCTTAATATTACCTGCTAATAGCATTGCATCATGGGAACAAATGGTAACGAAATTTTTAAATAAATATTTCCCAGTGCATAAAACCAATGCTATTCGCAGGGAAATCTCGGAGTTTATCCAGAGAGATGACGAGTAGTTTTTCGAAACATGGGAGCAATTCAATGGGCTACTCTTGAAGTGTCCACATCATGGGTACGAGAAATGGCACCAATGCCGATACTTTTTGGAGGGATTGTTGCCGAATGTACAAGAATGGTTAATGGCAACAAGTGGAGGAGAGCTAATGTCAAAAAGTGCATCAGAAATTTGGGAATTCTTCCAACGACAAGTGGATAATTCCTAACAACAGAGTCGATCACTCAGGAATAGTAGAAGAATTAAAGGAGTGAATGAGGTTCACATTGGCTAGTCAAGCTCAGAAATTAAAGAAGTCAAAGTGATAATTGAAGGTCTCTCTCGACAAATAACATCGTTATCAACTGCTAAATCAATAGAGCCATATGACCATGACTATGACTCATACTCAGATCAAGCCAATGCCATAGGTGTAATGAGAAAGCCATCAAATTACAATCCATACTCCAACACATATAACCCTGGATGGAGAGACCATCCCAATTTTTCATGGTCTCAAAGATTCCAACAGAATGGACCAACAACTCCAGCTCTGCCAATTCCTCAAAATCCTCAAGCCTCTCAACCCCCATTTAAACTATTCAATCAGAACCAGAACTACTCTCAACTCAGACCATGGGAGGATGCATTCCAAAATTTCAGGAATGTTACTCACTCCACGATTGAGCAACAGAACCGCACCATTGATGGACTACGAAACGAGTAAAGAGCAGGCTTCAACTCGCAAGCCCAATCAGTTTCAAGCCTCGAGAAGATGGTGGGACAACTTGCTTCCTCAGTTCAGACTTTGGCAATGACTGTTGAGAAAAGTAAATTTCCAAGTCAACTAGTGCCTAACCCTAAAGGAGTACATGAAGCAAGTACCAGTTCACCACAGCAGTATGGAGAGGTTAAAACCATCATGACCATGCAAAAAAGAAAAGAAGTCGACAACAAAATGGAGATGCCGGTGACAAAAGAAAATCAAATTGTACCTATGAGTGTTGAGGTCTCATCACCGGAGGAGAAAGAAGAAACCAACCCACGAGAATATGTTCCCAAAGCTCCATTTCCTCAGAAGTAAGCTAAAGAAAAGAAGGGAATCCACAAGTGAGATTCTCGAAATCTTCAAGCAGGTAAATGTTAACATCCTATTACTTGATGCTATAAAGCAAGTTCCATCTTACGTCAAGTTTCTTAAAGACTTGTGTACTAAAAAGAGAAATATGCATGTTCAAAACAAGGCATTTTTAACAGAAAACGTTAGTTCTATACTCCAACATAAAATTCCTCTAAAATACAAAGATCCAGGTTCCCCCACTATCTCATGTAGCATAGGGAACCACACAATTGAGAATACTTTGTTGGATTTAGGAGCTAGTGTAAATTTGTTGCCTTATTCAGTTTTCGTAAAACTTGGACTGAGAGAATTACACCCAACTCCAGTAGTGTTACAGTTTGCAGATCGGTCTATAAAAATACCTCATAGTATTGTGGGGGACGTACTTATCCAGGTAGACAAGTTTTATTTTCCTTTTGATTTCATTGTAATTGACACTCAACCAATACAGGATTCAAGGAAGCACATCCCCATTATTCTAGGCCGACCTTTCTTGGCAACTGCGGATGCTCATATTCAATGCAGGACTGGAAATATGCAGTTGTCCTTCGGCAACATGACTATGGAGCTAAACATCTTCAACATTACCAAACAACCTCACAATGCAGATGATGAAATTGTCGATGTGGATTTAATTGAAGCATTAGTTGGTGACACTTTTGTTTCAAACCTTAGTGATGATCCTTTACAAACATGTTTAACTCACTTTGGTTTGGATTTTGATATTGACAGATCGGTCAATGAGGTCAAAACTCTACTTGACTCAACACCATCCATGGACACTAATAAATGGAAGTCAAGAGTTGAACAACTAGCATCATCAGAGAAGAAACTCATTCCATCATCAGAATCACTACCGAAACTCGAGCTCAAACCATTACCCAACACTTTAGAAAATGCATTTTTGGGAGAAGAAAGTACTCTACCAGTAATCATCTCAGCATCCCTTAATGACAAACAAAAAGGTATGTTGTTGGATGTTTTAAAAGAGCACAAAGGAGCATTAGGATGGACCATAACAGACATAAAAGGTATAAACCCAGTAAACTGCATGCATTACATTCACCTTGATGAAAATGCTAAATCTACTAGGAAATGCAACGTCGGTTAAATCCTAATATGAAAGAAATGGTTAGAACAAAAGTCCTTAAGCTATTAGATGCAGGTATCATTTACCCTATTTCTGATAGTTCATGGGTTAGTCTTGTGCAAGTTGTCCCCAAAAATTCAGGAGTCACTGTAGTTACCAATGCCGATAATGAATTGATACCAACTAGAGTAACTACACGATGGCGTGTATGCATTGATTATAAGAAGTTGAATTCTATAACACGTAAAGACCATTTTCCTTTACCATTTATCGATCAAATGCTTGATAGATTAGTAGGCCATGAATTTTATTACTTTTTAGATGGCTACTCAGTATATAATCAGATTCCCATAGCACCAAAAGATCAAGAGAAGACCAATTTCACTTGCCCTTTTAGCACTTTTGCATATAGGAGGATGTCATTTGGATTATGTAATGCACCTGCTACATTTCAACGATGCATGTTGAGCATTTTTTCTGATATGGTTGAAAGATTCCTTGAAGTCTTTATGGATGATTTTTCTGTCTTTGGTGACTCATTTGATCAATGTTTACACCATCTAACACTAGTTCTGCAGAGATGTATCGAGAAGAACTTGGTTTTAAATTGGGAGAAGTGCCATTTTATGGTAAAACAAGGTATTGTTCTCGGTCACATCATTTCGAGCAAAGGTATTGAGGTTGACAAAGTCAAGGTGGATCTCATTTTTAATCTTCCTCTACCCAAAATAGTCAGAGAAGTAAGATCTTTTCTTGGGCATGCTGGTTTTTATAGAGGTTTCATTAAAGATTTTAGCAAAGTTTCTAGACCCTTATGCAATTTACTTCCTAAGAATGTACCTTTTATCTTTAATGATTCATGTCTTGTGGCTTTTGAAAAATTAAAGCAATTGTTGATATCATCACCCATCATTCAGCCTCCAAACTGGAACTTACCATTTGAGCTAATGTGTGATGCATCTAATTATGCAGTAGGAGCTGTATTAGAACAAAGAGTTGATCGAATTTCTCATGTTATTTACTATGCTAGTATGACATTAAATGATGCACAGTTGAATTATTCAACTACTGAAAAAGAAATACTAGCAGTAGTGTTTGCATTGGAAAAATTTCGATCTTATCTCATTGGTTGTAAAATAATTGTGTTCACAAATCATGTTGTTCTTAAATATCTTCTCACAAAGAAAGATGCAAAAGCTAGACTAATTCGTTGGGTGTTACTTTTGCAGGAATTTGACTTGGAATTCAAAGATAAGAAAGGCACAAACAATGTTATGGCAGACCATCTCTCTTGTCTCCATTTTGACACAATTACAAAGCCATTAACATTGAATGAGTCATTTCCAGATGAACAATTAATGAGTGTGGAAGTATTACCTTGGTATGCTGATATCGTAAATTATTTTGTTATAGGTCAACTTCCAGAGCATTAGACCAAGCAAGACAAGGCTAAATTCTTTGCAGAAATAAAGAATTTTTTTTGGGATGACCTATATTTGTTCAAGTATTGTGCAGATCAAATTGTCAAACAATATGTCCTAGAAAGTGAAATTCAGAATATTCTCTCATTCTGCCATGAACAAGCTTGTGGAGGCCATTTCAGTGCTAAAAAAACAGCTACAAAAATTTTACAATGTGGTTTCTATTAGCCAACTCTATTTCGAGATGCTTACACTTTCGGTTCTTCACGTGATAGGTGTCAACGCATAGGGAGCATTACACGAAGGAACATGATGCCACTAAATCCAATTTTAGTGGTTGAGATTTTTAACGTATGGGGTATCGACTTCATGGGACCCTTTCCCTCTTCTTTTGGCCATCAATTTATATTGGTTGCTGTTGACTACGTATCGAAATGGGTAGAAGTAATTCCATGCAGAATCAATAATCACAAGGTGGTGATAAGGTTCTTGAAAAGCAACATTGTTTCACGCTTTGGATTCTCTCGAGCGATAATTAGTGATGGTGATGCCCACTTTTGTAACAAAGTATTCAAAGCTCTTTTGACAAAGTATTAAATCACTCACAAAGTGGCGACCCCATATCATCAGCAAACCAGTGGCCAAGTGGAGATCCCCAATCGAGAAATAAAGCACATATTAGAAAATACGGTAAGGCCGGACATAAAAGATTGGTCATTAAAACTTGATGATGCATTATGGGCATATAGAACGACTTTCAAGACCCCGATTGGGATGTCACCCTACAGGCTAGTGTATGAAAAAGCTTGCCACCTACCTGTGGAACTCGAGCATCGTGCATATTGGGCCATCAAGAAATTCAATTTTGACATGCAGCAAGCCAGCTCAGAAAGAAGATTACAATTGGTAGAACTTGAAGAAATTTGCAATGACGCATATGAAAATCCCAAGATTTACAAGCAACGAATGAAAGTCTTCCATGACAAGCATAGTATGAGAAAATATTTCACTCCAAGTCAGAAAGTGCTTTTATTCAACTCTTGCTTGCACCTATTCCCAGGTAAGTTACGCTCTCGATGGTCTGGTCCATTTATTGTTCATATTGTTTTTCCACAAGGGGCAATTGAAATTAAAGACCCAAAGAACGGTGTCACGTTTAAAGTTAATGGTCAAAGACTAAAGCCATATCTAGAGTACCAACCACTTGGAGAAGACATCGAAATAAATTTGAGTGACCCACCAGCTTTGAATTGATTTTTTTCTTTTTCTTTTCGGTGGTTTGATTTTTCTTTCTTTCTTTTTATTATTCTTTTGCTAATTGAAATTATTTTTGCATAAGTGTGTTTATCATTAAGTTTTCTCTTATCATTGTTAATCATGAGTACCCTACTTAGACCGTTCCTCCTGAATATTTTTAAACCACTTCAATGTGTCAAAACTCATCTCAAAAGGCAGATTCAATCTTGTAAAACACATCACATTTGGGCTCTACAACCACCAGAGTTAGTAGCCTATGTTGAGGGTTTAGAACGCCAACTCAAAGATATTGAGAGAAGTGTTTACGATATCTAGTTGGAGCTTGAGGTAAATTCAATAAAAGGACGATTTTAATTTTCTTTGTGTGGTTTACTATGTTTTTCTGTTTGTGTACTTTAGTTTATTACCCCGGTGAAGTGGCGAATAACGGTACTCCGTGAAAATCAAGTCGGTTACTTCAGTTTTCCCATAATAACTGATATTCTGAGGCAAACGAATGGATAGAACCGAGATTCTAGTGAAGCTTCACAAGTGATTTCCTTTACTTCCTCAGAATGCCCTCCTTACGATTTATAAAGCTCGGTCCGAACGCATGCAATTGCTCATGAGAAATAACATACCTGCTGATATTTGTTGGTTAATCGAGGCGAAAGTACGATTTGCGGGTGAGTTATCTCCAAAATTTATTGCATACATGTCTAGTTGTGGTAAAAAGAATTATGCAAGAAAACGACGAGCTCGAAGAATTTCTGTTGCTTGTCATAAGTGTGCCAGAATGAGTTGCAATAAAAACCCATGTTCTTTAGGAATGATGTCTGATAACAGGGAAGATAAGATTCATTCATTAGGGATGGTTGAATAAGGAGTCATTGGATGATATCCTTCTGTCTCTTGAAACGCATCCCAGTGGATATGTGCAAGGAGTGATTCTCCAGTTATGGCCATTATTCCAGAAAGAGCATGCATGATATAGTCTCGGGAATCTGACTTTAAACGACCCTGTTTGCCATTTTATAAAAAAACTGGATGGGAAGCCCATCTTCAACCCATAGAGGGTGTTCAAGTCATTTCTGAACGTAAAACCAAAGGAAGATGTGCGCCACAGTTGTAACTACTTGTAAATATCTTTTTACTTCACTGTTATTTTATTTTACTATTGTTTTATCATTTGCATTATTGTCTTTAATAATTTTATTACTGTTTATTTTTTTCCTTTTTACTGTTTTCATTTTTACTATCTAGCCATGTGCTTTACTCGCTATTTGACACTGACATGCCACCTCATACACAGTTGTGATCCACTGTCACCAAGATTCTTAAATATGACTTTTTGTTAAGCACTCACAAATTGTTTTTGAGAAATATTCCAATGACAGCTACTCCCAATAGGCAATTCAAGAACATTTGTGTGCTTTTTGGATTTACTTATGGCAAACATAAAGAGTTCGTTGATGCTGCCATAGATCTTGATCGAAGCATAGCAGAGAGAAAATTACACATGGTGTATGGAGGAGGTAACCAATGGTTATCAAAATTGGTCTTAGAAGCTGCTTTTGTCAAAGGAAGCCAAGTGTTAGGTATCATCCTAAGAGTCCTAAAACCTTTAGGCAGTGTTGAAAAGCATTGCGAGTTCAATAGATTCGTGTGCTTGCGAGTTCAATAAAATTTGCACAACAAATGAATCATTCTAACTTACTCCTAGCCCAACAGGAATGTTCACAATTGTTAGCACAAGGCTTAATTGAGCCCATGAATTCTTAATGGGCTTGCCAAGCATTTTATGTTAAAAGCATTATGAGATTGTTTGAGGAAAGAAATGCTTAGTCATTGACTATCAGCCATTAAACATGTTTTTGCAAGATGACAAGTTTCCTTTGCCCCGATGACAAAGCACGTTTACTTTTCTCAAAAATGCCTAGATCTTTTCAAAATTTGATTTAAAATCTGGCTTTTGGCAATTAGGCATTGAACCCTTAGAACGTTATAAAACTACCTTTTGTATCCCAAATGTCCATTTTTAATGGACAGTCCTACCCTTCGGCCTCAAAACTACCCCATCCACATTCCAAAAATCCATGATCAAAATCTTTCAGCCCATTCTCCATCATGCATTGATTTATATTAATGACATCTTACTTTTTTCAGGATCGCATAAGGAACATTACCAACTGTTAACTCAGTTCTATGATATTGTCCAAAGTCATGGAATTATGTTATCAACCAAGAAAAGCACCATTACCACAGATACTATTGAATTTCTTGGAATGATCATAAAAGACGGTCATTATTAGCTAGAAAAGCACATTGCCCAAGAGTTACTTCACTTTCCAGATCAGCAACTTTCCAAAAGGCAGGTTCAACAATTCCTTGGCATCATTAATTACATCCGTGATTTCATCCCACATGTCAGCCAACACACTCGACACCTTTCAGTTTTATTAAAAAAGAAGCCCCTAGAGTGGAATGAGGACCACACCACTACTGTCACTACACTAAAGTATATTGCGCAAAATCCGCTTCCCTTAAAGTTGATTGCTGATGGAAAGTGCATACTACAGACAGATGCAAGTGATGAATCATGGGCTGCCATCCTCCTCGAAAAAATCAATGAAAAAGAAAGCTTTTTCGCTTACGCTAGTGGATATTTTTCTGACACATAAAAGCATTACCATAGCGTGTGCAAAGAAATCTTAGAGGTAAAAAATGGCATCAAAAAATTTGAGTATCATCTGATTGGACACCATTTTCTTATCCGTATGGATAGTTCAGCCTTCCCCAATATCCTTAATTTCAAAGGTAAAACTGTTCCCGAAAAAATGTTACTCAGATTAAAAGATTGGTTTTCCAAATATGATTTTTCGGTTAAGCATATAAAGGGGTCCCAGAATCTCATCCCTGATATGCTTTCCAAACTCTCCAAACCAGAAAAACTTCTCATCGTGTTTTTCACAACCTACCACTTTCCAATCATCTTCATGGCTACTTCACTTCCCATAGAAGCTCCCACCAAGAAAAACTTCCCCCTTGAATAACTTTCTCCTCTATCTTTGTCATTCATCCAAGAGTTTGCACGAAAAACTGTTTTCACTATTTCATGAAAGCCTACCTTATGGTAGACTCATTTCCATTTTCTACCTTCCACCCAGAAAATTTGTTCCTTACAAGTCTCACACTTGGCCCATCCAGAGATATCATTGAAGATGAGTTATGGTACATATGGTGCCTAACTGTTCTTTATGCAACTAAATTCATCCTACCCATCACTCCTATTCTAGAACATCTCCTCAACCCCGACAAAGCCACCTTGCTCCTTTGGACACTACTTGAATGGTTTTCCCCCATACCATGGTGGAGAAAGAAGCTACAGCAGCTGTCAGAAATTTATAATCTCGAACATATGCCTGCTTCAGAAGCACAACTGTTGACCTCCGTATTCATCATCCATAGGCCATACTTTCAGCATCCAGATACAAATCTTTTCTGATCTCAAGACTAAGTCTATGAATGGTTTACTATACCACACCCAGCTATCATTGACAATGAAATCCAAACCACCCTGCACAACTACCTCTGTCAACTAAACTACCAAACTCCACCATACAAAGATATCTTCCACACATCCTTAGGCCCACAACATGACCTCATTATGATCCCCATTCCATCTGCCATATTAAAACCAAAGTCCACTCGAATCATCATCAAAGAAGAAAAACCAGATTACATAGATTTTCTTTACCAGGACTCCCAGGACCCATGGGAAGAATTTCTTCATTTAAGTCAACAGCTCCAACAGTTTCCCTAACCATCCATGCATGAACCAGGATCCTCATCACAACCACACAAAACTTCAAAAGCAGACAAGGCTACTCAGACATCACCTAGACCAAGATACAGACGAGAATGCCCTATCCACCTTGCCGTGGTCCCACCTGAAAGCACCTGAAGCTCTCCAAGACCTTCTTTCACTGCCTTCTGACAATGACCATGATGCGATTGAAAGTTCCTCTGAAGATGACTACATGAACCTCTACTCTCCATAAAGTAGTTTGTCTTATTGCATGAACCTTCCCTCTTTGTCTTGTTGCATGAACTTTCCCTCTTTGTCTTATTGTCATGAACCTTCTCTCTTTATCTTATTGTCATGAACCTTCCCTTTTTGTCTTGTTGTCATAAACTTTGTCCTGTTGTAATCATAATAATGTATCATTTACTTTTTAAAAAAAGTTATGTCATGATAATGTATCTTTTCCTATTGTAACAGATAGGAGTCCTGTCCTATCTTTATGAGAATCCTCCTATATAAAGGATTCTCCCCTCATTTGTAACATATAGAAGTTTGAAGAAATGAACTTGTGTGTTCTATAAGCTATGACTTTCTAAATTCTCTTATCTCTCTACAAATGAAGTTCTCGTAAACAAAACAAATCAAAGAATTAAATTTGTTCATTTTGAAAACTTAAGGAAGTATGCTATGCACTTGCCTTCAAGCAAGGATCCTGTGCATCAGAAAACTTATGATGATTTCTTGAATGGTTTGGTACCCTGTTTAAAGAGTAAGGAAAAGTCTATTTTGGGTTTTATAACCTTAAAAAGAATTCGTTTTAAGTTTTGATCTCAGAGGTATATCAGTTGGAAACCAGAACGTGCGGGATATTAATCTGTTCTAAGCCAGATCTGGTCCCTAAGGTAGATTTAGTTCTGCATCGATGTGGTTGAACAACGCTACATACTCTTTATGGTATTGGAGCCATACTCGTCCTTGAAAATTTTTTGTTTTCTAAGTCTCATTTTCTTGCTCAAAATGGTATAATTTAAGTTTTTTTATTTCTTTCGATCTATAGACTTCAGGAGCAGAGAGAACTACTCACTCAAGGCTTCTACTTCATTTTCAAATACTTCCAATCCTGTTAGTCTTTCTTCTACTCTTTCTTTGCCTAAGTCCTGCACTTCTCATACAACCAATAAGATTGAAAACCTTGTCGAATATTCCTACATCCATGAATCCACCCAAATCAGTGAATCATCCTACCTTCTCATCAGTCCTTACCAGTTGTACAAACGTCCTAGTTCTTTTACCCGCAGTATCCGCACCCTCATCTCTACTAGAAGGCCTTATCCTAAAACATATATCCAGTCTTCTCGCCTGGATCAGTGTGCTCTTCAAGCAACTTCTGCTGAGCAATATGCCACTCTGAAAATTCCCTCAGAGTTAATTTCAAATTGGAAATGAGAAGGTTATACCCATCTCCATTTTGGAGGAATCCGCTTAATCCTTACCTTTCATGGGAGAAAAGGATTACCAGTCACTGAGAAAAGGATTACCAGTCACAGCTCGCTTTACCCTCCTTGATACTCGCTTCAAACAGTATCAAGATGCTGTTATTGGCATTATTCTTACAACCCTTCATGCAGGAAGTGTTTTACTAACCTTTTATCCAAATTTTAACATTTCTCTCCAAGATACCAATTTGCCCACAACCTTGAAAGTCCAAATCCATATCCAAGGTGCAGAACAAATCTCCTCTGCCAAAATTGTCACTCTTCATCATCAACTGTTCTATAGGCTTCAAAATCATGAATTATATCTACCCATTCCCGACTATCACTCTGACACCCTCATGGTCTTAGCTGAATCTGACCAAATTCCAACAATCATCCAGATCCCAAGACAAATTCCTCATCATGAGCTCATCAAGCTTATGCCTCTTGAATAGATCTCCAACTATGAACAATTCCATAACAATACTGCTCCGATTTGGACATCAGAAAGCATGTTTGAAAGATGGCCAGATGGAACAGTCAGAATGACTTTCAAACCACCTCCCAATACTCCACAAGAGCCTCCTCGGCTCTCCTTCACCTACTCCTCAAAGATCACAGCTGTGCAGACAACTCAAGAAGATATGTCTATTACAGGGTTCAACTCTGAAGGCTACCCAGTTTTTTCAGCAAAGCTAAATGGTCATTTCCTATGGAATGCCCCTGGCTCAGGCATGTGTGACCCAAATTGTCCCTGCTGGGATGATTGGGAAGAGGACGATGATTATGCCACCAGAAGAAAAAGAAAATCCAAAGAGAAAAAACCTTCAGTCTCATGCCATCATACTAACCCTAAACCACCACAAGATCCTCCACCTCCACCAACTCCATTACCCTTTTACAACAAGGAACTCAAATGGATTGCAAACATTGCAAATCTGAGATTCCATCACCCATCCCAACTCCGACACCACCACTAAGTTGTATGATGTTTTCATCTACTTCTTCAGACTACTCTTCTTCCTTTCCTCCTTTAGAAACCCACACAGATTCTCAATGGAATGTTGTGTCTAAACCTTTTATCCCTTCCGCCATCACCATTACAGGACACCCTAAACCACCTAAACCTTTTGAATCAGTCCTCAACTGGCAAACCCAAAATGCCAGAGCAGAAAATGATACTTTGTTGAATATTACTTCAAAAGTTGAGAAAATCAGTTTACGAATTGAAATGCTTGAGACAAAGGTAGACTCCATTACTGCACAAATGCAGCAAATCTACCAAAATCTCTAGTCTAAAATTACTCAACTTGATTCTGAGTTACGACGTATGCTTGCTCAACGCTATTATGGCCCAGAATTTGACCAGAAGGAAAGAGAGATCATACGATTGAAAGCTGAGCTTGATCAGATTGAATAAAAAAAATAACGACCTACTCTTTTTACCACCTCACCTCCTATCCCTTACATTGGTCCAACTTATCATCCTTTTGCCTCTATGCTTTCCCTTATCCGACAGTATGAACCTTCCAAGTTATTTGGTATGACTCATACTATTTTTTGAGACAATCTATTGCCACCACAACCTAAACCTAAACCAAAGCCTAAATCTCAACCACGACCATTCACTATTCACCAACCTGCTGTTTCCACTTTTGACCAACAATCCCCTGGTTATACATCAGCATCACCATCAGCACTTCCACCACCAGCTCCTTCCCAACCTCCTACCCAATCCAAGGATAAATAACTCATGCACCAGTTCAGTGCCCACACAATTACCCACGTATCCACTACAGATAATCAAACTTCTGATTCAAATTTAGTTGTTTTAGATAGCCATACTGAGATAGACATAGAATCCTCAGCATCCACCAGTGACTCTGAAAAGTCACATGCTGATATTACCAAAATCCTGATGGCTCAGCCTGATCAAGGCCAAACCTCCCACAAAGAACTATATATTGACGTTCCTTCTAAAATTGACAAAGAAATGACTGAATTCTTTGCCTCAAATCAACCTCCTCCAGCCCCGGCCTAAACCGCTCCAACCAGTCCAAAATCGTCAAATGGTCCATGGTTCACATTTGATGATCTTCCATCCTCTAAATGGCGTGATCAGCTTAATGAAATGTCTGCCTGGCTTGACTTACAAATGTTAAGGCCAGGAGCCACAACTTAATTAGTCCTTAAAGAATTTGCCACTCGTTTTACGGGTGAACTGAGAGATTGGTTTGGTTCTTTAGGCCAATACAGACAATTACAGTTTGTTCAATTGCCAGAAGTCTCAAGTGCCCTTGCGGTTATCCATGATCAATTCCTTGGAGACCCCTCTGTAGTTTTTGAGGTTACAAGACGAGACTATCTCAACCTGAAATGTTGTTCAGTCAATGAAATGCATCACCTTGGTGGTGCAACACAGAAGAAAATATTTACAAGCAGAGAGTTAAATCTAATTTGTACTTCTTACTGCGACTATTATTACCATCATTATTTAGACGCTCCAACACAAACCTCCAGGGGCCTACCCCCGATCTATGAGCTTGTCATAGATCAAGTAACTCATTAGCAATGTGAGCACAAATAAAAAGCTTTTTCATTGCAGAATGAATGAAATAGTTTTTATTGCATGGTTAAGAAATGCGATGAAGCCATCATAGAAGTTACACTTAAAATGATAGAAAAAGAAAACAATTTTTTTTGTTTAACTAAGAAGATGCGTTTCTAAAGGCATTACACTCCATATTTTGCCATCTTCGACTAAAAAATTTAAAAATGCATATTTATAAAGGAGAAATTAAAAAGAGGAAGAAAAATGAATATTGAAGCTTAATAAAGAAAAAGAAAATGTCTGATTTTTTTTTCAAACGATAAAGATGGGTTTCTAGAGTCTGCACTCCATATTCAGCCATCTTCAACACAAAAAAGTTAGCAACAGTTAGTTTCTACAACAAAAAATCAGTAAAAACTTAACCAAGATTCCACAATTGTTGACTATTTCCCCCCCAACCAGAACAAAATATTGTCCTCAATGTTTTAAAGAAAAGAAATAGAGTTTAGAAGACATCACCTAAGTGGTGCAATACAAAAGAAAATATTTACAAGCAAAGAGTTAAATCTAATTTGTACTTCTTACTGTGGCTATTGTTACCATCATTATTTGAAAGCTCCAACACAAAAATCCAAGGGTCTGGCTCCGGTCTATAAGCTTGTAACAGATCAAGTAGCTCATTAGCAGTGTGGGCACAAATAAAAAGCTTTTTCGTTGCAGAATGAATGAAATAGTTTTTTATTGCATGGTTAAGAAATGCGATGAAGCCATCATAAAAGTTATTGTCATTTAACAAACTGATGGGTTTCTGGTGAATGTGCAGATAGGCCCAAGATGCTAGTGTGATAAGTGTCTCTAGTGTTGCAAGATCTCTTGGAAGGAAAATAAAAGCATCAGCATGATTAAGCATTTCAGTTATTCTTTCTTCCATACCTGAAACAACTAATTCTTCTCTAATCGGTGAGTCAGACAAACTGCCCAAAGGTTTTAGGGCTCTTGGGATGATACCTAACACTTGGCTTCCTCTGACAAAAGCAGGTTCTGAAACAAATTTTGATAACCCTCGGCTACCTTCTCCATACACCAAATGTAATTTTCTCTCTGCTATGCTTCGACCAAGATCTATGGTTGCCTCAACGAACTTTTTATGTTTTCCATAGTTAAATCTAGAAAGCACACAAATGTTCTTGAATTGTCTATTGGGAGTAGCTGCCATTGGAATATTTCTCAAAACCAATTTGTTAGTGATTAATAAAAAGTCATATTTAAGAATCTTGATGACAGTGGGTCACAACTTTGTATGAGGTGGCATATCAATATCAAATAATGCGTAAAGCACATGGCGCGCGAGTAAAAAAGGAAACAGTAAAAAGAAAAAGAAAAAATGATAAAATAAAATCATTAAAGACAATAATGCAAATGATAAAACAACAGTGAAGTAAAAGGATATTTTACAGGTAGTTGCGACTATGGCTCACATCTTCCCCTGGTTTTACGTCTAGAAACAGCTTGAACACCCTCCATGGGTCGAGGATAGGCTTCCCATCTATTTTTTTTATAAACTGGCAAACAAGGTCATTTATAGTCAGACTGTCAAGACTATATCGTGCATGCTCTTTCTGGAATAATGGTCATAATTGGAGAATCGCTCCTTGCACATATCCACTAGGATGCGTTTTAAAAGGTAAAAGGATATCATCTAATGACTCCTTATTCAAGTCATCCCTAATAAATTGAATCTTATATTCCCTGTTATCAGACACCATTCCTAAAGAATATGGTTTTTTATTGCAACTTATTCTGGCACACTTATTGTACAGGACTGACAAATTATAGTCCATCAACGATGCGGTTTTGTAGCTCAATCGTAGAGTGAGTAACATTCTTAAAATTTTGGAATGCATCCTCCCATGATCTGGTTTGAGAGTAGTTCTGGTTCTAATTGTATGGTCTAAATGGTGGTTGAGAGGCTTGAGGAATTTGAAGAATTGGTTGCATTAGTGGAGCTAGAGTTGCTGGTCCATTCTGTTGGAATCTTTGAGACCATGAAAAATTAGGGTGGTCTCTCCATCCAGGGTTATATGTGTTAGAGTATGGGTTGTAATTTGATAGTTTTCTCATTACACCTATAGCATTGGCTTGATCTGAGTATAAGTCATGGTCATGTGGCTCTACTGATTTAGCAGTTGATAACGATACTATTTGTCGAAAGAGACCTTCAATTATCGCTTTGACTTCTTTAATTTTTGAACTTGACTCGCCAATGTGAAACTCATTTACTCCCTTAATTCTTTTAGTTTTCCTGAACGACCGACTCGTTATTGGGAATTATCCGCTTGTCACTGGAAGAATTCCCAAATCTCTGATGCACTTTTTGACATTAGCTCTCCTCCACTTGTTGCCATTAGTCATTCTTGTACATTCAGCAATAATCCCTCCAAAACGTATTGGCATTGGTGTTATTTCTCATACTCATGATGTGGACACTTCAAGAGTAGCCCATTAAATCACTTCTATGTTTCGAAAACTGCTCGTTTTCTCTCTGGGTAAACTCTGAAATTTCCCTGCGAATAGCATTGGTTTTATGCACTGAAAATATTTATTCAAAAATTTTGTTACCATTTGTTCCCATGATGTAATGCTATTAGCAGACAATGTATTGAGCCATGAACGAGCTCTATCCTTTAAAGAAAATGGGAATATTCTAAGTTTAACATCATCATCTAAAAAATTTAACGTGTTTGTGTGTGCGCAATGTTTTCTTTAGTTCAAGATCTATAGGTTCAAGATTATGTAATAATGACCTTCGACCATGCATGCAAAGAACACAAAATAAATGGGAACAAAATGAATAAAAATAAAGAAAAAGGAGAAATTATAGTACCAACCTTATCACGCTGTTAAAACCTTTCTATAAAAACACACTTACAAAATACGTGAAAAAATTAACTAAAAATAAATTAGTAAGATAAACAAAAATTACAAAGAAAAATAACTTGAAATTTAAATTAAAGAATTTTAACGGAGAAAAAAATTACCTCTAAATGCAGATTTACTTTTTTTTAATAAGTGAAAACAATTATAAGAAAAAAATAAAGAAATTATTTCAAAAATTAATTCTACAAATTAAAATAACTTACCTCCCCGGAAACGGCATCAACAACATGTTGTGTAAGTTTTATTGAACTCATTGTTGAGTATTCGAAAATGTATATTTATAAAGGAGAAACTCATCATTTTACATCAAATCTTACTAACACCCTTACTTTTATGTATTTAAGCTTCTTGTGATTTAATTACGTGTGTTTTATTTTAATTAAGTATTTTATATATTTTATGGGCATCATGGTCATTTCACAATGAACGAGAAATCATACGGCAAAACGGACATCACTTTTGAACTCAGGACAGTAAAAAAACTTAGGAGGAGTATAAAAGGAAAAATGACATGGTTCACATGTACGGCACTATTTACATGTACGGTATTGTCGATGTTACTGTTCATGACATTGTTTACATAGACGGATCGATGACATGGCATTGACCAATGATGTGGCATTGACTAATGAGGTGTCACGATTCCATTGGAGAAAATTCTTATGTACTTTGATCGATGATATGTTAGTAGATCAAAAATCGCGCGTACGGTACATGCATATACACAGGATTATTTTCAACCAAACCATGTTACTGTTCAAGTTTGGTCAAACCGTGTCACTGTTCAAACCACGTACTGTTGACTGATGACGTGGTGCAATCCTGAGCGTCCGAAATGTTTTTGATCCGATGGCCATGATTTACTCAATGTATCTATAAAAAAGAGTTCTTCCCCCCTAATTTGGCATCTCTGAATCCATTTTTGGACTCAATTTTCTATAATTCCTTCTCCATCTTGTATTTTCTATGTATTTTAATAAATTCTCATTTTGCCCTAGTTCAATTATGAATAGTTAATTTTCTTTGAAGCTTGGGTTGAAGGTGAAGTCTCAACATGTGTCATGGGCTTTATTTGGTAAATTTATTTTCTCTCCCCCTCTAATTTTTGTAGATGTTTTGACTTTTCATCGACAAATAATAATAATATTGTCTAGATACCGCCCTGGTTTCACCGACTCCCTAGTACAAGGTTATTATTATCTGGCACAATAAGCCCTTAGTACTACATTGATTAAAGTGTGGTTCATGAGGTGTAGATTCTCCCCTCATGATTTAATTGGCATTAATAAGGAATATTTAGCCCATAGTGCATGTCGATACAGATCCAGATACCCAAGTGCTTCATTTCAATAGATTTATCTTCAATTTATTCTCGCTATTTTAATTTAAGTTTTAAAATACTCCAAATCAATTTCACCAGAAATACAACCACCCATTTAGAAAATTAATTATACACATAATTAAATCCACCTCCTCGTGGGATCGACACTCGTCACCATTAGTCTATTCTATAATAGATTTGTGCGCTTGCGAATTCAATAAAATTTGCACAATAGTCGCAAGTTCACGAATCTATTGTAGAATAGATTAATGGTAACGAGTGTGATCCCATGAGGAGGTAGATTTTAATTAGATGTAGAATTAATTTTGTATGAGGGTGGTTGGATTTGTAGTGAAAGTGATTTAGATTATCCTAAAATTAGAATTGAAATTGCAAGAATAAATTGAAGAGCAATCTATTAAAATGACGTATTTGGGTATCTGGATCTGTATCAACATGCACCATGGGATAAATATTCTTTATTAATGTCAATTAAATCATGAAGGGAGAATCCACACCTCATGACCCACACTCTAATCAATATGGTGCTAAGAACTTATCGTGCAAATAGTAATAACCTTATACTAGGGAGCCGGTGAAACTAGGGCGGTATGTAGATAAGATTATTATTATTTGTCGACAAAAAGCCAAAACATTCACAAAAACTAGAGGGGAAGAGAAAGTAAATTTACCAATAAAAGCCCATGACACATGTTGAGACTTCACCTTCAACCCAAACTTGAAATAAAATTAGCTACTCATAATTGAACTAGGGGCAAAATGAAAATTTATTAAAATACGTAAAAAAATACAAGATGGAGAAGGAATTACAAAAAATAAAGCCCAAAAATGGATTCAGAGATGCCAGATTAGGGGGAGACCCCTTTTTTATAGATATATTGAGTAAATCATGGTTATTGGATTAAAAACAATTTGGACGCTCAGGATTGGCGCCACATCATCAATCAACAGTAAGCGGTTTGACCACGCAATTTGAACAGTGACACGATTTGACCCGGCTTGAACAATAACGAGGTTTGGTTGAAAATAATTCTATGTAAATGCATGTACCGTACGCGTAATTTTTGGTCCACTAACGTGCTGCCACATCACCAATCAACAGTGTATAAGAATTTTAGTCTAAAAAGATCGTGACATCTCATCAGTCAATGCCACATCACCGGTCAATGCCACGTCATCAATCTGTCTATGTGAATAGTGACGTAGACTGTACGATACATGTGAATAATATCGTACATGTGAACAATGCCATTTTTCCTTTTATTCTCCTCGTAAGATTTTCGACCATCCTGAGTTCAAAAGTGATGTCCGTTTTGCCGCCTAATCTCTCGTTCATTGTGAAATAACCATAATGCCCCAAAAATATATAAAATACTTAATTAAAATAAAACACACGTAATTAAATCACAAGAAGCTTAAATACATAAAAGTAAGGGTGTTAGTAAGACTTGAAATGTAAAATGATAATTTTCTCCTTTATAAATATACATTTTCTAATACTCAACAGTTGTATGCCTCAATTATCCCAACTAAAAAAAGAAACAAGATCATTTAGATTCATATGTCCAGGTTTTGTGTCACCCCATCCTAGACAAGTAGCAGACATCTCCCATCCCAACAAAGTAGAAGGTGTGTGCAAGCACTTGAAAAAAATGTTCTTATCATTATTTATTCATTTTATCTTCTTTTTCATAACTGTTGCTTTGTTTTCTTTGCCTTTTTCTATTTTAGCTTCTATTGGGTTTTAGTTGTGATTGATGTAGTGAAAAAAATAAGTGTTTTATTTAAATCCTAAGGGGTACAATGCTCCTGATCCTGATTTAGAACAATTGATTAAATCATAGGTACTCTTTTTTTTATCTCATAATCCTAATATTCTCGCTTTCTTTAATATAATTTTGATATTTAACCATTGTACTTTATCATATAGTGCTATGGCACTATTCTCAGCTAAGGATTGTAAGGAAAGATGGAATTTGGCTCTAAGTTGAGATTTGTGAAGATAAACAAATTACCTTAACTAAAATACTACATATCTGTAACTTTAAGGCTAAACAGAATATATTTATAATTATTTTGTGTGGTTTATAACAGTGAATAGACCCATCAACAACGAGGAAGCGTGGAATGTGGCTATTACAACTTGAGGTTTATGAAGGACATTATAGCTACCTTAGTTTGCTAATGAATAATATGATTCAGTGATGGAATAATATCGTAGGATAGGTTTATACCATATGTACTGCATTGTTATGGAAATTTGACAATGTTGATTTTATGGTTTTCAGGTCCATGGAAAGACTGTATACACCAGATGAAGTTCATTTGGAGTGGGCTAACCATTGTTATGCAATCATTAACGCAACAAAAATGGTTAGTATGAATCTAAAACTAGACACAAACATTTTTATTACTTCTTATATATTATAATTGGTTAGAGATAAGTTGATTGTACACTCGAATGAGTTAACCTCCTTAATTGAGATTAGTTAAGTATTAGATCATGAATTGTTGGGGAAAAATCAGGTTTTTTAAAATTTTATAAAACCTTCTAAAGGACTGCTCTCATATACTATATAAGAACACGTAATCTAGAAATCGTACCTTGAAAATCCAAGTTGACTTTTTCCGCTGAAGTGATTTAGGCTCCTGGATCACGATCTGCCACCACCACTCCTGTTAGATCACGATCCGCCACCACCACGCCTGTTAGATCACGATCCGTCACCACCACACTTGTTAGATCACGAACTGTCAGCAATGATCTTCCAGGTTATGACTCAGGTTCGATCTGCACTTGACGTGTGGGCGCCTTTATCACTACCAATGCAACTAGCACGAGAAAATTTTTCTCTCAACAATGGAGAGAAAAATCTTATTCTCTGATCTGTGTAAAGTGGCCTCCTCTATTTTCTGTTGAGAAAATAAGCCTTTTATATCTCCCTTTTAGTGAAACCCTAGGCTCCAAATTAAACTCACGTTATTTATTTTTCTAATAGGGGACCCACCTTGTAAAATAACATAAGGCCCCTAATACAAAAGCTAATTAAATGGAGCCTCTCACTAAATGATATATTTAGGCTTTTGACCCATATTGCTAGTTATCTTGCTTATTAGTCCAGTAGTGGTGCAGTCAATTAAATGAGCTAACCCGGGGATCATTTGGGAACATACAATAGTGGCTACAATAATTAGGCATGCAATAAAACTAGTCTAATTATTTAATTCCAAATCTACTCCACTAAAAGATTGGAACTGACTTCCATAATTGTATGCTCGAATAATAATTCGTCCCAAGCCACATTGATTTCTTTACTGCACAATCCTTTGTACCACATCGTTAATTAAATTGATATCTCAACTGTCCAATCAATCTAATAACATCTTATTCCTTGATCCTTACTGGTTTTCTCTAATGATCATTTTCAACATACTAAATATGTTGACACACTCTGGCCAGAGAATTCTATGATCAAGTACCGAAAACTTATCAAGAGATGTGTTGTACAAATTCTATATTGTTAATCTATAAGTCCAATACTCATAATTGCTCCCACCAAGATACCGGGTAATCTTGACCATAAAGATGTGTCATGCCCATTGGTAACTCAAATGGAATAACAATCACAATCATGAAATTATAATTAACTCAAAATTAAGATTACAGTAAAATCAACGCCTATGAGATTTAATAAGTCTGACAGTTACTATAAAATTAATTAAATCTCATATGTGATCCAGTTCAATGTAGTCGTACTACATCAATAAATTCATACATGATTAAGACAAATCATTCAATGAATTTATTACAGTTTATACCTAAATAAAGTGCCCAACTTTATTTATCAACTGAGAACTAAATTTATTTAATCATAAGATAACTTGTATTTATGTCTTCTGTAAATCCACATGGTGATTACATAAATACATATAATATGATTAAATGGACTTTAACACAAATATAAATGCAATTAAGATATTTGAATAAAATACCTCATTAATTTTATTAATCAGAAAAAATGTTTATTACAGTTAAATAAACACATATGCTTTTAAAGAGCATAATTTCCCAATATGAATTACGTGTGCCATTCCTCGAATCTATGGAGCAAATGCAGTCTCTCTTTGACAATTCAAAGTATTTTAGACAAAGTGAGAATAATAAGGACCTAGCTAGCTATGTAGATTTCTTGAACTAGGCATAATCTTCTGTTTGAACAACAAGCAACTATAGGCAAAGTTCTTATCTTGATAACACCATCATTATTTAGAGATGAGATTGCTAATAGTAGAGAAACTTTGTAGGTCCATATCAATCTATCCATTGTAGTTGTTTTGTTGATGAATTTGAGTAACAAGGTTAAGTTTAAGGAAAAAAATTAAAATAATGATAAAGCTAACAATAGGAAAAAGCAAAATACAAATAAGTTAAACAAAACAGCACACATCACTTAGTTAATGGAATCAATTCTTGTAATTGTAAAAGAAGAAATGGGAATTGAAATATTCTTTTGATTGATTGATATTTCATCTGAACATATGGTCTCTGTGTGTGTTTGGCAGTAAATTTGTATACTTTGTATTCAAACCAAAGCTTGCTCTTTATTTTCTTACTTGCAGGAAAGCAATTTTATTTTTATGGTACCCTTTTGGTTCTATATTTTATTTCAGCAGGGAATTGGTTAAGTTGCATTTGAAACCTGGAGTTTTACTTTAATAGATAAATGCTTATGTTGGCTATATTCATTGGTGCTGCACATGCAAATTGAGTTTAAATTTGTAATAATTTGTTGTAGCTAAAACCTAAGAGTTTTATTAGTGGTAGTTAATTCTTTATAATGATAGTGCTAGGTATATTCATTTGGTGTTGCACATACAAGTTGAAAGAAGTTACTGAACTTGGGAGTTTTGCTAGGTATTTGTTGAAAATGGCAGTTCATGTATTGGAAGTTTATTGAGAATATGGGAGAAGTTTATAACTACAAGATTTGATGGCATCTTAGTTTGTAAAACTTGAAACATTTGCTCTTAGTTGCTGGATTTTATCTTTTGAATTGATATTGTTTGAAATAACTATTGGATACAATTGTTTTTGGATGATGGTATTAATGTAAAGTGTTTTTGGAATTAATAGAATGCATAATTTAATTTTTGGATCATATTGAATTTGAGATTGAATTTCACATACAGGATTGCATAAATTTAAAAAAATAATTCATAATTTCTTTCAATATAAATTTAGATCATGTGACAGAAAATAATAATAATAAATTACGTCACAAACAAATTAATTTATGAGAGAAAATATCAATCATAAATTCCGTCACAAACTAAGTATTTTACCTATTAAAATTATCCATATAATAATTCACGCGCGAAAATCAATTTTCCCTCCAAAAACTTAATTAATATATTCATTTTTTTAACGACAGACATATGATATCTAAACACCATTATAAGTTATTGACATATTTTTTTAATGTCACAAAAGAGTGACAAGTACATTGATGATGGATAATTTCACTGCCAGTTTTCTTATAGTGAATTATGATTTTTTTTTGTCTTATATTGCTAGTTTTCTTATAGTGAATATTAACATTTTAACACTAAAGATAATAGATATATTTGTCCAAATAAAAAGTATGTAATTTCTTTTCCTTTCAAATTTAATGTGAAACCAAAAAATAACAATTAATTTTTGTACTATTCTCCTCTCATCACCTCTCTATTCCTCTCCTCTCCTCCTTTTTCTTAAAACCACACACCAACTTAATGTAAGCTCTTTCATTCCTTACTCAACTTTTTCAATCTTTTTGAAATTTGGGCAATCTTTCTTTAAATGTCCAAATTGGCCATAGTTGAAGCATTCAATTTTCTCAATTTACGATGGCCATTTACCTTTCATATTTTTCTCTTTTCTTTCTTTGGTTCTTAAACAGCTTAGAAGGATTAGAAGAATGCTCTATCATCATCAAATTTGAGACACTTTGGTGATTCATTCTTTCTTGTTCCAGCGCTAAAATCGGTGCTAAAGTGTCCACAATCAAAACTTGACCTAAACAATTTAAAGATGTAACAGCCGAATCCCATGATGGTGGCAAGCTATTAAGAACCGTGGAGACTTGCATTCTATCAGTAATTGTACTAACTTAAAATGATAATTCATTAGCTAATGATGCCATATTATTTTCATGGTTAACCACCTCATTTCTCTTTTCCATGTACATTCCATTAATTTTTTTGAGTAATAATTGTCCACGAGTTTCAGATTTAGCAACATATTCAACTTCTAAGGCTTCCACAATTTCTTTGACAGTCTTATAATCCTCAAATAAAGGAATAAGTTTATCTTCTAAACATAATATGTTTGACCTTGAATTAAAATGCAGGACGCTTCTTTTTCTAAATATTATAACTAGACCCATTTAACTTTTTATTAGTATCACTCGAGTTTATGTTAATCGTTTTGTCTAGATAATGTGTAACATGAAATAGAAAATCTAACCTTTGGTGCTTTGGAAATATTCTTCGAATAGATTGATTATAAACTTCAATGATTTCTACTAGCACTTAGAGATTTGAAAAAAATTCTTCTTCTAGTATCCAAGTATTCCTCTTGGTGACTTTGTCTTCTTCTACAATAATCTGTATCGTTGGACAATATTTCTTTGATTGCGAACTCTTCTTGGATGTATCCCTCTGGTATTATTCTTCTAATATGCCTTATTAACTTCTGAAACGCGTCGAAGTACTTCCAAAATAAATTTTATTTTGACTTGAAAAATCAAAATAGAATATTAACGCCGCTTTGATACCATTGTTGGTCCCTTTAAAATTAATTTTGAGAGAACTGTCGTTAAAATAGAAATCACCTATAACTAAGAGTCACTGAGAAAAAAAAATTCTAAGAACTCTCAATGTCTTCAACTCATAATTTTGGATGATATGAAATACGTATAGTCAAAGTCTATTTATGGACTATTGATAACTATTCTTCAAACCTTTTATACATAAATGACTATTGAGTTATAAGGGAAGTTATGTCTCTTCAGAATTTAGTCATGTCTCTTAAGAAAGTAGTTATAATTGATATAAACAATATTAGCTTAATTTAAAAGATATCTCTTATGAATAAGAATGTCCACAATACGTCATACATACATACATACATACATAAATACATACATACATACATATTGAGTGTTGATTAAGGGCTGAGTTTTTATTTCATACGAAAGCTTTACAAGTATATTGTCTCTATCTGTAATTTGTTCTTTAGAAATTAATAAAAACTCTGCTCTAGTCTTCAACTGGATGTAGCAAACCACTATAAATCTCTGTTGTCTGATCTTTAATGCTTTATTTCTTTTCATATCACTTGTGTTTTGATTTTTTTTCAAATCCATAAATTAGTTTTTTACTAAGATTAGGTTATGGTGCAATTGGTTTAGTATTTAAATAAGTCTCAACACTCACTTTATATCCCTAGCTTATATGTGTGTGTATTCGAGTTTAATAAAGGTTCTCCCTACAAAAATTGTAAAACATAAAAGAAAGCAGGTTTAGCTTTTGATTTAGTGAACAAAAAATTTGACATTGTCACAAATATATATATATATATATATATATATATATATATATATATATAATAAGAATGCTATTAAAATGAAAAAAAAAATAGATTTTAATATATTAGAGAATATGTTAATTTTTTTTGTTAATGTATTAAAATTTTTTTTTTGGCTATTGGTGGCATCGAATTATCTGACAAGATATTTTCATTTTAACAAAATGAGATTATATATATATATATAATAAGCTTTCAATTAGGGGTCTTTGATCATATTACGGAAGAAGACAAGTTAAAAGGGTTTAAAAATATAAATTTCAATATAGTAAAAGATAAAATACATTGCGCTAGAGTTTTTTTTTCTCTTTAATTTTAACTCATCTATGACTTTAACCTGATCGAGTCAAAACTTGAATTCTGATTGCTATGTGATATTTATTTATTAAATAGAAAATTTCATAACTGATAAAATTAATATTTCATCATTCTCTAAATGATTTGCACATTAATTAATTAGAACTCAATTATTAGATCCCTAACATTACTTATCTATATGTATTGAATACACACATATTGCTAAATGCAAGCTAATAGATAATGGGGTTGCCCACTTGTTCAGATAGTGATTCATCCTATTTCCTATCTAAAATTTTGCATCTGTGATGGAAAAGAAAAGAGACAGATGCAAATTGAGAAAGCAATTTGAAATTGCTTTGCGGTTTGTTTGGTTGCTATTAATAGAGGACACATGCAACATGAATTCTATAAAAGGATTTTCACCGTAGAAAGTGGGATTCCTTTTCTAGTGATGTTATCTTCGCATAATAAAAACTTTGAAAGAACAGTCCCGTCAGAACCAAGTGCTACTTATCTTTTAGAGGCAATATCTAGTGTGTTGTATAGTTTTTGCTGTAAAATTTAAGGAATAATTAACAAGTGTGCTTTGTTAGCTTCTTTAAACTTCTCTAACTGCCCCGACCCGCCGGCCTAGTGATTGCAGCGAAAAAAGCAGCCTCTATATGGTTGTAATATAACGCTTACTAAGTGGAAGGGTATTAAGGTGGAGAGAGTTTATTGTACACTGCAATTGTAGGCGCACCTATTTGCTCTAACAAATTCCTTTTCGCCACATCTTCAATACCATAAGCCCAGTTACATTTGGACAATGAAGGGAGAAAATGATTAATTTTTAACTTAGGAGTCTCACTACGAACAGTCTACAAAAAGGAACAATTCTTACTTTTCTCTCTCACATGAACTCAAGAGGGACACGTAGATTCTCCAGAGCAGCTCCTCCCTTTTTCATTTTTCACTGATTTGGTCATGAACTAAATGTTAATTTAGAATGCCTTTAACAGGTGCCATTGCTAAACAGACGAATGGAACTTTGGAAACTTCAAGACGAAGGAGGACAATCCGGTCATTTTAACATTGTAAAGGATTTTGTCACCGAACCTTGACTCATAAAGAAGAGTAATAATAAGAATGATGATCAGTGGGCCCGTGAAAGTCAACCATCGCATGACATGAGACTGTGAGCTTCTTTATTGCTTTGTCTTGTATTAGTGGTGGTGTGGTGGCCAATTTCTGCAAAACGACTAGTGGGCACACCCTTTCCCATGGAACGCCGACCACAATATTTACCAACCCCAAAACCTGTAGTTAATAAACCAAAAAAGTTTGCCACATAATATTGAAAATCAATACGCGCAATGTTTTCTGTTGGTTGTTAATTAGAGCGTATCTGCATGTAGGGGTGGGCATAAACCCACGACCCATGGGTTTACCCAAACTCAAACCAAATTAAATGGTTTGGGTTGGGTAAATTATGAAAATGGTTTGGATGTGGGTTTTATATAGAAAACCATTTCATTATGGGTTGGGTATGGTTTACCCATGGGTTATTGACAAAACCTCAACACTCAAAATTTTCAAATAAAATAAATGAAAACAAAATAAATGAACATAAATAAGTGAAAGGCCAATGTTAAATTTTTTGCGGCGTGATCAATTGTCAACAGTTAGAAAATGAAAATAATAGTAAAAATAAATTTAAATTAAATAAATATTATTGTAAATAACATAAATTTTTTTTCTTATTTACAAAAATTACATGAATAGAAACTAAATAAAAAATTAAGTATTAAAACAAGAAATATATGTTTTGATATGAGCAAAAAAATTAATAATAAATTTTTTTCTTGTAATTATTTATTTTGTGAACATTTTCTTATAATAAAAATTTTGTAATATTTTAAAATTAAATGTAAAAAGTGTAGGTAAAATATTTTATTATTTATCTTATAATAAATTTTTATTTTTCATTCAAGTTTTCTTATAATAATTATTTTTATTATTTTACTAATAATTTTCTTATATATTTGTTATAAGAAAATTTTCACAAAATAAATAAGTATAAAAATTTTAATCATTAATTTTTTTGTTCACATCAAAAACATATATTTCTTATTTTTAATGCTTTATTTTTTATTTAGTTGCTATTCATGTGATTTATTTAATTTATAATAAATATAAATAAAAGAGTAGTTGAAAATAAGGGTAATATTGTAAACTTATACTATTAGGGGGGGGTTTTGGCCATTATAAAAAATAGAAGAGTGAAAATGATATATATTGATTACTGTAGGGGAGAAAGTGACAATCTCCTTAAAATTAAGCATATAAATAGACAACATAACGATAAATATAAACAAATATTACATAATAAAAACAAGTTACAAAATTTATTATTAGATTGTTAATGTTATGTTTGTAAAAGTTTATTATTAAAGTGTACGTTCTTATTTATTGAGAAATAATAATTTTTGTGATTAAACTTTATTTTTCTAGTATTCTTTAATTTATTGATTAAGTTATTGTAAAATTTATAATTTTTATCCACTATATTTTTTTAAATTTTAATATCAATTTAATAATTAATAACAATTAATAATTATTATAATTTTGATATAATTAAATTTTATTAAAATAAAAATTATTTTGACAATAAAATCCAAACCAAACTCAAACCAAATCCAAATGGTTTGGTTTGGGTTGAGTTAAAAATATTTGGGTTAGTTTGAGTTGGATCCAAATTTTTATGATTTGGTTTGGGTTGACTTAAAAACCAACCCAAACCAACCCATGCCCACCCCTATCTGCATGTTGCCACAACTGGAAGGTTTATCTAATAAGAATAAATAGGCTCTTGAGTTTTAATTTCAAATCTTCAGCCTCTTTTATTAATTTTGAACCTCTCCTTATCTAGACTTATCTCAGTTATGATAGATTTGATTTCATGTGGATAATATTGATAATCATGCTTTCGAATTTTTGGGATAAAATGTTTTAAAATTATCACATTACCTTTTAAAATATACATCAGCTGTACATTACAAGCTTACAGCTATAAATTTTGAATCCTCATAAAAATTAATAATAATGAAAAAGTCAATAAGTTTTAAAGTTTTATTTTAAACCCCAAGTTGCACTGCAATAGTACTTTAATTTTTTAAATTTTTTTATTTATATTTATAGTAAATTCAGTACCAAGTTTTTATTTTATCTAATTGAATCTCTAACTTGTTTAATATTATATTTATTAAGTATTTATTCATTATACTAACAATTTCTTACTTTAATATATCATGATCTTCAATGTGAAGTCTTTTATTAATTGTTTAACTTCATTAAAATTTTTTTACTCATTTGATCTCCTAACTTTTTAATTTATTTTATGTTTTCTTCATTAAAATTATTAATTTCTAATATTTCGTTTTCTTTTTCTATATCATTTATAAATAAATTTAGGTTTCCCTAATTTATTTAATAAATATAGCGAAATTCAATTTAATTGATTATTTTCCTGCATGTACGAATCATTGATCGAATCAGAGGATTAAAATCTTTCATAAGAAAATCTTTTTTGTATATAGCTAGATTGTGGTATCGTTTGCTTTTTCTTATATCATTTATAAATAAATTTAGAATTCCTAATTTATTTAATAAATATAGTGAAATTCAAGTTAATTGATTATTTTTCCACATATCTGAATCATTGATTGGATCAAATGATTAAAATCTTTCATAAGAAAATCTTCTTTGCATGTAGTTTAGAATGTGGTAACTCATTAGTTTATATATTTTGTGAAATTATTAGAGGTTCTAATGATTTATTCATTGTAACATCTTTTCTAGTAATTTATTAGAGTCGTAACATATTTATGACATATAATATCTCTTATAATTCAAGATGCTAAATTTAGATTTTATATACATACATACATATAATCTAGTTTATTATTAGGAGAGATAAGAAATTATAAATGTAAATGTAAATATATATTCAAAATTTGTAAATCTTTATAAATATGATAATTATTTAGATTTTTATAAAAATATAGTAAAAATTTTAAAAATAATTGTAGAACAAATGGTTAACAAAATCATTTAGTTATACAAAATTAATGAGTACTTACTAAAAAAAAAGCAAATATGTGATTCAAAATAAAAATTTTTGTAAAAAACTATTACACCCATACCTCGTTTTAAGTTAAAGTTATTTTCATCCATTGAATTAAAAAATATCAAAATCCAACCATCCAAATGTATTGGCTGTTGTGTTACAGCTGATGTAACATAAGTTTTGCCTTTAAGATAATGCCATATTATCTGTTACATCATTTTATAATATAATTTTTTTTTAATTTAGTATCCGCAAATTTATATACCTATCATTACTGATAGGACAAGGGCTACGCTCATTAGCAAGTTGTGAATTAGGGCCAGCGCCAAAAGGTTTGAGGAAAATTACACCACTCAATAGTTTCGAGGCAAATTAGGTAATTTACTCCATGAAGTACAACCCCATTTATTATTCTAGAAAATATAAAAAGAACTTACTATTATGCATACGAAATTTGACAATGAACTAATTAGTATACCCTAAACTGACTTTGATTTATATTTACATAGAATTGATATTTGCACCAAAAAAAATTACTCAATATCACTCTACAAAATAATTTCACTTCCAAGTATTTTTTTATTTAAGTGACCTTGCGTAATTTTTTGTGCAACTATCGTTTTTCATTACTATAATTAATGCTGATTTAATTGTGGGTGCTGGGACCGGCGGCAGAGGTGGTGGAAGCATCATCGGCGGCAGGTCTTGAATGAACATCTTTCAATGATACAATACCATTTCCTGTAGAGGCAGCCATATCAATCTCGGCAGCCTTGGCTTCTTCTCTGAATTTCTTGTAGATGTCGCCTTTATAAAATTTGTTGGTCCTGATGACCAAAATAACTGAAACAAGGCACCCCAAATAATGTTGCCGCTGTGATTATTATAAATGCCCATTTTGTAGCATTGAACCCCATTGCAAGTCAGGTCTTGGCCCGCTTGCCTTGTTATACCCAAAGCTTCCATTTGCTTCAAAGCTTCTTTGTCATACAGTTGACCAGCAACTTTCACATTCAGAATATATGCCCCCAACAGGGCTTGCGACGGCTCCAAAGTTGTACAATGTTGCGTAATACTTAAGGCCAAATATTTCTGAAATGATGGCAAACAATAACGGCCATTGAGCTCCAAAACAGAAGCCGATGATGACGGAAGCAGCGTAGAGTGAATTTGGGATACCATAGGCAATAAACAGATGACCAACACAGGAGAAAAGAAGCACAAAAGTGAACAAGAGCGGACGGGGAATTTTGTATTTTTTTAGCAAGATTTCGGAGGCGAAACCAGCAACAACTCGTCCGAGATAATTCCATATGCTTACTAGTGAGGACAAATGTTGTGCTGCTGCGAGCTGGATAGCCCAGTGAACTGCCAATTTGTCCCAAATTGTCAATAGCTGTTAATGTTCCGCCGACGCCACAGGTTGTTGCAATGAAAATTATCAGCATGTCAATGCTGAAAAGTGCTTGTAATATTGTGTAGTCTTCACCTCTGTCTGGTGGCTTAAAAATGTTCTCCGTGCAACAAACCTGAGCTTCGGTTGATGGAGAGGCTTGTTGTGGGGGGCAATTCAGTCACTATCTTTAGCTCAGGATGCGAATTAGCATCTTCCAATGATGGTTTTTCGCTTTTCCCGGAGGCTGATTTCTTCCTTAATAACAATTGCTATTGGAAGAAAAAGTAGTATAAGTACAAGTGAAGCACTACCAACATACTCAAATCTTTTGAAAGCATATTTGTTCTGAAGGATAATTACAACCATTAGGAAACCAGCAAGACCAAGAGAGATATAGAGCATTTTGTAGAAAATCTTGAGCTCATTTGCCAGTCGAAACAATTTTTATAATCCGAAATGTTCGAAGAAAGACAAATGAAATAGCAGCTGGAAGCCAAGCAATAAGCAAGATTAGAGCCTTAGAGTTGTCTCCATAGAAGGCATGGTATAATGGTGTCAAAATAGCACCACTAAGACCAACAAAACCTTTTAAACAAGCCTAAAACACTGCCTCGGCTTTCTGGGAAGTTCTTGACACAAGTGACTAAAGCTCCAGTGTTGGCAAAAGATTGAGAATTTGCACCAATACAAATGTAAATACACATTTGCCAAACTTGAGGCTTGGGAATGCGGCCAGTGACAGCAAGCCAAATCATGAAATAGCCGAAGAAATTCATGATTGATCCGATTGCAAGAACAACCCATGGGGGTGTAATTTCATTGATGAGGCCAGACAAGACCCCAACATTTCCAACCCACATCTTTGGAGAAGCTTAGCAAATTGAGAGTGCTCTGGTCATAGCCTAATGATGTTTTGATATCACTAGAGTATAGACCAAACATGTACGTTTGCCCCGGCGACCGCCATGATGAGAAGTGATGCAAACACCATGAACCATCGGCCGGTGAGCACACCCACTAGAGAACTACTCTTCATCTCTCTCAAGCTGCAGCAACTGCCGCCAAAATCCAGACACCCACCATATTTTTCTGCTTAAACTGCTAGCTACCAAGCAAGAACCGTCTAGCAATGTTAATACGTACCCAAGGTGTTTGGACTGGCTATGAGGAGATAGATCACGAGTTAAACACATATATAGAGAGAGACTAGAGTTATTGGGAGTTTTTACGTTGACTTGAATAGAGACTCGTGGTGGTTTTTTGAAATGGGTGGTGGGGTTTCGGAGAAAGAAAAGATAAAGGGGAAATCAATGTTTTGTTTTTGAAACATATGTGCAAATCAATTGCAGTTAAATGACGCGGGAAAGTGACAAGACAATTCATTAAATTATTTCGTATTTATTTCCATTTTCCAGCAGCATTATATCCACCGCCCACGTTCACTTTTTGCTTAAAACCATATAACTTGAGATTATCTTTTTAGATTATTAATTAATTGCAGAATTTGAATCACTGTTAGATCGAACAGTGGGATGGTATCTTCTTTCAACAAACCTGAGGGTACAAATTCCAGCCAATTTTTATTTTCTCTTTTATAAAATAAGGATTTTTTAAAAAAAAAATTTTAGTGAGAATAAATTTTTAAGTTTAACGTTAATAGGCTTTCTCGTCTATACTATAAATATATGAATTTTAAATTTTATTCTAAATTATAATACGTCTATAGATTATAATCATTAAAAAAATTATCCTACTTTAAGGATTAGACTAAATGATTTCAAGTAAGCAATACATGTTCAAATCCCAAGTCCATTAAAAAATCTATTGCAACTTTACCTACTCTGTTTTTGGAAACAATTATAAAAAATGAAGCTCATCGTGCAGTTGAGAATCATTTCTACAATTCTACCTGCAAGTTAGTTATAACAGTTCACATTTAAGCCAAGAACAATAACATGTGGTGCTTGGTAGGATAGGGAGTAATGATAAATTTATAAAGGGGAATTGTCACTTTCTCCCCTATAAAAATTAACATATACATTTACCCTCCCTGCTGTTTTTTATAATGGCTAAAAACCCTCCTCACAGCATAAGTTTACAATATTACCTTTAATTTTTAACTATTCTTTTATTTACATTTATTATAAATTAAATAAATTATATGAATAGAAACTAAATAAAAATTAAGTATTAAAAATAAGAAATATAGGTTTTAATTCTTGTAATTATTTATTTTGCGAACATTTTCTTATAATAAATATATAAGAAAATTATTATAAAATGATAAAAAAATTATTATAAGAAAACTTGAATGACAAATAAAAATTTATTATAAGATAAATAATAAAATATGTTGCCTATCTTTTTACATTTAATTTTAAAATATTACAAAATGTTTATTATAAGAAAATTTGACAAATTAAATAAGTACAAGAAAAAATTTTTATTATTAATTTTTTTGCTCATATCAAAAAATATATTTCTTATTTTTAATGCTTAATTTTTTATTTAGTTTCTATTCATGTGATTTATTTAATTTATAATAAATGTAAATAAAAGAGTAGTTGAAAATAAGTGGTAATATTGTAAACTTATGCTATCAGGGGGGTTTTTTGACCATTATAAAAACAGCAGGGGGAAAATGGTATATGTTAATTACTGTAGGGGGGAAAATGACAATCTCCCATTTATAAATATCTAAAAAGAACACGTGTTGTGATTCCCATTCGCATGTTTGATAATAAATATAAATATAATATAAAAATAATATATTATATAGAATAGGAGATATTTTATGCATTATTTTGAATATGAGATAAGATTTTTTATATATGAATTTTTTGTCCAATAAATTTTTATATTAATAAAATCTATTTGACATATTTAATGATATTAAAATTATTGTATTTAACATTCAAAAACAATTACAAGAATAATGTGTAGGTCAATATTATTTTATATTTAATATAAATTTTAAAGTCAAGTTTTGGGTTAATAGATTTTACTATTAATAAAATATGTCGGACAATTAAAATAGTTCAATATTAAGAAATAATTTGCATAACATATATATATATATTTAATTATATTTATTTTTAGTATGTATTTGGATTAATATGTTATTTTATTTATTATGTGTATCTTAGTATCATATTTGTATTTAACAATTTTGACCATAGTCAAAGGATGTAATTGTAAGAAAGGGATTTGTGTGACTATTTATGAAATTAAAGGTGTTTATTTATATGATCATATAAAACATACCTCATGGTTTTTGGTATCCTTTTCCTTTCAAATTTTGAGTAGTATTCTATTTAATTTGTTCTACTTTTTTTTTTTTTGGGATACATTGTAATTTGTGCTACTTTGAGTAGACATATTTGAATTTTAACAAATTCGTTACTGGCGCACACTAGGTTGAATAATCCAAGTTGTTGCAGTATCCTTCAAAATGTATGAGTTGAGATATCGGACATTACCATAAGGATTTCAATGGAAATTTTTTGGACAAATTTGTGCCGTCAATATCACATAGATGCCAGTGAGAGCGAAGTAAAATAATTTATAAAAGTGACTTCCTCCATTATCGCCCAGTAAGAAACACGTCAGTAATGACTTATGAGCTCACTGGTGGCGTCAACACTCAACATCACGTAGAGCCAAGAAGGGCAAGGAAAATTACTTCAAAGAGGGACTTGCTTTAGTTTTCAACTAGTAATAGACATAGACTTAATTATGAGCTCACTGGTGGCGTCACCAATACTAAATCGTGTTTATACGACAGAACGATATGGCCAAATTACTTCGTCACACATTATTATAGCTGAATTTGGATCTGGTGTTAATTTCGGTTGTGTTTATATTTTTATAATATTCTGTTATAATTGTATTTGTAGCATTGTATGACTGAAATTTAATTACATATTCTTTTTTATTTAATAACTGCCATAAAATCATAAAATACGGGCACAAACTTAGATCTAGACTAATCCAAATCTAATATTGCTATACCAAAATACATTGTATGCTATAAGCTTCTAGTTCAAGCCGCAAACTTGCATAAAGAAGTTATGAAAAAAATAATAAAAAGAAATAAAAAGAATCACATGTGAGCGCACGCTCTGGATTCTAATCACAGAATTATTGCCTAACTTCTCTACTGAAAGAATCATTTGATTATTCCTTAATTGCCTAACTTGTATGTATGTAGACAATATTAAGGAATATTTTTTTTTATTGATTTGATACGTTATTTGCCTAACTTGTATGTATGTAGACAAAATATTTTAGTTAAAAAGTCCAAGAACATGAAAAACGAATTTGATACGTTATTTGCGATACACAGCTAGGTTCAATTTCCGATGCACTACATGCAGTCATAATTTAATCCGGTTTGACATAGCTTTTCATGCGAAGGAAGTCATTGCGTAAAGTGTAACCTTTGATATTATCAAAAATAGCTGCATCATGTATACGTGATGCCCAAAAGGAGGGGAGACTGCCACATTCAACATTGTTAGCAAATGAGAAAGT
Organism: Citrus glauca; assembly: GCA_029633175.1. Classification (NCBI taxonomy): domain Eukaryota; kingdom Viridiplantae; phylum Streptophyta; class Magnoliopsida; order Sapindales; family Rutaceae; genus Citrus; species Citrus glauca. Next base: position 8,590,944 of record JAQOOD010000006.1, on the reverse strand, counting down.
TTTACAACTCTTGAATTCTCTTATCTAAGAGAGAAGGATGTATACGTCAAGCTCAATTGAATAATTTTATTATAATTGAACAAATTATATATTAGATTGAAATGTATTGTACCAAGCGTATTAAAACTTTCTTTTAAAAAATGTATATTTTCCTCATTAAACAATGTAGGTAATTGGGCACAGATTTTATGATTTTATAGCATCTTGTGAATAGTGTGATATTTATCTCTAAAACAGCGATTTTTTTTATTCTTCTTAGACTCTACTCTATTTTAAAAAATAAAAAAGAACTCTGCTCTATTACTACCGAACGAACCAAAAAAAAAATGATAAAGAAAGATTCAAACGAGCTTTATTTTTTACATAAAAAATAATGATTAAAAAGAACTTTATTTTTACATTAATTAAAAATTTCTTTGTTAATTATTATATTACTTAGTATCTTACAAACCTTCAAATAAATGTATAAAGTCTATTAAAGCCAACCTTGATCTAAGTGCATCATAGAAGTCTAAAAACACTTGGCTCAATGTAAAATATACAGTAGAACCAACAAAATTAAAAAATATTATTTTTTAAAAGGGAAAATTACTTATACTATCTCAAGAAACTCAACCTTCCCCTTACTAATAAATTGGAAAAAGGATCGGCCACTCAGTGAATTTAGTAGGAATTTAAATAGTGGCTATAACAATTAGGTTTGTAATTAAATTAGCGTAATTATTTAATTCCAAATCTACTCCACTAAAAGATTGGAATTGATCTCCATAATTGTATGCTCGAATAATAATTCGTCCCAAGTCACATTGATTTCTTTACTGCACAATCATTTGTACCACATTATTAATTAAATCGATATCTCAATTGTCCAATCAATTTAATTACATCTTGATCTGATTTTCTCTAATGATCATTTTCAACATGCTAAATATGTTGACACACTCTGGCCAGAGAATTCTATGATCAAGTGCTGAAAACTCATCAAGAGATATATTATACAAATTCTATATTGTTATTCCTTAACTCCAATACTCATAATTGCTCCTACCAAGATACCGGGTAATCTTGCCACAATTGTGTGTCATGCCTATTGGTAACTCAAATGGAATAACAATTATAATCATGAAATCATAACTAACTCAAGATTAACATTACAGTAAAATCAATGCCTATGAGATTTAATAAGTCTGACAGTCATTTCAAGATTAATTAAATTTCATATGTGATCCTGTTCAATGTAGTCGTACTACATCAATAAATTCGTACATGATTAAAATAAATCATTCAATGAATTTATTACAGTCTATACCTAAATAAAGTGTAAAACTTTATTTATCAATTGCGAACTAAATTTATTTAATCATAAGATAACTTGTATTTATGTCTTCTGTGAATCCACATGGTGATCACATAAATACATATAATATGATTGAATGGACTTTAATAAAAATATTAATGCAATTAAGATATTTGAATAAAATACCTTATTAATTTTATTAATCAGATAAAAATATTTATTACAATTAAATAAACACATATGCTTTTAAAGAGCATATTTTCCCAACAATCTCCCACTAGCTTTTAAAGTATATTTGGCATCTCACGCATGCCTATGGATCCTAAGTGCAAGTTAAAAGGTTTCTCAGGTATGGCCTTAGTAAAAAGATCTGTCAAGTTTTGCTGTGACGCAATCTGAGTAACCTCTACATCACCTCTCTGCACTATATTCCTTATAAGATGGTGCTTCTTCTCAATATGTTTTTGTTTTTGGTGGTTCCTTGGTTCCTTAGATTGAGCTACTGCACCACTAGTCTAGTACAAAGCATGGCATACATGAGACTTCCCACAACTTCTGCATAAGGAACTCATCTCATTCTCTCTATCTCTTTAAATGTTTTAGGTGATTGATCCTTATGAAATACAAGTGTGCAACCCAAGAAGGGGGGTGAATTGGAATTTTAAAACTTATCCTAGCAAATCTACACAACAATTTAATCTAATGCCTTAATCAAATCAAAACAATAAATTCAATCAAGCACAATATTAAAAGAGTAAGGGGAAGAGAAAAACGAACACAATGATTTTTACGTGGTTCGGCTATCCCCGCCTACGTCCATGCCTCCAAGCTCACCCGCTTGAAGATTTCACTATCCAAGCCTTTCCAAGGCTTTAAGCTTTTACAATTGACTTCAAGGTGTCAATAAACCTTTACAACAAGAGATTATATCCCCAATCTCTTTACCCCAAGTGTTTCCCACACTTGTAATCTCACAATTTGATAAATGAAAAATACAACACTCAATCTCTCTTTAAGAGTGGATATACAAATTGAAGAACAATGATGATACAACAAATGATTTACGAAATGGAAGCTCAATATATGTTGTGTGATCTTGTTTTTCCTTGCTTGGATTACCAAAAATGAATTGGCTTTGAGTTTATATAGTTTGAGCTAAAAAACTAGCCGTTATGCATTTGTCTGCCCGAAAACGGTTAGAGGTTAACTGTAAACGATTAACTGTTTCGCTGGTCAAAAGTTACCGTTGGGCCAAATTTCAAGTTACCCTTTCATCGTTTAGGCTTACCCTTTCATCGTTTAGGCTTACCCTTTCACCGTTTACACTTACCCTTTCGCCGTTTACGCTTACCCTTTCACCGTTAACCTCCAGAGACTTGCAAGATGAACATTTGGCTAAATTTCAAATAAACGGTTAACCGTTTTCAGTAAACGGTTCACCGTTAGTGTCCAGTAACTGGTAAAACAAATTTAGCTTAACCTTTCTCACTAAACGGTTCAAGGTTAAAATAAACGGTTAACCGTTTTCAGTAAACGGTTCACCGTTTTGCTCCAGAATCATCATTTTAACAAAACTGGACAAAACAAGCTTTCTGAACGTTATCGGTTAGCCGTTTCAAAATAAACGGTTAACCGTTTGCTACAGTGCTTACTACAGTGATTGCTACAGTGCTACAGTGATTGCTACAGTGAAATAAGTTTCCAAAAATTCAGTTTGACCCCAAAACTTTATAAAACTGTAGTATGACCCAAAACGTTATGAAATGTTACAAATAGGTCCAATTTCAGAATTTTTAAATATTACTTTACTAATCCAAAAACTTTCTGAAATTATGATATGACCCCAAAGAGTTTATTGTTTCGTACAAAGGTCCTTTTCAACATAATACCTAAATTTTCAAAGTTCTCAAAACCTTTCACTTTAGTCCAAAAAATTCATAAATTATAGTATGGCACAAAACATATAAATAGTTTCAAATAGGTCCAAATCCGAAATTGAGAAACAATATCAAAGGATTTAAAACACATTTATTTTAGTCCAAAACACTTTGATTTTATAGCCTCATTTTCTTATAATAAAAACACAATTCATAAATCTTTGTTTAATCAATACATATAATTTGTTATCATCAAAGTCAATATCTATAGCTAAAAGAGCTAACAATCTCACCCTTTTTGATGATGACAAAATACATTACAAAGATTTAATCTAGTTATAAAAGCTCCTCATTAATTAATGCAAGGTTAGAGAAAACAATTATTTGAAATAAACTCCCCCTGTATACATGCACACTCTCCCTAGATACATGTATATTTTCATAAATCATTTTTCAAAATATAAAACATTTATAATGTGAAAATAATGATTTATTCAAAAAGTATAAAACATAATTTGAGCTTAAAAGATTAATCATTCTTAATCTTGTTTGTTATCACCAAAATCAATATTATGGAAACATATATGCTAACACCTTAGAGAATGTCATTCCATGTTTGAATGGTAATAAACCAGTCTTAAAATTTTTCATGCTAAATCTAGCCAATTTCTTACCTATATAAACCGCTTGAGACAAGGCTAAAGTTTTATTCTTCCGGTTGCGTAGTAACTTGATACCAAGAATATAACTTGTCTCTTCCAGGTCTTTCATATCAAATTGTTTTGTTAACCAACTATTTATTGTAATTAATACTCTTATATCATTTCCAATTAGGAGAATATCATTTACATAAAGAATTAGGAAGGCTACAGATTTTTCTTGAATTTTCTTGTACAAATATGGTGAAGGACAACATTTGTCCATGAGGTTCCTAATATCGTAACTTTTGCGCAGTAAAATTAAAACAGATGGCAGAAGCTCTAGAAACCTCGGATCGACTTCATTCAAAAATGAAAATCAAGAGGAAAGATTGAAGTTTAATTACCTCACTTGTAGTTTCAAAAATGACTTCGTGAAGTAGGAGCAAATGACTGAAAACAGCAAGCTACGAACACTGTCCATAAAATAGAGCTCTGCATGAACAACTTATGTTTTGCCACGATCTGAGATCCTTTAAGCACCCCAATTGTGATGCCTCTAATCAGTCCACACTTAAAAATGTTCTAGGAGTTCATAGGATTTGGAATCTCGAAATTTCATTTAGAAATGAGAGAGATAATGAAGAAACATGAATGCTAGTTCATGATAATTCATTCCACCAAATAAAGCCACCATTATCTTTAATAATGGCACCAACCATTATCATGTGCTAGACCCACCCACTTATCCATTATTTATTGAAAGTGATCTTATCACTTCGTTAAATTATTTAATCAAATAAATAAATAGCTAAATTAATTAATTTTCGGAATTAATTAATTAACCCCATTTTGATCAAATCAAATGGTTAAATATGGGCTTCTCTTGTGACATGTTCTAATGCTTTCTCTTAATCAATATTGGATCCAATAAAAGCCCATAATTCTAAACCCAAAATTGGTATAGAAGTCCATAATCATATATGAACCCGAACATGTCTAAGATGGTCATTTTAAGTGCTCGACATTCCATAATATTTAATTGAGGATTTATGAAATTTATTTTGTTTCTTAAACTATTTATGGAACATTTAAATTTCTATATTAAATCATATTTAAGATATATTTATATTTATATTCATTCTCAATGAATTATAATATAAATATTGATATTCCTAAAAATAGGAAATTTAACTTCTCATTTTCTAGTAACTCCTTTTTCATTTCTATATTGTGTGTGACCTTTTAGGTTCTTAGTTATAAGGTAGTAGAATTATTTTAATGATAACTCTTTATTCATTAAATGATGCTAAACTCTTTAGTCATCAATTAGAACCTTTCTAATGACCTTACGATGGCTTGGTAATACGCTTTACCAATATTGATCTTAAGGTTTCTACAAGTCATGAGTGACATCTAGCAGTATATCACAACTATCCAAATAACAAGAATTGTTGAATCTATAGAACCTATTCCACTGTATCTCTATGTCTTGGTCTCTTCATCATTCAAGTCTAGAGAAAAGCACAGCTTATGGTTTATTATGTTAAGCAGTTGTGCTTTATCTCAAATAAATATAAATGAACTTGGCATGAAAATATAATTTGAACTCCTTCAAATATATTTCACCTTGGCCAAAGATTTCTCATGCCAATTCATATTATCTCATAAGGACATCCTTTTCGTATATTACAAAGTGATGAATTCCATGTTGGCCATGCACTTGTCTTTATACATAGCCAACCATGACAGCTATTGCTAGATCTCTTCCGTGATTAGGAATCAATCTTTATGCATTCACATATCAGAGATGTCTATGTATAAGACATCTGTTATGCCTCAGGTCTAAAGACCGTTACTAAACATAGTATCTGATACAATGTATAATAAGCCATTAACACTCAAAACCATATAGCTTACTATATTTGGTCAAGTTCAGTAAACTCATTCTCTTAACAAGTACCTATGTGTTTGACTTGACATCTCATGTCAATGATATGAAACTCACCATCCATTTTAGTATCACATACCATAAGCAGTCATAACACATACTAGTGTTTATAGGAATTTATAGTGTCCAATCATAAATCCACCACTAGGAACTATTTTAAAAGTATAGTACAAAGGATGCACGTTTTATATTCTCGACATACTCGAGAGTGTGTTCCTTAACTATTTTACTTCTTGGACTATATTATGATAACTTTGCCATTTTATAAATATCAAAATACTATTCAAATACAATCATTCCCTAAGCAATCAAATCACCATTCGATTGGCCTTTAGGGCATATTACTAACATATGGTTCATCAATGTTCTGAATGAATCCAAATGATTTAATCGTTTGATCAAATCTGATGTTCCATGACCGGGATGCTTGCTTCAATCCATAAATAAATCTCTACAACTTACATACCACGTGTTTTTGGCATTTTTGTATAAATCCATCCAATTGCTGCATGTAGATTTTTTTTCAAGATGCTCGTTAAGAAAGACATCTTGACATCCATTTGCCAAATTTCATAATCTAGCACTGCAGTAATGGAGCGCAAAATCTTGATGGATTTAAGCATAGGAACCGGAGAAAAAGTTTCCTTTTAATCGATTCTCTCTTTCTAAGTAAACTCTTTTGCTACTAATATTACTTTAAATGTTTCCACCCTTCCATCTACTCTTCTTTTTTTCTTGTAGATCAACTTATACCCTATAGGTTTTACCCCATTTGACCCCTCTACAAGTTCCCAGACTTTATTGGAATACATAGATTCCATTTCTTGACAGGCTTTTTTTTCAAATTCAACATCTCTATCTATTAGAGCTTTGTTGTAATTAGTGGGATCTTGTACATGTTTATTTGAGATAGTCGTATAGGTTTCTCCCAAAAGCATGTATTTAGCAGGTAACCTAGTTACCCTCCCACTACAATGAGGTTTTAAAAGTAATGGTTGTTCAGAGATAATCCTGTGTTGATCATCTGGTTGTCGCTGTTCTTCTTGTTCTGTAACAGACATTAAAAGCTGAGCGTCAACCTGATCACCTGACAGTTCTTCAAGTATTACCTTACTCTAAAGTTTGATGTTATTCATATAGTCTTTCTCGAGGGAAGTGAAATGTATGCTCACGATCACTTTCGTATCTTGAGGACTATAAAATAAATCTCCCCTTATTCCTTTGGGATACCCTGCAAACATACAAACCTCATAACATGAATCCATTTTGTCAGCCTTTGGTTTCAGCAAATGTGCTGGTGATCCTCAAATACGAACATGTTGTAAACTTAGTTTGCGACCGAACTATAATTTTATTGGTGTTTTAGGCACTGACTTAGATGTAACTAAGTTCAAGAGGTAAATTGCAGTTTCCAGTGATAGTCCCTAAAAAGAGATTGGTAATGACGAATAACTAAGCATAGATCTCACCATATCCAAAAGAGTTCTATTTCTTCTTTCAGCTACCTTATTTTGTTGTGGTATTCTCGGGGCAGTCAATTGAGATATAATCCCATTTTCAACCAGATACTCTTTGAAATCTCCTGAGAGAAATTTACCACCTCGATCAGATCGGAGTTTCTATATGTTTTTATCTAATTGTTTTTCTGTCTCAGTCCTATACTCTTTGAATTTCTCAAGAGCTTCAGACTTGTGATGCATCAGATAAACATAACCGTATCTCGAGTAATCATTAGTGAAAGTAATGAAATACTCATAACCTCCTCGAGCTTGTACATTGATTGGTCCACATACATTTGTACGTACCAATTCAAGTGGTACTGTTGCACATAAGCCTTTGGTCGAGAATGGCCTTTTGGTCATTTTTCCTTCTGAACAGGATTAACAGAGTGGCAATGATTCATTTTCTAATGGACCGAAAAGTCCATCTTTGATCATTCTCTGTATCCTATTTTGGTTTATATGACCCAAGCGTAAATGTCAGAGGTAACATTGGTTGGAAGAAATATTTCTTTTCTTAGATTAACGTGTATGCTGATCATTATTGATCACTGTATCATGCATAAAATGGATTATTGGATTTAAATGATATAGATTATCTTCCAATGTACCAGAGCAAATAAGTCTCTTATTATGAAAAATAGAAACAGAGGATCCAAAATTTACAGTGTACCCTTACTTTGATAAACAAGCTACTGAAATTAATTTCCTCTTAATGTCTAGAATATAAAGACAATTATTCAAAACTAAAGTCTCATTATTAAAAGATAATAAAATAGATCCAGTCATCACTATTGACACGAATTGTCCTGTCCCTAATTGCAGCTTGACGCTTTCTTCACTTATTTTCCTGGTTTTTTGAAACCAATAATGTGAATTACAAATATAATTAGTTGCTCCTGAATCCTAAAATGCAAGTTATGCAACCCAAGAAGGGGGTGAATTGAGATTTTAATATTTATGCAATACAATTCACACAATAATTTAATCTATTGCCTTAATCAAATGAAAACAATAAGTTCAATCAAACACAATATTAAAAGAGTAAGAGAAGAGAAAAGAAACACAAGGATTTTTACGTGGTTCGGCTATCCTCGCCTACGTCCACGCCTCTAAACTCACCCGGCTTGAGGATTTCACTATCCAAGCCTCCCAAGGCTTCAAATGTTTACAATCGACTCCCAAGGTGTCAATGGACCTTTACAACAAGAGATTATATCCCCAATCTCTTCACCCCATGGGTTTTCAACATTTGTACACTCACAATTTTGATTAGAAATGAAAATCACAACAATGAAACTCTCTTTAAGAGTGGATAACAAATTATATCTCATTAACGATTTAATAAATGATGATTTGCGAAATGGAAGCTCAATATATGTTATATGATCTTATATTTTCGTATATTAGTGATTAGAATGAAGTTTGAATTGAGTTTTTATAGTAAAAGCCCAAAAACTAGCAGTTATAGGCAAATTCCAGCACTCAAGCAATTAGCCGTTTGATTATCTGGCTAGCCGCTCAGGAACAGTGATATTACCGTTATTTTTGAATTTTGCTACAGTAATACTGTTCACTGAAATATACTTTAGCCCAAAACTTTTTATAATTATATTATGGCTCAAAGTGTCATAAAACTTTGTAAATAAGTCCAATTTAAGAACTTCTTAAGAATAATTGTCTTTCACAAACTTTTTAAAATTATGATATGACCCCAAAAATTTTATTATTCCGTACAAAGATCTTTAATATAATATTCATATTTTTTAAAGTTCTCAAAACCTTTCACTTTAGTCCAAAATATTCATAAATTATAATATGACCCAAAACATTTCAAATATTTGTAAAAACGTCCAACTCTGAAATTTAATACTTATTTAAAATCAAAGATTTCAAATCTTAGCATTTAAGTCCAAATTACTTACCTAGTTAATGAAAAGTATTTAATTAAATTAATCTTTTGAGCTTCTCAAATGCTAAATCATGCATCAATTAAATGATATCGGCTTTACAAGAATTTATCGCACTAATTTGTTCGTTGAGCTTTAAACTATATTCTTGATGTCGCCATTGTCAGTTGAGTGTCTTCAATCTTGATTTCACTTGATTCACTTGCATAAATATTATCCTTCAAAAACTAGTGAAAATGTGAAATACAATATTTATTAAATTACTAAATACACATGTTTGTTATCATCAAAATTACATTATGTATAGTCTTTTAGGCTAACAATCTCTCTCTTTTTGATGATGACAAACATCTCATGTATTTTGACATATATACTCCCCTTTAATACATGGCATACATGATTAAACATATAAATCAAATTCAAAACAAAGACTCCCCCTAAATATTTTATTTATGATAATTTGTATGCTCCCCCTTAATATTTCAAAACCATGCATAGATACTTGAAATACGTATTACATGTCTTCATATTCAAAATACATGACTTCTCCCCCTTCATCATCAAAATTACTAGAAATTCATCGAAGATCGATAATATGTCAACGGTTAAACAAGAAACGTATAATAACCAAACATCCAATTAACCATAAAATGATCATGAACTATCATGCCATCAAAAGAATGCTCAAAATGCATATTATCCAAAATCATATTGTGTGCTCCCCCTAAATATATGACCAATTAAAAAATTTAACCAAAATGATATTATCCAAAACATATCATATTTATCTCCCCCTAGATGCAATTGAAACAATAGCATAAAAAATAATTCGATAAAGATATTACCAATTTTGTGCAAGCAAAAATTTCGGCAGATTCTTCCCTTAAAATGAACAAATCCTTAAATATACAATCTGGTTAAAAACACTTTCATATAAGCTTGAAACAATTATAACAAACCAACAACTCCATTAATTCATCAAGCAACACACATATAATCATCAATCATCAAAAGTACTATAAATTCATGCTTATATAAAAAAGAATATCTCAATGATTAATCAAGAGCCATATAAAAATTAAGCATGCAATTAACTAAATAGTCATATTCATTATAAGAATTCAGAAAATATCATCCAAATATAAATTATCCAAATATTAAACAACCATCATTTGTAATCCACAATTAAAATAATTATGCATATGAAAATGTAGGTGCATAATATAATAAGGAACCATGGTAATTTAAAATACCCAAAATGCACAAATTTGGTTTTTGTAAAATAATTAGTGAAATGGATTATCTTAAACCGATTATATTGATCCAAGAGATGATTTAAGATAATGGATGGTGTTGATTGGATCAAAAATGGACTAAAAAGAGCTTAAATTGGAAGAGAAAGAAATGGGTAAGTTAGGTTTTTGATTTTGGGTTCTATGTGGAGACATAATGAAATCAAGTTTTGAGAGTGAAAATTGAAGGAGTAATGGATGAATAATGACTTGGATGATTGATTTTGACAAGAGAATGAGTGAAAGATGAAGAAATTTGAGAGAGAAATTGAGAGGTGTTGTTCACGCATGAGAGATGATGATGAAATGATGAAGAACAAGTGAAGAAATAATGATGAAGAAGTGTTTAATGAAGATGAAATGCATGGGTATCAATTTGAATGGTTGATTTGGGCATGAAAATGGATGAAAAATGAAGAAATTGGAAGTGAAAAAGGATTGGTTGCTCATGGTTTTAAGTGAAAGAGAGAGCATGTGCAAAAAAACCAACGAAGGAAGAAAAAGAAGCTAAAAAATACACCCAACCCGTGACCAAGCGGCTAGCTGCTTGGGGGCAAGCGGTTAGCGCTAGCCGCTTGCTCTTGGGTTTGGGACAGTTTCCAAGTGGCTAGCTGCTTGGAACAAGCGGCTAGTCGCCGGTTGCTGTCTACCTACACTCTAGTTAATTTCCTGCTAATTTTGATCAATCCCATGACCATTTTGTGATCCCAAAATATCTCAAGAGCCAATTTAATAATCATGATTTTAAATTCAAAAAAATGATTAATTCAAACTAATAATCAATCCAACAAATATTTATTCATTAAGCACATAAACATTCAAAAATTAATAAATCAAACACCTCATTTATCTATCATGCTTAAACACTTCATAAACATTAACATCAAACAAATCCATCATGATAAGTTGATAAGCTATGATCATATATATATATAACCATGCATCATGATAAAGCACTCAATATTAAACACAATGATAATTCAATCATGTAAATATATTAGTATATTATCACAAATTCAAGTTACTATCCATTTTCCATGATTCACTCAACATGATACCAAATGAATTATTAAATGCTTACTAAGCTTAAAAGACCATCACTAATAATCAATAAGGCAATAATTGTTACCAAAACGATTAAATCATATTGTCTCATTATTTTTGCCTAGACCATGATCATCCTCACAAGCTTCATCACGGAACTCTTCATCCTTCCTTGTTTGTGGTACCTACAAAAAAATTATTCAGGTTGTATACTTTGATACCCAAATATGTTTGGGTCTTTGAGTGTTAGCAATGGTTTCTTTTGAAACCTAAATATATTTTGCTCCATAATATGCATTTCTTTTCACTGGATATCTATTCTTCATGTGACCATTTTGATTACAATAATGACAAACAATCTTATGATCACTTGTGGAGGTAGCCTTAACAAAATAATTTTTATAATATTTTTGTTTCAAGTTAGGCTTATACCCAAGTCCTCCTTTCTCAAACACATTTTTTAGTGCTTAGTAATTTTTCTAAGTTCTTTTGACCACTTGTGAATTTTAACACAATTTAATTAAGCTCATTACTCTTTTTCTTAAGCACTTCATTTTCTTTCATCAACTCGTCACATGTGATTTTTCATGCTCATATGAAATACTTTGTTTACCTTTAAATGATGCAATTCTATCATACAACATTTTATTATTTAACTCCAGTCCTTTAATCTTTTCATTTAATGAATCAGTGCATTTTTGTAAAACATCCTTTTCATTTTTCAAGTCATCTACATATGATTCTAGATGCTCATGTGAAGTACTAGGTTTCTCATTTGATAATGCAACTCTATCATGCAATGTTTTATTCTCTAATTCTAGGCATGTAATCTTTGCATTTAGAGATTCATTTTCATTTGTGAGTTTTACCATTTTCTTTTTAAGACATGCATTCCTTTTACCTATTTTTATCCAATTATCATGCAATTCTTTAAAAATATCATATAATTCATCATAAGTAGAAAGATCATTTACCTCATCAAGTTCATTATCCGATTCATCTCCAATTGCGTTGAGAGCTAGGTTTGTCATTTCTTGATGCTCTTCATCATCACTTGCTTCCTCATCGCTATCATCCCATGTGGCTACCATTGTTCTCTTCTTGAACTGGTTAAGAAGAGGGCAATCCGTTCTTATATGGCCAGGCTTCTTGCACTCATAACATTTGATTACTTTCTTCTTCTCCTTTCGGTTCTTGAGATCTCTAAATTTTCTTCGCTCACTGGATTTCTTAAATAATTTTCTAAATCTCCTAGCCAGCATATCCATCTCCTCCTCATCCAGCTCGCTTTCCTTATCACTCTCATGGTTCGAGGCTTTGAGAGCAATGCTTTTTTTCTTCTCCTTATTGCCTTTTTCGGCTGCCAAGTCTTCCTCATAAGAAATAAGGGAACCAATTAAATCATCAATAGGTAAAATATTTAAATCGTTGGATTCCTCAATGGCAATCCTTTTTGGTCTCCATTCCTTAGGTAGCGACCTAATGATTTTCTTAACTTTCTCGATATTTGAAAAGGTCTTTCCTAGGGCTCCTAGAGTTTTCACTATATCCGTAAATCTAGTATACATAGAATACACACTCTCATTTTATTCCATTTGAAACAATTCATATTGTTGAGTGTTCCTACTAATTTTAGACTCTTTCACTTGATTCGTGTCTTCATAAACAACTTCAAGTTTGTGCCAAATTTCATTAGCACTTTCACAACTAGACACTATGAAACTCTTTCTTATCAAGTGCACAAAACAAGGCATTCATGGCTTTGGAATTTAGAGAAGATTTTCTCTTTTCCAATTCATTAGGAAAACATAATCATCCCTATTTTCCAGCATAATTGGGTTGTGCAAATTATAAAACATATGGTGATACTCCACATTGGAGTAGGATAAGATAATAGGTAATTGTTAAGTATTAAAAAATGTATATTTATAAAGGAGAAAATCGTCATTTTACACTCCGAGTCTCACTAACATCTTTACTTTTATGTATTTAAATCCCTTGTAATTTAATTATGTGTGTTTTATTATAATTATGTATTTTATGTATTTTAAGAGGGCATCATGGTCATTTCACAATGAACAAGAGATTAGATAGCAAAACGAATAACAATTTTGAACTTAGGACAATCGAAACCTTAGAAGGAGTATAAAAGGATAAATGACATTGTTCACATATATGGTACTGTCCATGATACTATTCACGACACTGTTCACATATATGGTATGATGATGTGGCAACATTCGATTGGACGAATGATGTAGCATTGACTGATGAGTTGGCTTGGCTGATGACGTGTCGTGATCCTCTTGGACTAAAATGATTATGTAGAGTTGACTGGTGACGTGGCAGTATGTCCGTGGACCAAAAAACATACGTACGATACATGCATTACACGGAATGACAGCTCTGGTGATGTGTTCTATCCAATCAGAACTTGTCATGTGGCGCAATCTTAAGCGTCCAATTGTTTTAATATGGTAGCCATAATTTACTCATTGTATCTATAAAAAGGGGGCTTCCCCTCGCTAATTTGACACCCCAGAATTCATTTTTGAGCTCTATTTTCTGTAATTCCTTTTCTATCCTATTTTTTTTTACGTATTTTAATAAATTTTCATTTTACCCCTAGTTCAATTATGAGTAGCTAATTTTCTTTTAAGTGTAGGTTGAAGGTGAAGTCTTAACATGCTCCATGAGCTTAATTTGGTAAATTTACTTTCTCTTCCCCTCTGATTTATGTGGATGTTTTGACTTTTCGTCCACAGATAGTAATAATCTTGCCTTGATACCGCACTGGTATAACGGGCTTCCTAGTGCATGGTTATTACTATTTAACACAATAAACCCATAGCACCATATTGATTAGAGTGAGGTTGATGAGGAGTAGAAACCCCCTTCATGATTTAATTGGCACTAATAAGAAATATTAAGTACATGGTTCATGTTGATGCAGATCCAAATACCCAAGCTCTTCATTTCAATAGATTTTACTTTAATTGATTCCTGCCATTTTCATTTAAATTTTAGGATAATCTAAATCACTTTCACCACAAATCCAACCACCCACTTAGAAAATTAACTCTACACGAAATTAAAATCACCTCCTCGTGGGATCGGCACTTGTCGCCATTGATCTATTATATAATAGATGCGTGCACTTGCAAGTTTAATAAATTTTGCACAACAAGTTTGGGGCGCCGTTTCTGTGGAAGTAAGTTATTTTAATTCATAAAATGAATTTTTGTAAATAATTTCTTTTAGTTGTTTTCTTGCATTTTTTCTCATTTTAAAAAAAGAAAAAAAGTGAATTTGCATTTTGAGATAAGAATTTCTTTTTTCTTTTTTTTAATTCTATAATTTAATTTTCAAGTTATTTTTCTTTGTAATTTTTCACTTATTTTATTAATTTATTTTAATTTTAGTTAATTTATTTCACATTTTCAGCGTGTTTTCATAGTAAGGTTGTAACAGCGTGTTAAGGTTAGTATCGTAATTTCTCATTTTTCTTTATTTTTATTTATGTATTACTCATTTTTGTGTTATTTGCATGGATGGTCGAAGGTCACAATTACCTAATCTTGAGCCCACAGACTTTGAACTCAAAAAAATACTTCGCACACACAACACATTGCAATTAAAGATAAAATTGAAATGGATTTGCAATAACGAGCACCACAAGAGAGGCCATTTAAGGACTACTTCAGTCCCTCAGCTAACTTGTGCACATTATGCATAACATACCCAAATGTAACTGCTAGGAGTTTTGAGCTAAAAACTTAGTGTGCTAAATTGTCTCCCTACATTCTATAGCCTAGAAAATGAAGACCTATATAATCATTTGAATGATTTTCATGTTGTTTGTCAAACATTTAAATATAAGAATTTTTCAGATGATGATGTTAAACTTAGATTATTCTCATTTTCTTTAAAGGATAGAGCCTGTTCATGGTTCAATATATTGTCTGCTAATAGCATTACATCATGGGAATAAATAGTATCATAAGCTTTGAATAAATATTTCCTAATATATAAAACCAATTCTATTCATAAGGAAATTTCAGAGTTTACCTAGAGAGAATACGAGTAGTTTTTGGAAGCATAGGAGCGATTTAATGGGCTATTCTTGAAGTGTCCACATCATGGGTATGAGAAATGGGACAAATGCCAATACTTTTTTGAGGGATTATTGTCGCACGTGCAAAAATGACCAATGGCTACAAGTGGAGGAGAGCTAATGTCAGAAAGTGCATAAGAGATTTGGGATTTCTTCCAACGACAAGCAGATAATTCCCAACAACGGAGTCGACCACTCAGGAATACTAATAGAATTGAGGGAGTGAATGAGGTTCACATTGGCGAGTTAAGTTCGAAAATTAAAGAAGTCAAAAAGATGGTTGAAGGTCTTTCTCGACAAATAGCATCATTAACAGCAGCTAAATCAACAGAGTCACATGACCATGACTCATACCTAGATCAAGTCAATGTCATAGGTGTAATGAGAAAGCCATCAAATTAAAAATTTTAAAACCATCAAATTACAACTCTTACTCTAATACATAAAATCCTAGATGGAGAGACCACCCCAATTTTTCATGGTCTCAAGGGTTCCAATAGAATAGAACAACAGTTCCAACTTTACCAATGCAACTAATTCCTCAAGTTCCTCAAGCATCTCAGACACCATTTGGACCATACAATCATAACCCTAACTACTCTCAACTCAAATCATGAGAAGATGTATTCTAGAATTTCAAGAATCTTACTCACTCAACGATCGAGCAATAAAACTGTACTATTGATGAAATATGAAATGAGATGAGAGCAGGCTTCAAGTCACAAGCCCAATCAATTTCAAACCTTGAGAAGATGGTAGGACAACTTGCCTCTTGGGTACAAACCTTGGCAATAATTGTTGAGAAAGACAAATTTCTAAGTCAACTAGTGCCTAATCCATGAAGTAAGTACTCGCTCACCTTAGCAGCATAGAGAGGTCAAAGCCGTCATGACTTTGCGAACAGAAAAAGAATTCAATAACAAAGTGGAGACGCCGGTGACAAAAACAACTCAAATTGTACTTGTACATGCTAAGGATTCATCATTAGAAGAGAATGAAGAAATCAACCCATGGGAATACATTCTTAAAGCTCCATTCCCTCAGAGGTTAGTTAAAGGAAAGAAGGAAAAATCCACAGGTGAGATTTTTGAGATCTTTAAACAAGTAAGTGTTAACATTCCTTTGCTTGATACTATTAAACAAGTGTCATCTTATGCAAAGTTTCTTAAAGACCTTTGTATTAAAAAGAGAAACATTCACGTTCAAAAGAAGGCCTTTTTAATAGAAAACATTAGCTCTATACTCCTACACAAAATTCCTCTAAAATACAAACACCCAGGCTCCCCCATTATCTCTTGTAGTATTGGGAACCACACAATTGAGAATGTTTTGTTGGACTTAGGAGCTAGTGTAAATTTGTTGCCTTATTCAGTATTTGTGAAACTTGGACTGGGAGAATTACACCCAACTCCAGTGGTGTTACAGCTTGCAGATCGATCTATGAAAATATCTCATAGTATTGTGGAGAACGTACTTATCCAAATAGACAAGTTTTATTTTCATGTTAATTGCATTGTAATTGACACTCAACTAGTCCAAGATTTAAGGAAGCACATCCTTATTATTCTAGGCCGACCTTTCTTGGCAACTGACGATACTCACATTCAACACAAGACTGGAAATATGCAGTTGTCCTTTGGTAACATGACTATGGAGATCAATATCTTCAACATTGCCAAACAACCTCACAATGCAGATGATGAAATTACTGATGTGGATTTAACAGAAGAGATAGTTGATAATACTTTTCTTTCAAACCTTAGTGATGACTATTTACAAACATATTTAACTTACTTTATTTGGACATATTGACATATTAGTCGATGAGGTCAATACCTTACCTGATTCAACAACATCCATGGACACTAATAAATGGAAGTCAAGAGTTGAACAAATAGCATCATAAGAGAAGAAACTCAGCCCATCATCAGAATCACCACCAAAACTCGAGCTCAAAATATTACCCAACACTTTGGAATATGCATTCTTGGGAAAAGAAAGCACTCTGCGAGTAGTCATCTCATCATCTCTAAATAACGAATAAAAAGGTAAATAGTTAGAAGTTTTAAAAGAGCACAAAGGAGCATTAGGATGGACCATAGCTGACATAAAAGGTGTAAACCTAGTAGACTACATTAATTACATTCACCTTGATGAAAATGTTAAATCTACTAGGGAAATGCAACGTTGATTAAATCTTAACATGAAAGAAGTCGTTAGAATCGAAGTCCTTAAACTATTAGACGCAGGTATCATTTACTCTATTTCTGATAGTTCATAGGTTAGTCCTGTGCAAGTTTTTCCCTAAAAAGTCAGGAGTCACAGTAGTTACCAATGCTGATAATGAATTGATACCCACTAGAGTGACTACAGGGTGGTGTGTATGCATTGATTATAGAAAGTTGAATCACACGTAAAGGTTCATTTCCTTTACCATTTATCGATCAAATGTTTAATAGATTAACAGGTCATGAATTTTATTACTTTCTAAATGGTTACTCAGGATATAATCAGATTCCCATAACACCAAAAGATCAAGAGAAGACCACATTCACTTACCCTTTTGGAACATTTGCATATAGGAGAATGCCACTTAAATTATGTAATACACATGCTACATTTCAACGATGAATATTAAGCATTTTTTTCTGATATGATTGAACGATTCCTTGAAATCTTTATGGATGACTTTTCTATTTTTAGTGATTCGCTCGATCAATGTTTACATCATCTAACATTAGTGTTGTGACTCACAGGTGCATGAATCTATTGTAGAATAGATTAATGGTGACGAGTGTCGATCCTATAAGGAGTGGATTTTACTTATACATAAAATTAATTTTCTAGGAGGGTGGTTGGATTTGTGGTGAAAGTGATTTAGATTATCTTCGAATCTAAATTGGAATGGCAGAATTAAATTAAAGTGGAAACTATTATAATTGAAGTGCTTAGGTATCTGGATCCGCATCAACATACACCATAAGCTAAATATTCCTTATTAGTGCCAATTAAATCATGGGCAAAGAATCTAGACCTCGTGAACCACACTCTAATCAATATGATGCTAAGGGCTTATCGTGCCAAATAATAATAACCTTGTACTAGAAAGCCAGTGAAACCAGGGCAGTATCTAGATAAGATTATTATTATTTGTCGACGAAAAGTCAAAAAATTCACAAACATTAAAGGGGAAGAGAAAATAAATTTACCAAATAAAGCTCATGGCACATGTTGAGACTTCACCTTCAACCTAAGCTTGAAAGAAAATTAGCTACTCATAATTGAAGTAGGGGCAAAATAAGAATTTAATAAAATATGTAGAAAATACAAGATAGAGAAGTAATTATAGAAAATGGAGCTCAAAAATGAATTCAGGGATTCCCAAATTAGGTGGGAGAGGCTTCCTTTTCTATAAATACATTGAGTAAATCATGGCCATCAGATCAAAAATATTTTGGACGCTCAGGATTACGCCATATCATTAGTCAACAGTACGCGGTCTGACCACGTGATTTGAATAGTAACACTGTTTGACCACGCGGTTTGAATAGTGACACAATTTGAACAATGACGCGGTTTGGTTGAAAATAATCCTGTACATATACATGTACTGTACGTATGATATTTTAGTCGACTAACATGCTGCCACGTGACCGATCAACAGTACATAATAATTTTTTTAGTCCAACAGGATCATGATGCCTCATCAATCAATGCTACATCATCGGTCAATCCCACGTCATCGATCCGCCTATGTGAACAGTGTCGTGAACAGTAACGTAGACAGTATTGTACATGTGAACAATGTCATTTTTCCTTTTATGCTCCTCCTAAGGTTTTCGACTGTTCTGAGTTCAAAAGTGATGTTTGTTTTGCTATCTGAACTCTCGTTCATTGAAAATGACCATGATGCCCCTAAAATACATAAAATACTAAATTAAAATAAAACACACATAATTAAATCATAAGAAGTTTAAATACATAAAAGTAAGGATGTTAGTAAGACTTGAAATATAAAATGATGATTTTCTCCTTTATAAATATACATTTTCTAATACTAACAACTAGTTTTGCAAAAATGTATCGAGAAGAAATTTGTCTTAAATTAGGAAAAGTGACATTTTATGGTAAAATAAGACACTGTGCTTAGTCACTTCATTTCAAGTAAAGGTATTGGGGTTGATAAAGCTAAGGTGGATCTCATTTCCAATCTTCCTCCACCTAAAATAATCAGAGAAGTAAGATATTTCCCTGAGTATATTGGTTTTTATAAAAGTTTCATTAAAGATTTTAATAAAGTTTTTAGACCCTTATGCAATCTACTTGCTAAGAATGTACCTTTTGTCTTTGATGATTCATTCTTGTGGCATTTAAAAAACTAAAGCAGTTGTTGACATCATCACCTATCATTCAGCCCCCAAACTGAAACTTACTATTTGAGCTCATGTGTGACGCATCTAATTATACAGTAGGAGTAGTATTAGGACAAAGAGTTGATCAAATTCCTCATGTTATTTATTATGCTAGTATGACATTAAATGATGCACAATTGAATTATTCAACAACTGAAAAAGAAATGCTAACATTAGTGTTTACATTAAAGATATTTTGATGTTATCTCATTGGTTGTAAAATAATTATATTCACAGATCATGCTACTCTTAAATATCTTCTCACAAAGAAAAATACAAAAGCTAGACCAATTCGTTGGGTGTTACTTTTGTAGGAATTTGACTTGGAATTCAAAGATAAGAAAGGCACAGAAAATTATAGCTGACCATCTCTCTTGTCTCTATTTTGATACAATTATGGAACCATTACTATTGAATGAAGCATTTTCAGACGACTAATTAATGAGTGTGGAAGTATTAGCATTATATGCTGATATAGTTAATTATCTTGTTACAGGTCAACTTCCAGAGCATTGGACCAAGCAAGACAAGGCCAATTTTTTTACAGAAATAAAGAATTTCTTTTGAGATGACCTCTATTTATTCAAGTATTGTGCAAATCAAATTGTTAGACGATATGTCCCAGAAAGTGAATTTCAAAATATCATTTCATTCTTCCATGAATAAGCTTGTGGAGGGCATTTTAGCGCTAAGAAAACAGCTACTAAAGTTTTATAATGTGGTTTCTATTGGCCAACTATATTTCAAGATGGTTACACTTTTTGCTCTTTGTGTGATAGGTGTCAACGGATAGGGAGCATTACATAAAGGAATATGATGCCACTAAATCTAATTTTAGTGGTTGAGATTTTGATGTATGGGGTATTGACTTCATGGGACCATTTCTCCATTCTTTTGGCCATCAATGCATATTTATTGCTGTTGACTACGTATCGAAATAGGTAGAAGTAATTCCATGTAGAGCCAATAATCACAAGGTGATGATAGAATTTTTGAAAAGCAATATTGTTTCACGTTTTGGATTCCTTCGAGCAATAATCAGTGATGGTGGTGCCCACTTTTGTAATAAATCATTCAAATCTCTTTTGACAAAGTATTCCATCACTCACAAAGTCCCGCCCCCATATCATCCGCAAATTAGTGATCAAGTTGAAATCTCCGATCGAGAAATAAAGTACATATTAGAAAAGACTGTAAGGCTAGACAGAAAAGATTGGTCATTAAGACTCGATGGTGCATTATGGGCATATAAAACAGCTTTCAAGACCCTGATTGGGATGTCACCCTATAGGCTAGTTTATGGAAAAGCTTGCCACCTACCTGTGAAACTTAAGCATCGTGCGTATTGGGCTGTCAAGAAATTCAACTTTGCCATGCAACAAGCTAGCTCAAAATGAATATTACAGCAAGCAGAACTTAAACAAATTCCCAATAATGCATACGAAAATGCTAAGATTTACAAACAGTGAATGAAAGTCTTTCATCACAAGTAAATTTTGAGAAAATCTTTCACCCCAATTCAGAAAGTTCTTTTATTCAATTCTGACTCGTACCTATTCCCAGGTAAGTTACGCTCTCGATGGTCTAACCCCTTTATTGTTCACACTGGTTTTCCGCATGGAGCAATTGAAATTAAGAATCCAAAGAAAGATGTCACTTTTAAAGTTAATGGTCAAATATTAAAGCTATATCTCGAGTACGAACCACATGGAGAGGACACCGAAATAAATTTGAGTGACCCACCAAACTTGAACTGAAAATTTTCTTTCTTTTTTGGTGATTTGATTTTTCTTTTCTTTTATTTCTTTTACTATTCTTTTGGTAATTAATTTTTTTTACATAAGTGTGTTTGTTTAACCATTAAGTTTTCTTTCTTTTATCATTGGTAATCATGATTGCCTCAGTTAAACAGATCCTCTTACACCTTCTTAGGTGACAGATTACATTCGTCCTCATTGAAAGAGGTATCCACGACATCTAGTTAGAGCTTAAGGTAAATGCAATAAGAGGATGATTGTAATTTTCTTTGTGTGTTTTAGTTCGTTATTCCGTTTGTACGCTTTAGTTTGTTATCCCGATTAAGTGGCAGATAACGGTACTCTGTGACATCCAAGTTGGTTACTTTAGTTTTCCATAATAACTAATGAGCCGAAGGTGTGGAAACAAACGAAACTTTAGTAAAGCTTCACAATCGATTCCGTTCACTTCTTCAGAATGCCCTTCTTGCAATCTATAAAGCTCGCTCCAAACGCATGCAGTTGCTTATGAGGAATAACATACTAGCTGATATCGGTTGGTTAATCGAGGCCAAAGTACGATTGGCAGGTGAGTTGCCTCCCAAATTTATTGTATACATGCTTGGTTGTCGTAAAGGAAATTATGTAAGAAAACAAAGAGTTCAAAGACTTTCTATTGCTTGTCATAAGTGTGCTAGAATGAGATGGGATAAAAATCTAATTTAAGAACATTTGTGTGCTCTATGGGCTTAACTATGGCAAATAGAAAGAATTCATTGAGGTAGCCATAGATCTTAGTCGAAGCATAACAGCAAGAAAATTACACTTGGTATATGGAAGAGGTGACCGAGGGTTATCAAAATTGGTCTCTCAGAAGATGCTTATATTAAAGGGAGCCAAGTGTTAGGCATCATCCCAAGAACACTAAAACCTTTGGGTTGTTTGTCTGACTCACCAACTGTAGCAGAGTTAGTTGTCCCAGGTATACAAGAAAGAATAACTGAAATGTTAAATCATGCTGATGCTTTCATTTTCTTACTAGGAGATTTTGCAACTTTAGAGACACTTATCATATTAGTATCTTGAGTCCATCTGAACATTCACCAGAAATCCACCGGTTTGCTAAACGCCAATAACTTTTATGATGGCTTCATCACATTTCTTAACCATGCAATAAAAAACTATTTTATTCCTTCCACAACGAAAAATGTTTTTACTTGTGTTCATACTGCTAATGAGCTACTTAATCTGTTAGAAGCTTATCGACTAGATCATAGGACTTTTGTATTGGAGTGTCCAAATAATAATGGTAACAGAAACCATAGTAAGAAGTGAAAATTAGATTTAACTCGTTGCTTGTAAATATTTTCTTCTGTGTTGCACTACTCGGGTGATGTCTTCTAAACTCTACTTCTTTCCCTTAAACATTGAGGACAATATTTCGTTCTAGTTGGAATGGGGGAATAATTGACAATTGTGGAATATTCTAATTTTTTTGTTGTAGAGACTAACGTTTTGAGTCGAAAATAGCTGAATATAGAGTGTAGTGACTCTAGAAACGCATCTTCTTAGTTTGGAAGTAAAAAAAAAAAATTTTCAAACAATTTCTTTTTCTTTATTAAGCTTTGACAATCATTGTTTTCTTTCTTTTTTCTAACTTTTCTTTTATAAAATACAATTTCAAATTTTGAGTTGAAGATAGCTGAATATGGAGTGTATTGAATCTAGAAAGGATCTTCTTAGTTTAAAAAAAAAATTTACTTTTCGAACATTTTCTTTTTCTTTATTATTTTATTTTTAAACTTCAACAGTTATTTTAAGTGTGATTTTTCTAACTTATTTTACCAATTAGTTTTTCTAGATCATTTTTATCTTTATGCATGCAAATTTTTCATGTTTAGAATAGGTTTGGGGGTAGAATGTCATTAAAAATAATTGTGATCTTTTAATATTGGATGACATGATGACTTTCAAATGTTAGTATTTGTATTATCTTTGGTCTTGAGTGATATTACACTTAGTATTTGTATTATCTTTGGTATTGAGTGATATTATACCATGTTTGCTGCTCTACATGTTGATGTCGAGACAAATTTTCTTGAAGGAATACGCATGTCATAACAAATTTCAAATGAGTTTTTGAGCCTGTCCTTTTTGTTGGAGAGTAACCCTTTTTGCCCATTCTTTATATAGTTTAGCAGTTTATCATTTTATACACGACCTCTACATTTCTTTTGAGTCAATCCTCTAAAAATAATTGTAAAATAAAAAAAAGAAAAAATATGTGTTGCTACGTCTAAAGGTCCATCTAACTCGTAGATATGAAAAATTATTTAGAGTCCTGAAAGACGATAGAAAGGTTATCTTTGACCAATTTGACCCTTTCTAATCATCCCTTTTGTGAAATATCCATAGTTACTCATTTTGAGCCTTATATATATAACATTTTCTTTGTCAACTTATCATCTTCAACTACTTTAATTTGGAGTATTACCCGATATCTTACAAGTTCCATAACCTATTCATGCTTGAGAAAAATGTAAATAATTATTTTGTTAAGTAAAGTTGTACCATACCAAAAAAAATTTAAAAAAAGAGAAAAAATATAACAATAAAATAAATAAGCAGAATGCACCTTATAATTTCCAAAATATTCTTACTTTTTCTCAAACATATATTTTGTTTTCTTTATTTCTCTTCTTTTATTAGCCATGTCCCTAGCCTACTTTACATCTTTATCAAAGTCCTTCTTTATTCTAAGGATCTATAAGCTAGTTATATGGACTAAAAAGATGTAGTGATGCATAAAAAAAATAAAAACATTAGGTTGACTAGCATTTTGTTTGACTTAAGATCGTATTATTTTTAAGCTGTGGGCATATTCCTTTCATCTTAGTGAGAGTGTGTGATAGTATTTCTTTATTATTTTCTCTCAATTTACCATTCATTGGAATTACTATTTTTTGGGTTTAATTTCTTTGTGAGAGTGTCACTACTACTGGTGAGCTTTTGGGATTTAACATGTCATTCTTAAGAGTGGCTTGATTATTATAGTTGTGACAAAGTCTGCTGGACTAATGCATGTAGATGGTTGATGTGGAGGTGATATTTCTTTAGGCTGAAGATAATGCGTATACTTTTATTTGATTACTATCATTAGTCTGATTGAGTAAACACAATTGTTTAAATAAATTATTTTAGGTTTGAATTTTTTTTCGCTTTATTTGTTAGGGACTAGTAATAATCCGGTTGGGGGTGTGTGTTGAGTGTTGGAAAATGTCTATTTATAAAGAAGAAAATCATCATTTTACACTCCGAGTCTCACTAACATCCATACTTTTATGTATTTAAATCTCTTATAATTTAATTATGTGTGTTTTATTATAATTATATATTTTATATATTTTAAGGAAGCATCATGATCATTTCACAATGAACGAGGGATCAAATAGCAAAATAGATAGCAATTTTGAATTCAGGACAGTCGAAAACCTTAAAAGGAGCATAAAATAATAAATGACATTGTTCATATATTCGGTATAATGATGTGGCAGCATTCGATTGGACAAATGATGTGGCATTGACTACTTATATGGCATTGGCTGATGAGTTGGTATTGACTGATGATGTGTCATGGTCCTATTAGACTAAAATGATTATGTAGCGTTGACCGGTGATGTGGTAGTATGTCAGTAGACTAAAAAAGTGGGTACGATACATGCACTATGTTGTGCAAATTTTATTGAACTCGCAAGCGCACGAATCTGTTGTAATGTAGATCAATGGTGACGAGTGTCGATCGCACGAGTAGGTTGATTTTAATTATATATAGAATTAATTTAGTGAATGGGTGATTGGATTTAAGGTGGAAAATGATTTGGATTATGCTAAAACTTAAATTAAACTGGCGAGATAAATTATGAAATTGAAATTAAAATGGCAAGAATAAATTGAAGTGTTATTAAATGACATACTTGGGTATCTGGATTCGTATCAACATGCATCATGGGCTAAATATTCCATATTAATACCAATTAAATCATGAGGGGGAATCCACACCTCATGAACCACACTCTAATAAATATGGTGCTAAGGGCTTATCATGCCAAATAATAATAATCTTATACTAGGGAGCCGGTGAAACCAGGGCAGTACTAGACAAGATTAGTATTATGTGTCGACGAGAAGTCAAAACATCCACAAAAACTAGAGGGGAAGAGAAAATAAATTTACCAAATCAAGCCCATGACACATGTTGAGACTTCATCTTCAACCCAAGTTTGAAAGAAAATTAGCCATTCATAGTTGAACTAGGGGCAAAATGGAAATTTATTAAAATACGTAGAAAATACAAGATAGAGAGAGAATTACAGAAAATGAACCCCAAAAATGGATTCAGAGGTGCCAAATTAGGGGGGAGACCCCCTTTTTATAGATACATCGAGTAAATCATGGCCATCAGATTAAAAACAGTTTGGACGCTCAGGATTTCGCCACGTCATCAGTCAACAGTAAAGTCAACAGCCACTATTTGCACAGTAACGCGATTCAGCCACTATTTATACATTAACGTGGTTCAGTCACTATTTACACAGTAATGCAGTTCAGCCACTATTTGCACAGTAACGCAGTTCAGCCACTATTTACACAGTAACTAATCCCCTGTGTTGCATGTACCGTACGCGTGTTTTTTGGTTCACTAATATGCTGCCACGTCACCATAAACAGTACATACGAATTTTAGCCCAATAGGATCATGACACGTCATCAGTCAATGCTACGTCATCGATCCGTCTATGTGAACAGTACCATGAACAGTAACGTAAACGGTACTCGTACATGTAAATAGTACCGTATATGTGAACATTATTATTTTTCCTTTTATGCTCCTCCTTAGGTTTTCAACCGTCCTGAGTTCAAAAATGATGTCCGTTTTACCATCTGATCTCTCGTTTATTGTGAAATGACTATAATGCTCCTAAAATACATAAAATACATAATTAAAATAAAACACACATAATTAAATTACAAGAAACTTAAATACATAAAAGTAAGGGTTGTTAGTAATACTTGATATGTAAAATAACGATTTTCTCCTTTATCAATATGCACTTTCTAACACTCAACACACCCCCCAACCAGCTTATTGCTAGTCCCTAGCAAATAAAGCGAAAACAAATTCAAAATTAATTTTTGTTAACACTCTTGTTTATTCAATCAGATTAATGATAACAATCAAATGAAAGTATAAGCATTATCTCAAGTCTAAAGAAACATCACATCCACATCAACCATCCACATGAATCAGCCCAGTAGACTTTGTCGTAGTTACCTTCAAGAATGACATGTCAAACCCCAATATCTCACTGGAAGTAGTGACACTCTCACAAAGAAATTAAACCCAAAAATAGTCACTCCAATGAATGGTAATTGAGAGAAAATAATAAAGAAGTGATCTCACATGCTCTCACCAAAAAGAAATATGCCCTTAGCTTAGAAATAATACGATCTCAAGTTAAATAAAAATACTAGTCAACCAAATTTATTTATTTGTTTTATTTATTTAATTTTTTTTTATGCATCACTACATTTTTTTAGCCCATATAACTAGCTTCTACTTCAGACTATAGTTCCCTAAAATCAAGGATTTTTATTAGGACGTAACGTAGGCTAGGGACATGGCTAACAAAGATGGGATATAAGAAAAACAAAATGTATGTTTAAGAGAAATATAGAGGATTTTTTTTTTGGAATTTGCAAGGTGGATGTCAACTGTTATTTGTTTTTTTAACAACATTTTTTTTAATCAACAATTTTTTTATTGAACTAGGCATAACTTCACTAT
Source organism: Citrus glauca (assembly GCA_029633175.1). Classification (NCBI taxonomy): domain Eukaryota; kingdom Viridiplantae; phylum Streptophyta; class Magnoliopsida; order Sapindales; family Rutaceae; genus Citrus; species Citrus glauca. The sequence continues at coordinate 8,563,329 of JAQOOD010000006.1, read as the reverse complement.
ACAAAATATTAATTTACATTTTTCTCAAACATAAATAGGTGATGGATCTTGTAAGATATTGGGTAATACTCCAAATCGGAGTGGGTTAAGATGATAAGTTGACAAAGAAAATTTTTTTTTTTTTAAAGGCTCAAAAGGGCTAACAATGGATATTCATAAAAGGGATGGCTAGAAAGGCTCAAATGGATCAAAGACGGCCTTTCCATCATTTTTTAGGACTCTAAATAATCTTCCATATCTACTAATTAAATGGGCTTCCAAATGTAGTAACACACATTTTTTTCATTTTTTTAGGGTTAACTCAAAAGAAATCTAGAGATCGTATATATAATAATAAACTACTAAGCTATATAAAGAATGGGCAAAGGGGTTACTCTCCAAGAAAAATGATAGGCTCAAAAACTCACTTGGTAGTTGTTATGATATGTTCATTCCTTCAAGCAACTCATATTTGTCTCGACATCAACATGTTGAGTAGCAAACATAGTGTAACATCACTTCAGACTAAAGATAATACAAATACTAAAATTTGAAATCATCATATCATCCAATGTCAAAACAAATCAATTTTTTTTTAACAACAGTCTACCCCCCAACCTATTCTAAACGTGAAAAGAAAATATGCATGCAGAAAAATGATGCAGAAAAACTAATTAGAAAATGATAGAAAATGAAAATTGTTTTTTTTTTTAATTTAAGAAGATGTGTTTCTAGAGGTACTACACTCTATATTCAGCCATCTTTGACTCAAAAAGTTTTTTAGAAAATGTATATTTATAAAGGAGAAATTAAAAGAAAAAGAAAAATGAACATCAAAACATAATAAAGAAAAAGAAAATATTTGAAATTTTTTTTTGTTTTTAACATGTTGAGTCCCCTCAAACTCTACAGATGCGTTTCTAGAGTCACTACACTCCATATTTAGCCATCTTCAACACAAAAAAGTAGAGTTTAGAAGACATCACCTGGGTGGTGCAACACAAAAGAAAATATTTACAGGCGGAGGGTTAAATCTAATTTGTACTTCTTACTGCGGCTACTTTTACCGTCATCATTTGAACGCTCCAACACAAAGCTCCAGGGGGTCTGGCTCCAGTTTATAAGCTTGTAACATATCAAGTAGCTCATTAGCAGTGTGAGCACAAATAAAAAGTTTTTTCGCATTGGAAGGAATAAAGTAGTTTTTTATTGCATGGTTAAGAAATGCGAAAAAGACATCATAAAAATTATTGACATTTAACAAACCGATGGGTTTCTGGTGAATGTGTAGATGGGCCCAAGATGCTAGTGTGATAAGTGCCTCTAGTGTTGCAAGATCTCCTAGAAGGAAAATAAAAGCATCAGCGTGATTAAGCATTTCAATTATTCGTTCTTGCATACCTGAGACGACTAATTCTTCTCCAGTCGTTGAGTCAGACACACTGCCCAAAGGTTTTAGGACTCTAGGGATGATGCCTAACACTTGGCTTCCTCTAACAAAAGCAGCTTTTGAGACCAATTTTGATAACCCTCGGTTACCTCATCCATATACCAAGTGTAATTTTCTCTCTGCTATGCTTCGACCAAGATCTATGGCTGCATCAACGAACTCTTTATGTTTGCCATAGGTAAATCCAGAAAGCACACAAAGGTTCTTGAATTGTCTATTGGGAGTAGCTGCCATTGGGATATTTCTCAAAAACAATTTGTGAGTGCTTAACAAAAAGTCATATTTAAGAATCTTGGTGACAGTGGATCACAACCGTGTATAAGGTGGCATGTCAGTGTCAAATAACGCGTAAAGCACATGACTCGATAGTCAAAAAGCAAATAGTAAAATAGGCAGTCGTAAAATTATTAAAGACAAAAATGCAACTGATAAAACAACAGTGAAATAAAATAAAATAACAGTAAAATGAAAGGATATTTACAGGTAGTTGCGACTGTGGCTCACATCTTCCTCTGGTTTTACGTCTAAAAATGGCTTGAATGCCCTCTATGGGTCGAGGATAGGCTTCCTATCCAGTTTTCTTATAAACTGGCAAACAGGGTCATTTACAGTCAGATTCCCGAGACTATATCGTGCATGCTCTTTCTGGAATAATGGCCATAAATGGAGAATCGCTCTTTGCACATATCCACTGGGTCGTTTCAAGAGACAGAAGGATATTATCCAATGACTCCTTATTCAAGCCATCCCTAATGAATTGAATTTAATCTTCCCTATTATCAGACATCATTCCTAAAGAACATGGGTTTTGATTGCAATTCATTCTGGCACACTTATGACAAGCAACAGAAATTCTTCGAGCTCGTCGTTTTCTTGCATAATTTTCTTTACCACAACCAGGCATGTATGCAATAAATTTTGGAGGTAACTCACCTGCCAATCGTACTTTTGCCTCGATTAACCAACATATGTCAGCAGGTATGTTATTCCTCATGAGCAATCGTATGCATTCGGACCGAGCTTTGTAGATCGTAAGAAGGGCAATCTGAGGAAGTGAAGGGAATCGCTTGTGAAGCTTCGCTAGAATCTCGGATCTGTCCATACCTTCACCTCAGAATATCAGTTATTATGGGAAACTGAAGTAACTGACTTGATTGTCACGGAGTACCGTTATCCGCCACTTTACCGGGGTAACAAACTAAAGCACACAAATAGAAAAACAAATTAAAACACACAAAGAAAATCAAAATCGTCCTCTTATTGAATTTACCTCAAGCTCCAACTGGATTTCGTAGACACTTTTCTCAATGTCTCAGAGTTGACGTTCTAAACCCTCAATATAGGCTATTAACTCTAGTGGTTGTAGAGCCCAAATGTGATGTGTTTTACAAGATTGAATCTGTCTTTTGAGATGAGTTTTGACACGTTGAAGTAGTTTAAGAATGTTCAAGAGGAATGGTCTAAGTAAAAGACTCATGATTAACAATGATAAAAGAAAACTTAATGATAAAACAAACACACTCATGCAAAAATAAATTCAAGTAGCAAAAGAATAAAAAGAAATAAAGAAAGAAAAATCAAACCACCGAAAAGAAAAATCAATCAATTCAAATCTGGTGGGTCACTCAAATTTATTTTGGTGTCTTCTCCATGTGGTTGGTATTCTAGATATGGCTTTAATCTTTGACCATTAACTTTAAACGTGACACCGGTTTTCGGGTCCTTAATTTCAATTGCCCCATGTGAAAAAACAATATGAACAATAAATGGACCAGACCATCGAGAGCGTAACTTACCTGGGAATAGGTGCAAGCGAGAGTTGAATAAAAGCACTTTCTGACCTGGAGTGAAAGATTTTCTCATAATATGCTTGTCATGGAAGACTTTCATTCGTTGCTTGTAAATTTTGGCTTTTTCATACGCGTCATTGCGAATTTCTTCAAGTTCTGCCAGTTGTAATCTTTTTTCTGAGCTGGCTTACTGCATGTTAAAGTTGAATTTCTTGGTGGTCCAATATGCGAAGCTCGAGTTCCACAGGTAGGTGGCAAGCTTTTCCATACACTAGCCTGTAAGGTGACATCCCAATCCGGGTCTTGAAAGCCGTTCGATATGCCCATAATGCATCATCAAGTCTTAATGACCAATCTTTTCTGTCCAGCCTCACCGTCTTTTCTAATATGTGCTTTTTTCTCGATTGGAGATCTCTACTTGGCCACTGGTTTGCAGATGATATGGGGTTGCCACTTTATGATTGATTGAATATTTTGTCAAAAGAGCCTTGAATGCTTTATTACAAAAGTGGGCACCACCATCACTGATTATCGCTCGAGCGAATCCAAAGCGCGAGACGATGTTGCTTTTCAAAAACCCTATCACCACCTTGTGATCATTGGTTCTGCATGGAATTACTTCCATCCATTTCGATAGGTAGTCAATAGCAACCAAGATAAATTGATGGCCAAAAGAAGAGGGAAAGGGTCCCATGAAGTCGATACCCCATACGTCAAAAATCTCAACCACTAAAATTGGATTTAGTGGCATCATATTCCTTCGTGTAATGCTCCTCATTCGTTGACACCTATCACATGATGAACAGAAATTGTAAGCGTCTTGAAATATAGTTGGCCAATAGAAACCACATTGTAAAACTTTAGTTGCTGTTTTCTTAGCACTGAAATGGCCTCCACAAGCTTGCTCATGGCAGAATAAAAGGATATTTTGAATTTCACTTTCTGGGACATATCGTCTGATAATTTGATCTGCACAATACTTGAACAAATACGGATCATCCCAAAAGAAATCCTTTATTTCTGCAAAGAATTTGGCCTTGTCTTGCTTGGACCAATGCTCTGGAAGTTTACCTGTAATAAGATAATTAACTATATCAGCATACCAAGGTAATACTTCCACACTCATTAATTGTTCATCTGGAAAGGACTCATTCAATGTTAATGGCTCTGTAATTGTGTCAAAATAGAGACGAGAGAGATGGTCTGCCACAACATTTTCTGTGCCTTTTTTATCTTTAAATTCCAAGTCAAATTCCTGCAAAAGTAACTCCCAACGAATTAGTCTAGCTTTTGCATCTTTCTTCATGAGAAGATATTTAAGAGCAGTATGATCTGTGAACACAATTATTTTACAACCAATGAGATAAGATCGAAATTTTTCTAATACAAATACTACTGCTAGCATTTCTTTTTCAGTAGTTGAATAGTTCAACTGTGCATCATTCAATGTCATATTAGCATAGTAAATAACATGGGGAATTCGATCAACTCTTTGTCCTAATACTGCTCTTACTGCATAATCAGATGCATCACACATAAACTCAAATGGTAAGCTCTAATTTGGGGCTGAATGATGGGTGATGATGTCAACAATTGCTTTAATTTTTCAAAAGCCACAAGACATATATCATTAAAGATAAAAGTGCATCCTTAGCAAGTAAATTGCATAAAGGTCTAGAAACTTTGCTAAAATCTTTAATGAAACGTCTATAAAAACCAGCATGCCCAAGGAAAGATGTTACTTCTCTGACTGTTTTGGGTGGAGGAAGATTAGAAATGAGATCCACCTTGGCTTTGTCAACCTCAATACCTTTGCTTGAATGATGTGACCGAGAACAATACCTTGTGTTGCCATAAAATGGCACTTCTCCCAATTTAAGACCAAGTTCTTTTCGATACATCTCTGCAGAACTAGTGTTAGATGGTGTAAACATTGATCAAATGAATCTCCAAAGACAGAAAAATCATCCATAAAGACCTCAAGGAATCGTTCAACCATATCAGAAAAAATGCTCAACATGCATCGTTGAAATGTAGCAGGTGCATTACATAATCCAAATGGCATTCTCCTATATGCAAAAGTGCCAAAAGGGCAAGTGAAAGTGGTCTTCTCTTGATCTTTTAGTGCTATGGGAATCTGATTATATGCTGAGTATCCATCTAGAAAGCAATAAAATTCATGGCCTGTTACTCTATCAAGCATTTGATCGATAAATGGTAAAAGAAAATGGTCTTTACGTGTAATCGAATTCAACTTCCTATAATCAATGCATACATGCCATCCTGTAGTTACTCTAGTTGGTATCAATTCATTATCGGCATTCGTAACTACAGTGACTCCTGACTTTTTGGGGACAACTTGTACAGGACTGACCCATGAACTATCAGAAATAGGGTAAATGATACCTGCATCTAATAGCTTAAGGACTTTTGTTCTAACCACTTCTTTCATATTAGGATTTAACCGACGTTGCATTTCCCTAGTAGATTTAGCATTTTCATCAAGGTGAATGTAATGCATGCAGTCTACTGGATTTATACCTTTTATGTCTGCTATGGTCCATCCTAATGCTCCTTTGTGCTCTTTTAAAACATCCAACAACTTACCTTTTTGTTCGTCATTGAGGGATGATGAGATGATTACCGGTAGAGTACTTTCTTTCCCCAAAAATGCATATTCCAAAGTGTTAGGCAATGGTTTGAGCTCGAGTTTTGGTGGTGATTCTGATGATGGAATGAGTTTCTTCTCTGATGGCGCTAGTTGTTCCACTCTTGGCTTCTATTTATTAGTGTCCATAGATGGTGCTGAATCAAGTAGGGCGTTGACCTCATCGACCGATCTGTCAATATCAAAATCCAAACCAAAGTGAGTTAAACATGTTTGTAAAGGATCATCACTAAGGTTTGAAACAAAAGTATCATCAACTAATGCTTCAATTAAATCCACATCAACAATTCCATCATCTGTATTGTGAGGTTGTTTGGCAATGTTGAAGATGTTCAACTCCAGAGTCATGTTGCCAAAAGACAACTGGATATTTCCAGTTCTGCATTGAATGTGAGCATCCATAGTCGCCAAGAAAGGTCGGCCCAGAATAATGGGGATGTGCTTTCTTGAATCCTGTATTGGTTGAGTGTCAATGACAATGAAATCAACAGGAAAATAAAATTTGTCTACCTGGATAAGCACGTCTTCCACAATTCCACGAGGTATTTTCGTGGACCGATCTGCAAGTTGTAACACCATTGGAGTTGGGTGTAATTCTCCCAGTCTAAGTTTCACAAAAACTGAATAAGGCAACAGATTTACACTAGCTCCTAAATCCAACAAAGCATTCTCAATTGTGTGGTTCCCTATGCTACATGAGATAGTGGGGGAGCCTAGGTCTTTGCATTTTAGTGGAATTTTATGTTGGAGTATAGAACTAACATTTTCTATTAAAAATGCCTTCTTTTGAACATGCATATTTCTCTTTTTAGTATACAGATATTTAATAAACTTGGCATAAGATGGAACTTGTTTAATAGCATCAAGTAAAGGGATGTTAACATTTACCTATTTAAAGATTTCAAGAATCTCACCTGTAGATTTTCCCTTCTTCCCTTTAGCTAAACTCTGAGGAAATTGAGCTTTGAGAACATATTCTCGTGGGTTATTGTCTTCTTTCTCCTCCGGTGATGAGTCCTCAACATTCACAGGTACAATTTGGTTTTCTTTCGTCACCGGCATCTCCACTTTGTTGTCGACTTCTTTTCCTTTTCGCAAGGTCATAACAGCTTTGACCTCTCCATTCTGTTGTGGTGAACTGGTAGTTGCTTCATGCACTCCTTTAGGGTTGGGCACTGGTTGACTTGGAAATTTACCTTTCTCAACAATCATTGCCAAGGTCTGAACTGATGAAGCAAGTTGTCCCACCATCTTCTCCAAGCTTGAAATTGATTGGGCTTGTGAGTTGAAGCCCGCTCTCAACTCATTTCGGACTCCATCAATGGTGCAGTTCTGTTGCTCAATCGTAGAGTGAGTAACATTCCTAAAATTCTGGAATGCATCCTCCCATGGTCTGGGTTGAGAGTAATTCTGGTTCTGATTGAATGGTCTAAATGGGGGCTGAGAGGCTTGAGGATTTTGAATTGGTTGCATTGGTGGAGCTGGAGCTGCTGGTCCATTCTGTTGGAATCCTTGAGACCATGAAAAATTGAGGTGGTCTCTCCATCCAAGATTATATGTGTTGGAGTATAGGTTGTAATTTGATGGTTTTCTCATTACACCTATGGCATTTGCTTGGTCTGGATATGAGTCAGGGTCATGTGGCTTTGTTGATTTAGCAGTAGATAATGATGCTATTTATCGAGAGAGACCTTCAATTATTGCTTTGACTTTTTTGATTTCTGAACTAGATTTGCCAATTTGAACCTCATTTACTCCCTTAACCGTTCGATTATTCCTAAGTGATCGACTCCGTTGTTGGGAATTATCTGCTTGTCGCTGAAAGAATTCCCAAATTTCTGATGCACTTTTTGACATTAGCTCTCCTCCACTTGTTGCCATTAGTCATTCTTGCATATTCGGCAATAATCCCTCCAAAAAATATTGGCATTGATGCCATTTCTCGTACCTATGATGTGGACACTTCAAGAGTAGCCCATTGAATCGCTCCCATGTTTCAAAAAACAGCTCGTCATCTCTCTGGGTAAACTCCGAGATTTCCCTGCGAGTAGCATTGGTTTTATGCACTGGGAAATATTTATTCAAAAATTTTGTAACCATTTGTTCCCATGATGAAATGCTATTAGCAGGCAATGTATTAAGCCATGAACGAGCTCTATCCTTCAAAGAAAATGGGAATAATCTAAGTTTTACATCATCGTCTGAAAAATTTTCATATTTAAATGTTTAACAAATTGCATGAAAATCATTTAGATGATTATATGGGTCCTCATTTTCTAGACCATAAAATGTGGGGAGACAATTTAGCACGCTAGGTTTTAGTTTAAAGCTCCTAGCAGCTACATTTAGGTATCTTATGCATGATGTGCTCAAATTGGCTAAAAGACTGAAGTAATCCTTAAATGGCCTCTCCTGTGGTTGCAAATCCATTTTATTTTTAATGCTTTTGTGTGTGCGAAGTGTTTTCTCAAGTTCAAGGTCTATAAGTTCAAGATTAGGTAATAATGACCTACGACCATGCATGCAAAGCAAATCAAATAAAAATAAAGAAGAAGGAGAAATTATGATACTAACCTTATGGCGCTTAATTCAACCTCACTATAAAAATACACACAAAAAATAATTCGTGAAATAAATTAACTAAAAATAAATTAATAAGATAAATAAAAATTACAAAGAAGAACGAATAAAAAAATAACTTAAAAATTAAGTTACAAAATTTAAGGAAGAGAAAAAGAAAAGAAATATTAACCTCTAAATGTAGATTCACTTTTTTTTTAAATACAAGAAAAAAATTAAATGGAAATATTCACAAAAATTAATTCTAAGAATTAAAACTACTTACCTCCTCGGCAACGGCGCCAAAAACTTGTTGTGCAAATTTTATTGAACTCGCAAGCGCACGAATCTATTGTAGTGTAGATCAATGGTGACGAGTGTCGATCCCACGAGGAGGTTGATTTTAATTATATATAGAATTAATTTAGTGAATGGGTGATTGGATTTAAGGTGGAAAATGATTTGGATTATGCTAAAACTTAAATTAAAATGGCGAGAATAAATTCTGAAATTGAAATTAAAATGGCAAGAATAAATTGAAGTGTTATTAAATGACATACTTGGGTATCTGGATTCGTATCAACATGCATCATGGGCTAAATATTCCATATTAATACAAATTAAATCATGAGGGGGGAATCCACACCTCATGAACCACACTCTAATAAATATGGTGCTAAGGGCTTATCGAGCCAAATAATAATAATCTTATACTAGGGAGCCGGTGAAACCAGGGTAGTACTAGACAAGATTAGTATTATGTGTCGACGAGAAGTCAAAACATCCACAAAAACTAGAGGGGAAGAGAAAATAAATTTACCAAATCAAGCCCATGACCCATGTTGAGACTTCACCTGCAACCCAAGCTTGAAAGAAAATTAACCACTCATAGCTGAACTAGGGGCAAAATGAGAATTTATTAAAATACATGGAAAATACAAGATAGAGAGAGAATTACAGAAAATGAACCCCAAAAATGGATTCAGAGGTACCAAATTAGGGGGGGAGGCCCCCTTTTTATAGATACATCGACTAAATCATGGCCATCAGATTAAAAACAGTTTGGACGCTCAGGATTTCGCCACGTCATCAGTCAACAGTAAAGTCAACAGCCACTATTTGCACAGTAACGCAGTTCAGCCACTATTTGCACAATAAATAATCCCCTGTGTTGCATGTACCGTACGCGCGTTTTTTGGTTCACTAATATGCTGCCACGTCACCATAAACAGTACATACGAATTTTAGTCCAATAGGATCATGACACGTCATCAGTCAATGCCACGTCATCGGCCAATGCCACATCATCGATCCTTCTATGTGAACAGTACCACGAACAGTAACGTAGACGGTACCCGTACATGTAAATAGTACCGTATATGTGAACAGTACCATTTTTCTTTTTAGGCTCCTCTTTAGGTTTTCGACCGTCCTGAGTTCAAAAATGATGTATGTTTTGCCATCTGATCTCTCGTTTATTGTGAAATAACTATAATGCTCCTAAAATACATAAAATACGTAATTAAAATAAAACACACATAATTAAATTACAAGAAACTTAATACATAAAAGTAAGGGTTGTTAGTAATACTTGATATGTAAAATAACGATTTTCTCCTTTATCAATATGCACTTTCTAACACTCAGCACACTACATGGAATGACAGCATTGATGATATATTCTGTCCAATTAGAACTTGCCACGTGGTGCAATCCTGAGTGTTCAAATTAGTTTAATCTGATGGCCATGATTTATTAATTGTATCTATAAAAAATGGGGCTCCCCCTAATTCAACACCCTTGAATTCATTTTTTAGTTCCATTTTTTTGTAATTCATTCTCTACCCTTGAATTCATTTTCCAGCTCCATTTTTTTGTAATTCATTCTCTATCCTGTTATTTCTACGTATTTTAGTAAATTTCATTTTACCTATAGTTTAATTATAAGTAGCTAATTTTCTTTCAAGCTTGGATTGAAGGTGAAGTCTTAACATGTTCCATGGGCTTAATTTGGTAAATTTACTTTCTCTTCCCCTTTGATTTATGTGGATGTTTTGACTTTTCATCTATAGATAGTAAAAATCTTGTTTTGATACCGCACAAGTATAACCAGCTCCCTAGTGCAAGGTTATTACTATTTGGCACGATAAACCCTTAGCACCATATTAGTTAGAGTGAGGTTCATGAGGAGTGGAAATCCTCCTCATGATTTAATTGGCAGTAATAAGGAATATTAAGCCCATGATGCATGTTGATGCAGATCCACATACCCAAGCACTTTATTTTAATAAATTTTACTTTAATTGATTCCCGCTATTTTCATTTAAATTTTAGGATAATCTAAATCACTTCCACCACAAATCTAACCACCCAGTTAGAAAATTAACTCTATGCGTAATTAAAATCCACCTCCTCGTGGGATCGACACTCGTCACTATTGATCTATTCTACAATAGATTCGTGCACTTGCGAGTTCAATAAAATTTATACAATAGTAATCAAATGAATTTTTTTCAAAGGCTTAAAGGGGTTAACTATGGATACTTTATAATAAGGTTGGCTAGAAAGGCACGAACGGGTCAAAGATGGCCTTTTGTCATTTTTAGAACTCTAAATAATCTTTCATATCCACTAGTTCAATAGACTTTCAGATGCAGATGTAATTTTTTTTGGGCTGGTAGGAAAATATAGAGATCTTGTATAGTAAATTGTGAAGCTGTGTATGCAAACAAGGTTACTCCCCAAGGATAATAGGCTCAAAGACTCGCTTGTACTTTTCATGACATGTACATTTCTAGAAATGGCTTAACCAATTTCACTAATCAAATTTCTCAATTTATGTTTCAGAATGTAAAGGGCAAAACATAATGTAACATAACTCAAGATCAAAGATAATGCAAATACCAAAATTTGAGAATCATCATGTTATCCAATGTTAATAGATCACACCGAAAAAGAAAAAATCTTTTTTTAAAAAAAAGAAAAGAAGATACTAAAAAAATTAGGACTGATTGCTGAAACTTAAAGGAGCTGATGAAGAGAGAAGAGAAAAGAGAAAAAGAAAGAAAAAACAAGTTAGATTTTTTTTTTAAGTACCAAAACACTAAAATTAAGAAGATGTGTTTTTAGAGATACTTCATTCTATATTTGGCCGTCTTCGACTCAAATGTTTATCCAAAGTTATTCTTTACAACAAAAATTAGAAAAAAAATCACCATGACTAAAACATTCCATAATAGTTAACTATTTCCTTCCCTCAACCTGAAGGAGATATTGTCTTCATTATCTAAAAAAAAGTAATAGAATTCAGAAGACTTCACCTGGCCACTATTGAAAATATTTACAAATACAGAGTTAAATCTAATTTGCACTTTTTACGAGGGTTACTTCCATCATCATCAGTTACCCATCCAACGCCAGAATCATGGGATTTGGCTGTAGTTTGTAAGCTTGCAAAAGATCAAGTAACTCACTAGCAGTAAAAGCATAAATAAAAAGTTTTTTCCCTGAGCGTGGAATGAAATAATATTTTATTGCATGATTAAGAAATTCTATTAAGTCATCATAAAAGTTATTAATATTTAACAAACTAATAAATTTTTGATAGATATTTAAATGGGCCCAAAAAGCAAATGTGATTAGCGCCTCTAAAGTTAGAAGATCTCCTGGCAAGTAAATGAAAGTGTCAACATGATTTAACATTTCAGATATTCTTTCTTGCGTACCTGAGACAACTCACTCTTCTCCAGTTAGTGAGTGTGGTAGACATCTTAAAGGTTTTAGGGCTTTTGGAATAATGCCTATCACTTGGCTGATTTTGTAAATCACATTCTATTTGGGATCTACAACCATCAGAGTTATATCCCACGTTAAAGATTTAGAAAGACAACTAAAAAAAATAGAGGATGGTATTTATAAACTCCAATTAGAACTAGAGGTAAATTCAAAAAAGGACGAAAGTGAGTTATATTCCTTGTGTGTGTGTGTGTGTGTGTGTGTGTTTTGTTCTTCTTCTTCACTTTTGATTTGATTTTACAGATTTGATTCATTTTTTTTAATTCGCTTTCCCATATAAATGGCGGATAACAGTACTCTGTGACTTTTTAAGTCGGTATTCTCAGTTTCCCATAATAACTGAAACCTCAAAGTCAAACATGGAAGAAATACAACATAAATTGCATCAATATTTTCCTTCCCTCCCTCAAAATACTCTTAAGAAGATTTACAAATCTAGTTGTGAATGATTGCATTTGCTAATGATCAATGGGATTCCAGCTGACAGCTGTTAGTTAATTGAAGCAAAGGTCTGGTTGGCCAGTGAGTTTTCTTATCCGTTTGTTTCCTACATTCCTGGTTTCGGTAAAAGTAAATTTGCTAAGAAAATAAGAGCTGAGCAACTTGGCTCTGAATGTCCTCATTGTGTAAGACTTGCTTGCAAAAAACCACGTTGTAAAACTTTAGGAATGGTTTCTGTAAATCATTAAGATAAAATCAAATTCGTTAAGGATGGCATGAGTAAAGAATCGTTGGATAATATCTTAAAATCTCTTCAGATGGATCCGAGCGGATATGTTCAATGTGAAATTCATAATTTATGGAAACAGTTCCAAAAGGAAAGTGCACAATTTAGTCTTGGGAATCTAATTCTAAAAGACCTTATTTGTCTGTTTCTATAAAAAACTGGATGAAAAGTTATCCTCGACCCATAAAAGGCGTTCAAGCCATTACTGGATGTAAAACTAAAGGAAGATGTGAGTCACATTCACAACTACTAGTAAATATCCTTTTATTTTATCTTTTACATTATTATTGTTGTTGTTGTTGTTTTTTTTTTTTTGTGTGTGATTTTACATCTAATCACTGTTTGCTTTTTCTTTTCACTGTTGTCTTTGAATTATTGAGCCAAATGCTTCACATGTCATTTGACAAAAACACCACCCCATTTACAAATGTGTATCAGTATGTTTGGCAGCAAAATCCTTAAATAGGAGCTCCTTTTCCAACACCCACAATTTTTTTCTTTTTTAAAATTGTTCTAACGGTAGCAACTTCAAGCAAAAAACTTATGAACATTTGTGTGCATTTTGGATTTCGCTATGGAAAGTATAAGTAGTTAGTTCAAGCAGCCATAGATCTTAGTCGTGCTATAGCTGAGAGACAACTACATCTTGTATATGGCGGAGGTAACCGATGGTTATCAAAACTTGTCTCTGAAGCTGCTTTCGTTCAAGAAAGACAAGTGCTAGGTATTATTCCAAAAGCCTTGAAACGTTTAGGATGTCTACCAAACCCACCAATTGGAGAAGAGTTAGTTGTTCAGGTATGCAAAAAATAATATTCGAAATGTTAAATTGTGCTGATGTTTTCATTTTCTTGCTAGGAGATCTTGCGACTTTAGATACGCTAATTACATTTACTTCTTGGGCCCATTTGAATATCCATAAAAAACCTATCGGTTTGTTAAATATTAATAACTTTTATGATGGTTTAATAGCATTTTTTAATATGCAATTAAAAATTATTTCATTCCATCGTTAGTGAAAAAACTCTTTATTTGTATTCCTACTGCTAACGAGTTACTTGATCTTTTGCAAGCTTACAAACTAAAGCCAGATCCCATGACTTTGGCATTGGCTTGGGCAACTGATGATGATGGCAGTAACCCTCGTAAAAAGTGAAAATTAGATTGAACTCTCCATTTGTAAATATTTTCCAGCAGTGCCTGGGTGAAGTCTTCTGAATTCTACTTCTTTTCTTTTTTGACATTGAGGACAATGTCTCCTTCAGGTTGGGGGGAGGGAATAGTTGACAATTGTGGAATGTCCCAGTCCTGGTGATGTTTTTACTAATTTTTGTTGTAAAGACTAGAGATGTCCAATGGGCCATGCCGTGTTGGCCTAGACCCATCAAAGGAAGCCCACACGTGCTCGTGCTCGTGCTCGTGCTCGTGCCCACTCGTACCGTGTTCACATGTGTCGTGCCATGGGCCGTGCCAAGGAAAAATAGCCCACTAAATTTTTTTCCTTTTTAACTTTTTTTAAGAGCGCATGCCAAGTTGTCTTATTTTTTTTAGGCTTATGTACTTTTTTTGGATCCATGCGCCTTTATTTAAATTTAATAAAATAAATAATTCAAAACTCAAGTCCATATTCAATAACAATAAATTAATAATAATATGAGAATATAATATTAGTTGCTAAGTTTGACTCTATTGTATTAGAATTCTTTTTTAGTACTTTACAACAACAACAATAATAATTTTTTAAAGGGTTAACTTAATTGTTAACTTGGAATTATGTAGAGTCATATATCATAGTTTATAATAATATTAATACATATTTATAAAATCATGATATTTATAATTTGATTTATTAAAATCATGATATTAATTATTTATTTAATAAATTATAAAATATAAATCAATTATAATTTTTTTGAAACTAAGAATTAAATAAATTTAAAAAACTTGAGCCAATAAAATATATTAAAAGATTCAATTTCAAGTTATTTATAAAATCATAAAATTTTAAGTTTACTTTTATTAAAAAATGAAATGTACTTGTGTACTTTTTCGCGTGCCGTACTTTGGCCCATCTTGAATCGTGTCGTGCTTTTAAGGTCCACGTACCTAAAATCTAAGCATTGCACGGCCCATGTGCGTGTTGTACCGTGTTGTGTCGCATACTCTACCAAATGTGATTGCGTCGTGCCGTGTTGTACAAACACGTGCCATGCCCGTGCCATGCCTCATGCCGTCCGACCCATTGGCCACCTCTAGTAAAGACTAATTTTAGATAAAAAGTTGAGTCGAAGATGGCAGAATATAAAATGTAGTATCTCTAGCAATGCATCTTCTTAATTTTAGTGTTTTGTTTCTTAAAAAAAAGTTGTTTTCTAACTTTTTTTTATTTCTCTTTTTTTCTTAATTATCTCCCTTAAGTTTCTGCAGTTAGTCCTAATTTTTTTTAGTGTTTTCTTTAACTTAAAAAAAGAAGAAGCAAAAATACAAGAAAAAGTTTTTCTTTTATTCATGTGATCTTTTAACATTAGATAACATGATGATTTCTAAATTTTAGTATTTGTATTATCTTTGGCCTTGAGTTATGCTACACTATGTTTTCCCCTTTGCATGTTGAAATGTAAATTGAGAAATTTCATGAGTGAAATTGATTAAGCCATTTAGAAGAATGTACATGTTATGAAAAGTTCAACCGAGTTTTTGAGCCTATTATCCTTGGAGAGTAATCTTGTTTTCCTATACAACTTCACAATTTATTATACAAGATCTCCATATTTTCTTTAAAGTGAAAAAAAAAGTTTGTGTAGCTGCATCTAAAACTCCATTGAACTAGCGGATATAAAAGATTATTTAGAGCCCTAAAAGATGACAAAAGACTATCTTTGATCCGTTTAAGCCTTTATAGTCAACCTATTATAAAGTATCCATAGTTAACCTCTTTGAGTGTATATATATAAAGTTTTTTTCTTTGGTAACTTATCATCATGTCCCATTCCAATGTGGAATATTTATATATGTATATATAAATAAATAAATAAAACAAAATAAAAAACAAAAAAGGAAGCACCACGTTATCTCCAAAAAGTTCTTGATTTTTTCCTATTATTACCCTTTTCTTTTTTCTTCGTTTGTCATGACCTTTGCCTACGTTACGTCCTAATGAAAGTCATCTTGATTTTAGGAAACTATAGTCTGAAGTAAAAGCTTGTACTATGGACTAAAAGATGTGGTGATGCATAAAAATAAAAATAAATTTTGCTAGAAATTCCTTGGACTTGAGATCATTTTATTTCTAAGCTGTGTGATTAGTGTTAAAAATTGCATGTTTATTCAGGGATGAAAATGTTATTTTGTTTATTAATGTAATTTATATTTGTAATTGTGTAACATATTGTGAATTTCTAATTATTTTTTTAAATATTTGATTTTGTGTATCTTTGTGTGTTTATTAGATAAAACTAATAATTTCATGCAATTTGAGGCTCCGAACAATGTGTGGATGTCAAATTTAGATTCCGGAAGTCCGAGAAATTATGTCATTGTCAAGAAAAGTCCAAAACTTTTGTTGTAAATTTTTACGTTTTTACCACGGTAAATGTGGTAATTGTAAAATTATAACTTTTTATCATGTTAGGTATGGTAATTGTTAGTGGAATGTATTGGATATACTTGAGTGGATAAGTTGGGTTTATATTTTATTAGTGGGACAAACGTAAGGTTAAGATATAATTAGATTTTTTTTTATAAATAGAGTGGAGTGAATGTTGAGTGCTAAAAAATGCATATTTATAAAGGAGAAAATCGTCATTTTATATTTCAAGTCTTAATTAAGTATTTTATGTATTTTAGGGGCATCATAGTCATTTTATAATAAACGAGAGATCAAACAGAAAAACGGACATTACTTTTGAACTTAGGACGTTCGAAAACCTTAGGAGGAGCATAAAAGAAAAAATAGCATTGTTCACATGTATGGTACTATTCACATATACAGTACTGTCTACGTTACCGTTCATGACACTGTTCATATGGATGGATCGATGATGTGGCATTGACCGGTGATGTGGCATTGACTGATGAGGTGTTAAAATCCTGTTTAACTAAAATTCTTATACACTGTTGAGTGATGACGTAGTAGCATGTCAGTGGACCAAAACTCTCATGTACGGTACATACAACACTTAGGATCATTTTCAACCAAACCACGTCACTATTCAACCAAGTCAAATCATATTACTGTTCATCAACGTGGTCAAACTGCATACTATTCATGCGTACAGTTGACTGATGATGTGACGCAATCCTGAGCGTCCAAACTATTTTTAATCTAATGGCCATGATTTACTCGATGTATCTATAAAAAGGGGGCCTTCCCCCCTAATTAGATACCTCGAAATATATTTTTGGACTCTATTTTCTGTAATTCCTTCTCCATCTTGTATTTTCTACGTATTTTAGTAAATTCTTATTTTGCCCCCAATTCAATTAGGAGTGGCTAATTTTCTTTCAAACTTGAGTTGAAGGTAAAGTCTCAACATGTGTTATGGACTTTATTTTGTAAATTTACTTTCTCTTCTCCTCTAGTTTTTGTGAATGTTTTAACTTTTTGTTAACAAATAATAATAATCTTGTCTAGTACCGCCCTAGTTTCACCGGCTCTTTAGTATAAGGTTATTATTATTTGGCACGATAAGCCCTTAGCACCATATTTATTAGAGTGTGGTTCATGAGGTGTAGATTCCCCCCTTATGACTTAATTGGTATTAATAAGGAATATTTAGCCCATGGTGCATGTGGATACGGATCCAGATACTCAAGTACGTCAATTTAATATATTTACACTTTAATTTCTTCTTGCCATTTCAATTCCAATTTTTAGGATAATTTAAATCACTTCCACCACAAATCAAATCACCTCATACAAAATTAATTCTACATATAATTAAAATCTACCTTCTTGTGGGATCGACACTCGTCATCATTGATCTATACTACAATAGATTCGTGCGCTTGCGAGTTCAATAAAATTTGTACAACAAGTTTTTGGCGCCGTTACCGAGGAGGTAAGTAATTTTAATTCATGGAATTAAATTTTGTGAATATTTCCATTTAATTATTTTCTTGAATTTTTTTAAAAAAGAAAAGTGAACCTACATTTAGAGGTTAATGCTTCTTTTCTTTTTCTCTTCTTTAAAATTCTATAATTTAATTTTCAAGTTATTTTTTTATTTCTTCTTTGTGATTTTTGTTTATCTCTTCTTTATTTTTATTTGTTTTGTTCCCATCTTTATTTTAATGTTATTTGTTTTGCATGCATGGTCGTAAGTCATTATTACCTAATCTTGAACCTATAGATTTCGAACTTGAGAAAACACTTCGCACACACAAAAAAGTTAAAAATAAAATGGATTTATAAGCACCACATGAGAGGCCATTTAAGGATTACTTCAGTCTTTTAGTTAATTTGAGCACATCATGCATAAAATAAACAAATGTAGTTACTAGGAGTTTTGAACTAAAACCTAGAGTGCTAAATTGTCTTCCAACATTCTATGGCTTAGAAAATGAGGACCTATATAATCATCTGAATGATTTTCATGCTATTTACTAAACCTTTAAATAAGAGAATTTTTCAAACAATGATGTTAAACTCAGATTATTCCCTTTTTCTTTAAAGGATAGAGCTCGTTCATGGTTAAATACTTTGCCTGCTAATAGCATCGCATCATGGGAACAAATGGTAACAAAATTTTTAAATAAATATTTCCCAGTGCATAAAACCAATGCTATTCACAGGGAAATCTCAGAGTTTACCCAGAGAGATGACGAGTAGTTTTTCAAAACATAGGAGTAATTCAATGGGCTACTCTTGAAGTGTCTACATCATGGGTATGAGAAATGGCACCAATGCCAATACTTTTTGGCGGGATTATTGCCGAATGTGCAAGAATGGCTAATGGCAACAAGTGGAGGAGAGCTAATGTCAAAAAGTGCATCAGAGATTTGGGAATTCTTCCAGCGACAAGCAGATAATTCTCAATAATGGAGTCGATCACTCAGGAATACTAGAAGAATTAAAGGAGTAAATGAGGTTCACATTGGCAAGTCAAGTTCAAAAATTAAAGAAGTCAAAGCGATAATTGAAGGTCTATCTCGATAAATAGCATCGTTATCGACTAATAAATCAACAGAACCACATGACTATGACTCATACTCAGATCAAGTCAACGCCATAGGTGTAATGAGAAAACCATCGAATTACAACCCATACTCCAACACATATAACTCTGGATGGAGAGACCACCTTAATTTTTCATGGTCTCAATAATTCCAATAGAATAAACTAGCAGCACCAGCTCCACCAATTCCTCAAAATCCTCAAGCCTCTCAGCTACCATTTAGACCATACAATCAGGACTAGAACTACTCTCAACCCAGACCATGGGAGGATTTATTCCAAAATCTGAAGAATCTTACTCATTCTATGATTGAGCAACAGAACTGCAAAATTGATGGATTACGAAACGAGTTGTGAGCAGGCTTCAACTCGCAAGCCCAATTAGTTTCAAGCCTGGAGAAGATGGTGGGACAACTTGCTTTTTCAGTTCAGACCTTGGCAATGACTGTTGAGAAAGATAAATTTCCAAGTCAACCAATGCCTAACCCTAAAGGAGTGCACGAAACAAGTACCAGTTCACCACAACAGTATGGAGAGGTTAAAGCCGTTATGACCTTATGAAAAGGAAAAGAAGTCGACAACAAAGTGAAGATGTCGGTGATAAAAGAAAATCAAATTGTACCTGTGAGTGTTGAAGACTCATCACCAGAGGAGAAAAAAGAAACCAACCCACGAGAATATGTTCCCAAAGCTCTATTTCCTCAGACATTAGCTAAAGGAAAGAAAGGAAAATCCACAGGTGAGACTCTCTAAATCTTCAAACAGGTAAGAGTTAACATCCCTTTACTTGATGGTATAAAGCGAGTTCCATCTTATGCCAAGTTTCTTAAAGACCTGTGTACTAAAAAGAGAAACATGCATGTTCAAAAGAGTGCATTTTTAACAGAAAATGTTAGTTCTATACTCTAACATAAAATTCCTTTAAAATGCAAAGACCCAGGCTCCCTCACTATCTCATGTAGCATAGGGAACCACACAAATGAGAATGCTTTGTTGGGTTTAGGAGCTAGTGTAAATCTGTTGCCGTATTCAGTTTTCATGAAATTTGGACTGGGAGAATTACACCCAACTCCAGTGGTGTTACAGCTTGCAGATCGGTCCAGAAAAATACCTCGAGGTACTGTGGAGGACGTGTTTATCCATGAAGACAAGTTTTATTTTCCTATTGATTTCATTGTAATTGACACTCAACCAATACAGGATTCATAGAAGCACATCTTTATTATTCTAGGCCGACCTTTCTTGGCAACTGCGAATGCTCACATTCAATGCAGGAGTGGAAATATGCAGTTGTCTTTTAGCAACATGACTATGGAGCTGAACATTTTCAATATTACCAAACAACATCACAATACAGATGATAGAACTATTGATGTGGATTTAATTTAAGCATTACTTGATGACACTTTTGTTTCAAACCTTAATGATGATCTTTTACAAACATGTTTAACTCACTTTGGTTTGGATTTTGATATTGACAGATCAGTCGATGAGGTCAACGCCCTACTTGACTCAGTACTCTCCATGGATACTAATAAATGGAAGTCAAGAGTTGAACAACTAGCACCATCAGAGAAGAAACTCATCCTATCATCAGAATCACCACCGAAACTCGAGCTCAAATCATTGTCCAACACTTTGGAATATGCATTTTTGGGGGAAGAAAGTACTCTACCGGTAATCATACCAGCATCCCTCAATGACAAGCAAAAAGGTAAGTTATTGGATGTTTTAAACGAGCACAAAGGAGCATTAGAATGGACCATAACAGATATAAAAGGTATAAACCCAGTAGACTGCATGCATTACATCCACATTGATGAAAATGCTAAATCTACTAAGGAAATACAATGTCGGTTAAATCCTAATATGAAAGACGTTGTTAGAACAGAAGTCTTTAAGCTATTAGACGTAGGTATCATTTACTTAATTTCGGATAGTTCTTGGGTCAGTCCTGTACAAGTTGTCACCAAAAAATCAGGAGTCGCTGTAGTTACCAATACTGATAATGAATGGATACCAACTAGAGTAACTAAAGGATGACGTGTATGCATTGATTATATAAAGTTGAATTCTGTCACACTTAAAGATCATTTTCCTTTACCATTTATCGATCAAATGCTTGATAGATTAGCAGACCATGAATTTTATTGCTTTCTAGATGGCTACTCAAGATATAATCAGATTCCTATAGCACTAAAAGATCAAAAGAAGACCACTTTCACTTGCCCTTTTGGCACTTTTGTCTGTAGGAGGATGCCATTTGGATTATGTAATGTACCTGCTACATTTCAACGATGCATGTTAAGCATTTTTTCTGATATGGTCGAACGATTCCTAGAGGTCTTTATGGATAATTTTTCTTTCTTTGGTGACTCGTTTGATCAATGTTTACATCATCTAACACTAGTTCTATAGAGATGTATTGAGAAGAACTTGGTTTTAAATTGGGAGAAGTGTCATTTTATGGTAGAACAAGGTATTGTTCTTGGTCACATCATTTTGAGCAAAGGTATTGAGGTTGACAAAGCCAAGGTGGATCTCATTTCTAATCTTCCTCCACTCAAAATAGTCAGAGAAGTAAGATATTTCCTTGGGCATGCTGGTTTTGATAGACGTTTCATTAAAGATTTTAGCAAAGTTTCTAGACCCTTATGCAATTTACTTGCTAAGGATGTACCTTTTGTCTTTAATTATTCATGTCTTGTGGCTTTTGAAAACTTAAGGCAATTATTGACAACATCACCCATCATTCAGCCCCCAAACTGGAGCTTGCCATTTGAGCTAATGTGTTATGTATCTGATTATGCAATAGGAGCAGTATTAGGAGAAAGAGTTGATCGGATTCCCTCATGTTATTTACTATGCTAGTATGACATTTAATGATGTGCAGTTGAACTATTCAACTACTGAAAAAGAAATGCTAACAGTGATGTTTGCTTTGGAAAAATTTCGATCTTATCCCATTGGTTGTAAAATAATTGAATTCATAGATCATGTTGCTCTTAAAAATCTTCTCACAAAGAAAGATGCAAAAGTTAGACTAATTCGTTGGGTATTACTTTAGCAGGAATTTGACTTGGAATTCAAAGATAAGAAAGGCACAGAAAATGTTGTGGCATACCATCTCTCTCGTCTCCATTTTGACACAATTACAGAGCTATTAACATTAAGTGAGTCATTTCCAGATGAATAATTAATGAGTATGGAAGTATTACCTTAGTATGCTGATATCGTTAATTATCTTGGACTAAGCAATACAAGGCTAAATTCTTTGCAGAAATAAAAAATTTCTTTAGGGATGACCCGTATTTGTTCAAGTATTGTGCAGATCAAATTATCAGATGATGTGTCCCAAAAAGTAAAATTCACAATATCCTTTCATTCTGCCATGAACAAGCTTGTAGAGGCCATTTTAGTACTAAGAAAACAGCTACAAAAGTTTTACAATGTGGTTTCTATTAACCAACTATATTTCGAGATGCTTGCACTTTTTGTTCTTTATGTGATAGGTGTCAACGAATGAGGAGCATTACACGAAGGAACATGATGCCACTAAATCTAATTTTAGTGGTTGAGATTTTTTACATATGAGGTATCGACTTCATGGGACCCTTTCCCCCTTCTTTTGGCTATCAATTCATATTGGTTGCTGTTGACTATATATCGAAATGGGTAGAAGCAATTCCATGTAGAACCAATGATCACAAGGTGGTGATGGGATTTTTAAAAAGCAACATTGTTTCACACTTTGGATTCCCTCAAGCGATAATTAGTGATGGTGGTGCCCACTTTTGTAACAAAGCATTCAAAGCTCTTTTGATAAAGTATTCAATCACTCACAAAGTGGCAACCCCATATCAGCCGCAAACCAGTGGCCAAGTGGAGATCTCCAATCGAGAAATAAAGTATATATTAGAAAAGACGGTGAGGCCAGACAGAAAAGATTGGTCATTAAGACTTGATGATGCATTATGGGCATATAGAACGGCTTTCAAGACCCCGATTGGGATTTCACCCTACAGGCTAATGTATGGAAAAAATTGTCACCTACTTGTAGAACTCAAGCACCGTGCATATTGGGCCATCAAGAAATTCAACTTTGACATGCAGCAAGCTAGCTCAGAAAGAAGATTCCAGCTGGCAGAACTTGAAGAAATTCGCAATGATGCATACGAAAATGCCAAGATTTACAGGCAACGAATGAAAGTCTTTCACGACAAGCAAATTATGAGAAAATCTTTCGCTACAGTTCAGAAAGTGCTTTTATTTATTTCTCGCTTGCACCTATTCTTAGGTAAGTTACGCTCTTGATGGTCTGGTCTCTTTATTGTTCATACTGTTTTTCCACATGGGGCAATTGAAATTAAGGACCCAAAGAACCGTGTCACGTGTAAAGTTAATGGTCAAAGATTAAAGCCATATCGAGAGTACCAACCACATAGAGAAGACACCGAAGTAAATTTGAGTGATCCACTAGATTTGAATTGATTTTTTTCTTCTTTCTTTTCGGTGGTTTGATTTTTCTTTCTTTCTTTTTATTATTCTTTTGCTAATTGAAATTATTTTTACATAAGTGTGTTTATCATAAAGTTTTCTCTTATCATTGTTAAACCACTTTAATGTGTCAAAACTCATCTCAAAAAGCAGATTCAATTTTGTAAAACACATCGCATTTGGGCACTGCAACCACAAGAGTTAGTAGCCTATATTGAGGGTTTAGAATGACAACTCAGAGATATTAAGAGAAGTGTTTACGACATCTAGTTGGAGCTTGAGGTAAATTCAATAAGAGGACGATTTTAATTTTATTTGTGTGTTTTAATTTATTTTTTTGTTTGTGTGTTTTAGTTTGCTACCCCGGTAAAGTAGCGGATAACGGTACTCCGTGACAATCAAGTCGGTTACTTTAGTTTTCCCATAATAACTGATATTTTAAGGCGAAGGTATAGACAGAAACGAGATTTAGCAAAGCTTCACAAGCGATTCCCTTCACTCCCTCAGAATGCCCTCGTTACAATATATAAAGCTCGATCCGAACGCATGCGATTGCTCATGAGGAATAACATACCCGCTGACATCCATTGGTTAATCGAG
Source organism: Citrus glauca (assembly GCA_029633175.1). NCBI lineage: Eukaryota > Viridiplantae > Streptophyta > Magnoliopsida > Sapindales > Rutaceae > Citrus > Citrus glauca. Next base: position 8,539,089 of record JAQOOD010000006.1, on the reverse strand, counting down.
GCGAAAGTACGATTGGCAGGTGAGTTACCTCCAAAATTTATTGTGTACATGCCTGGTTGTGGTAAAGGAAATTATGCAAGAAAACAACGAGCTCGAAGAATTTCTGTTACTTATCATAAGTGTGCCACAGTGAGTTGCGATAAAAACCCATGTTCTTTAGGAATGGTGTCTGATAATAGGGAAGATAAGATTCAATTCATTAGGGATGGCTTGAATAAGGAGTCATTGGATGATATCCTTCTGTCTCTTAAAACGCATCCCAGTGGATACATGCAAAGAGCGATTCTCCAATTATGGTCATTATTCTAGAAAAGGATGCAAGATATAGTCTCGGGAATCTAACTATAAACGACCCTGTTTTCCAGTTTATAAGAAACTGGATGGGAAACCCATCTTCGACCCATAGAGGGCGTTCAAGCCGCTTCTGGACGTAAAACCAGAGGAAGATGTGAGCCACAATCGCAACTACCTGTAAATATCCTTTACTTTACTGTTATTTTATTTCATTTCACTGTTGTTTTATTGTTTGTATTATTGTCTTTAATAATTTTATTACTGTTTTTTTTCTTTTTTACTGTTTTCTTTTTTACTATCTAGCCATGTGCTTTACGCGTTATTTGACACTGACATGCCACCTCATACATAGTTGTGATCCACTGTCACCAAGATTATTTAATATGACTTTTTGTTTAAGTACTCAAAAATTATTTTTGAGAAATATTCCACTGGTAGCTACTCACGATAGACAATTCAAGAACATTTGTGTGCTTTCTGGATTTACCTATGGTAAACATAAATAGTTCATTGATGTAGCCATAGATCTTGGTCGAAGCATAGCAGAGAGAAAATTACACTTGGTGTATGGAGGAGGTAACCGAGGCTTATCAAAATTGGTCTCAGACGTTGCTTTTGTCAGAGGAAGACAAGTGTTAGGCATCATCCTAAGAGTTCTAAAAGCCAAGTGTTGGGCAGTGTGTCTGACTCACCGACTGGAGAAGAGTTAGTCGTCTTAGGTATGCAAGAACGAATAACTGAAATGCTTAATCATGCTGATGCTTTTATTTTCCTTTTTGGAGATCTTACAATACTAGAGGCACTTATCACACTAGCATCTTGGGCCCATCTGCACATTCACCAGAAACCCATCAGTTTGTTAAATGTCAATAATTTTTATGATGGCTTTATCGCATTTCTTAACCATGCAATGAAAAATTATTTTGTTCTTTCCAATACGAAAAAGCTTTTTATTTGTGCTCACACTGCTAATGAGCTACTTGATATGTTACAAGCTTATAAACTGGAGCTAGACCCCTGGAGCTTTGTGTTGGAGCGTTCAAATGATGACGATAACAGTAGCTGTAGTAAGAAGTACAAATTAGATTTAACTCTCTGCCTATAAATATTTTCTTCTAAAGTCTACTTTTTTCCTCTAAAACATTGAGGACAATGTTTCGTTCTGGTTGGGAGAGGGAATAGTTGACAATTATGGAATCTTGGTTAAGTTTTTACTAATTTTTCATTGTAGAAACTAACTGTTGCTAACTTTTTGTGTTGAAGATGGCTAAATATGGAGTGTAGTGACTCTAGAAACGCATCTTCATTGTTTAAAAAAAACAAAAAAATTAAAAAAAAATCAGATATTTTTTTCTTTATTATGTTTTAATGTTCATTTTTTCTTTTTAATTTCTCCTTTATAAATATTCATTTTTTAAAAACAATTGAGTCGAAGATGGCTGAATATAGAGTGTAATGGCTCTAGAAAGACATCTTCTTAAGTTAAAAAATAATTTTCGTTTTCTATCATTTTTTAATTAGTTTTTCTGCATCATTTTCACATTTCTGCATGTATATTTTCCTTTTATGTTTAGAATAAGTTGAGGGGTAGGCTGTTGTTTAAAAAAAAATTTGTGATTTGTTTTAATATTGGATAACATGATGAATTTCAAATTTTAGTATTTGTATTATCTTTAGTTTGAAGTGATGTTACGCTATGTTTACTACTCTACATGTTAATGTCGGAGACAAATATGAGTTGTTTGAAGGAATGAACATGTCATAATAAGTACCAAGTGAGTTTTTGAGCCTACCATTTTTCTTGGAGAGTAACCCTTTTGCCCATTCTTTGTGCAGCTTAGCTGTTTATTATTGTATAAATGATCTCTATATTTCTTTTGAATTAACCCAAAAAAATTGTAAATTAAAAAAATAAAAAAATGTGTATTGCTACATTTGAAGGCTCATCTAACTAGTAGATATGGAAAATTATTTAGAGTCCTAAAAGATGATGGAAAGACCATCTTTGATCCGTTTGAGCCTTTCTAGCCATCCCTTTTATGAAATATCCATAGTTAACCCTTTTGACCCTTAAAAACAAATATTTTCTCTGTCAACTTATCATCTTGACCTACTCTGATTTGGATTATTACCCAATATCTTACAAGATCCATCACCTATTTATGTTTGAAAAAAATGTAAATAAACATTTTGTACAATGAAGTTATGCCTAGTTCAAAAAAAAAATTGTTGCTTCTTAAAAAAAGAAGAAAAAAATTGTTGTTTAAAAATAAAAAAACAATAATAGGTGAAATCCACCTTGCAACTTCCAAAAAAAAATTTTCTGCATTTTTCTCAAACATACATTTTGTCTTCCTTATTTCCCTTCTTTGTTAGCCATATCCCTAACCTACGTTACGTCCTAATAAAAGTCCTTCTTGATTTTAGGGAACTATAGTTTGAAGTAGAAGCTAGTTATATGGACTAAAAATATTTAGTGATACATGAAAAATAAATAAATAAATAAATTGGGTTGACTAGCATTTTTATTTGACTTGAAATCATACTATTTCTAAGCTGGGGACATAATTCTTTCATTTTGGTGAGAGCATGTGAGATCACTTCTTTATTATTTTCTCTCAATTACCATTCATTGGAGTGACTATTTTTATTGAGTTTAACTTCTTTGTGAGAGTGTGACTATTTCCAGTGAGATTTTTGGTTTGACATGTCATTTTTGAAAGTAGCTATGACAATCTACTAGGCTGATTCATGTGGATGATTGATGTGGGTGTGATATTCCTTTAAACTGGAGATAATGCTTATACTTTTATTTGATTAATATAATTAATCTGATTGAATACATACGAGTGTTTCTTAAAAAAAAATCATTTTGGATTAGAATTTTGTTTTCGCTTTATTTGCGACTAGCAATAAGCTAGTTGGGGGGTGTGTTGAGTGTTAGAAAATGCATATTTATAAAAAGAGAAAATCGTCATTTTACATTTCAAGTCTTACTAACAACCTTACTTTTATGTGTTTAAGCTTCATGTAATTTAATTACATGTGTTTTATTTTAATTAAATGTTTTATGTATTTTAGGGGCATCATATTCATTTCATAATAAATGAGAGATCAAACAGAAAAACGGACATCACTTTTGAACTCAGGACGGTCGAAAATCATAAGAGGAGCATAAAAGGAAAAATATCACAGTTCACATGTATGGTATTATTCACGTGTACGGTACTGTCTACGTTACCGTTTACGACACTGTTCGCATAGACGGATCGATGATATGGCATTGACTGATGAGGTGTCAGGATCCTGTTGGACTAAAATTCTTATGCACTGTTGAGTGATGACGTGGCAGCATATTAGAGAACCAAAAATCTCACGTATAGTACATGCAGCACACAAGATTATTTTCAACCAAACCGTGTCACTGTTCACCCGAGTCAAACCGTGTTATTGTTTATCCATGTGGTCAAACCACATACTATTCACACGTACTGTTGACTAATAATGTGGCACAATCTTGAGCGTCCAAACTGTTTTTAATCCGATGACCATGATTTACTCGATGTATCTATAAAAATGGGGCATTCCCCCTAATTTGATACCTCGGTATCCATTTTTGGACTCCATTTTCTATAATTCCTTTCCATCTTGTATTTTCTATGTATTTTAATAAATTCCCATTTTGCCCCTAGTTCAATTATGAGTGGCTAATTTTCTTTCAAGCTTGGGTTGAATGTGATGTCTCAACATGTGTCATGGGCTTTATTTGGTAAATTTATTCCCCTCTAATTTTTGTGGATGTTTTGACTTTTCGTTAACAAATAATAATAATCTTGTCTAGTACCACCCTAGTTTCACCAGCTCCCTAGTATAAGGCTATTATTATTTGGCACTATAAGCCCTTAGCACCATATTTATTAGAGCGTGGTTCATGAGGTGTGGATTCCCCCCTCATGATTTAATTTGTATTAATAAGGAATATTTAGCCCATGATGCATGTTGATACGGATCCAGATACCCAAGTACATCAATTTAATAGATTTACACTTTAATTTCTTCTCGTCATTTCAATTCCAATTTTTAGGATAATTTGAATCACTTCCACAACAAATCCAACCACCTCATACAAAATTAGTTCTACATATAATTAAAATCCATCTCCTCGTGGGATCGACACTCGTACCATTGATCTATACCACAATATATTCGTGCGCTTGTGAGTTTAATAAAATTTGCACAACAGTGAACACACCTCTCTACACCTTCTCTTCTCTTCTTTCCACCCAAATTCTTCTTCTCATGTCTCTTTGTAATTTATTTTCAATCAATAAAATTAGTTTTATTTCAATTTTCAAATTCCATTTTTAATTATGTGTTTTTCAATTTTAGTAATTTCCTTTTTTAAAAAATGTTTAGCTAAATATTAATAGTTAAGGGAAGGTGAAACTCTTAGGAAATAAATATGATTTAATCAAATTCTATTTTTAATTTTATAAATTAAATTATTTTCTATTTAATTTTATACATATTTTATATTATGAAATTTTGATTTATTGTAGACAAACAATGGAGTTTGGCACAATAAATTATTTTTATCTTAATATATGGTATAGCAAAATGGTATTTGACTTATTGTAGACAAATTTAATTTTGGTACAATGAATACTTTAATCCATCATAAAATTAAAACGGAAAATAATAATAATTTATATAATTAATCTTTTGGGCAATAAATCTAAAAAAATGGCAAAAAGAATTTATTAAGTTTTATTTACTACCAAGAGTGAATCCACTACCCTAACTAATTCAATTTCATAGTTTTATTTAAATTAAGTTGTTTAAATTTAAGTTTTATTTTCAAAATTTAGATAAACTAAAATAAACAAATTAAATCTTTCCTCTATAAATGGACCACTGACTCACCGAGATATATTATAACTAGGCACTCTTAGACTTGAAAGTAAATCAAACATTTTTAAGTCGTGCCACTGTGGACATTATTCTTTCATATTTGGTGAGAGCGTGTGATATTATTTTACTATTTTCTCAATTTACCACTTTATAGAGTGATAATTTTCCTGGGGTATACTTTCCTTTGAGAAAATCACTCTTAATTGTGAAGTTTTGGGGTTCAACGTCTCATTCTTAAAAGTGGCTTGATTTATGTATCTCTAATAATTGATCATTTTATATGGTTTTACTTAACTTATTTATGTGGGTGTTATTTTCTTTAGTTTGAAGATAATGCTTATACATTTGTTTGATTGTTGTCATTAATTTGATGAAAGAAGTAAATTTTGTTTTGAAATTTCGCTAAATTTTAATCGCTAGAGTCTAGCAATAAGCTAGTTGGGTGGTGTGATTGACACTAAAAAGTGTACATTTAATAAGGATAAAATAATTAGTTTTTCATTTATTGTGTCGATTAATATGCTCATTATTTCTAAATTATCTTAATGCTCCCCAAATATATTTTTATGTTAAATTAATTCACAATATGTTAATTTTTATCTTGTAAATATTTTTCAGGAATAAAGATGGAATTGCAATTGAAAGCAAAACAAAGAAGGATTGTTGGAGCAATTTGGAATGCATCATTAAGGAAATGAAATAAATAAATACTAAAAATTAAAAAAGGAAGAAGAGAGCAACAATGCTCGGATGGTCAAGTAGCCATCTTGGCCACCTGACCATCACACCTTTCAAAAATATATATATTATAAAATAAAATAAATAAAGAATAATGCATTCCTTGCCTATAAAAGGCAAGGAGATGCAGGGAGTGAGAGAGCTGAGAACCAAGAATAGAGAGGAGCTAAGCCGAGAGAGAATACAATGCAGCTAATATATTCCAGAAGTTTGTCAAATAATAAAAAGAGTGTTTTTTTAATATAAGTGGCTAATTTTACTAAGTTGAGGTGACGGGTGAAGCTCAAAATTTCAAATCATAAAATTAATTACTTTCTCAAGTGAGTTTTAAGTTTGTTTTGTTCTTTTCTAGCTATTTTTATGGCATGTCAATTTATAGATTTCCTTGGGTTTGTATGGTATTTTGACATAATGTCAATACATTAATATAGTTGTGGCACATTAAGTACTTGATTCCTTATTTAGCCACACGCATAATTAGTTGAGAATTAAATAATACAATAATTAACTGGTAAAAGTGAGGCAAAATATAAAAAAATGAAAAAAGTATTAAAATTATAGTTTGAATACTGAGAGTGGATCCCGTAACCTTAGCATATTTTTAAATTAATTCCTAGTAATTTCTTTTCCCACAATTAATTTTCTTTGTTTAACAAATTGACAACTAGATTATAGATTTCTACCTATCTACTCTGTAGAGCATCGTCCTTTTCTACCTCTTCTTCTGGAAAAACTAGTGATTCAAAGAATGTTGTGAATTCAAAAGAATTCATAATTGAAGACTTTAATAAAGCAATTGATTGTTGGGAACTTCCAAACATTTCTAAAGAAATGAATTACAAAACAAAAAAAGCTTGATTTTTTAAAGAATAATTACGTCATAAAGACTGAAGAACGTGATATAACCCTTTCAAAGCCTTTTAAAACAATTCACTTGTTTTCAGAACAATCCCTAAAGAAATTAAAAGAAAAATTTTTAATTATGTTCATATCGGCTTGATACAAGTTGGTATAAAACCATTGACCAAAGAAAGTCTTAACACTTCTATAATAGCTATCCTAAGAGATAGGCAATTCATCTCTTTTGATGATTCCTTATTAAGTAGTATAGAATCAAGTCTATGTAAAGGTCCCATTTCATTCAGTTGTTATCCAAACATAACAGTTTCTTTAAAAGATAAAAACATTTTGAAAAGCATGATTTTACAAATCAAGACTCATAATTATCATATAATTAAGGGATCTGTTCCAATTGCCTTAATATTCAAGATTTCTTATAAAGCTATGAATTCTGCATTCAATACGCAACATAGATTCCAGTCAAAGAAGAGATGAAACTATTCTCTTATAGACTAACTTGTCTAAAGCCAATACAGTCATTCCCAAGCCAATCCAATGGAAGGATGTCAACCTTCTTGAAGAATGGATCTTAGAAGGAGCCATTAAACCAGTGATTCCAAAACAATTTGAGCCAAATACAGAGTTATAAAATGTGACTCAGTATTCTGATGGTAGAGTTAAATTATCTTTTAAGAGATCTACATCATCTAGATTCTCGGATAAAGACTCATGCTCAAGTATTCCTTCATTAGAAAGGAAATTTTCAAAGATTCCTTTTCTTATAAATCAACCGAGATTTTCCACCTCGGATATACCTAGTTCCTATATTCACTTTGTTGACTATACCACTAGTATTCCTTACACAATCTACACTAGTAGTCAATAAGAAAAAAGACAGGAAGAGAAGGAACCTTCTCCTCCAATTTCTCCTACGTTTTCTACTGTCACAGAAAATATAATTAGTGTCATTGAAAAGAATTTTGAATTAGATAAAACTCTTCTTCACAGTGATTTTTATTCTGACGTTAATGAAGAAAAAAGACTTTGGTTTTTCAAACATTTCTTAAACTAAAGAAAATAAATCCAACAAGTCTATTATGAGTTTGTAAATTTACATAAAGTTCATATATTGTTTTTTGACTAGTTTGAGATGTATGCTTCGGATAACAATATTACTTATCCTTTTAAATAAATAAATCCCATTACTATTAGAAAGAAAATCACCGATTGGAATATTTCTGATAATGATAAAACCATAGAATCCGAGCATCTTCCACTTAGGAGCTTAACCATTGATCATGGTATGCCTCCTGTAGAAATTAAAGTCTCACCCTATAAAATCCATAAACCTAAAGAATCAGAAACCGATTTAGATAGCATTATCCAACAGAATAATTTCTGTAATGCTAATCTAAATACATTAGGAAAACAGTTGACCAAACTAGAAAACCAATTCCAAAAATCAACCATAGCAATTTCCTCTAGTATTATTTCAAAGACTGACTCAGAAAAGAAGCTTAAAGAGCCTATTTTCAAACCTTTCCAGGTTTCGAAAACTAGTCAAAAGCTAGCACAAGAGTCAAAATTAGATTTTGCTAAAGCTATTAGAGAACAACTAGATAGAATAGAAGCTTCTTCTTCTTCTTTTAGTAAAGTTCAAATAGCTCTGGATAGTACCCAATCTAGCAAAATTGGTGTACTAGAATAAGACCAAATATCCATAGCCACTTCTGACATAAAAGCCTTTAAAGAAGAATTTGTTCAAAAAACCAACAAAATTCATTGGGAATTAGCTCTACCTACTGTTAGGTCCCCACCGGACTTAGCCATAGACAATAGGCCTAGTGCATTAAACCAATCACGATTTAATGCATCCTCTGTCTATGAGTGGAATATTGATAGTATGTCCGAGTATAATATCTTAGAATTATTACAACAAATGACCATAGCAGCTAATGCCTATAAAACCCAACAAGGAACCTCTGACAAAGCCATAGCAGAGATTCTTATTGCTGGCTTTACTGTTCAGCTTAAAGGATAGTAAGATCATCTTCTCACCAAACAACAACAATTAGATATCCTAAATTCAATTCAAATAGATGAGAATGGAGCCCCCATCTGTGATGAATTCAATAGTCCAATTCAAGATGCAGTTGCTACCTTGATTCTAATTATATCCTTTCATTTCATATGTGATCCTTCACACCTTAGAGATAAGAATGCTGAGTTACTACACAACCTGAGATGTAGGAAGCTTGGTGAATTCCAAAGCTACAAGACCACATTTTTTACCAGACTTTTCCTTAGGGATGATGCAAATCATATAACTTGGAAAGAAAAATTCCTTGCAGGTTTACCTACCCTATTAGGAGAAAAGGTTAGGAATTCCATTAAATCCCTTTACGACAATCGTATTCCCTATGATGAACTCACCTATGGGAAATTAGTCAGTTTTGTCAATAAAAAAGGATTGAAGATTTGTCAAGATTTAAAAATACAGAAACAACTGAAATGGGAACTTAGAAAGTCTAAACAAGAACTAGGTAGTTTCTATAAACAGTTTAATTATGACCCTTTTAAAACCCCCACTTCTAAAGATTGTGATAGTAAATGTTCTTCAAAACCTTACAAAAAACATTGCAAGTCTAAAAGCCATAAGAAACCCTTCCATAAGCTCAGAGAACCTTCCTATAGGAAACCTTCCAAGCCTTATAAGAAACCCCATTTCTCTAAGAAAAATGTCACAACAAAACCAAAAGCCCCTTTCAATTACAAAGAAGCCACATGTTTCAAATTTGGAAAAAAAAGGTCATACCACAAAGTTTTGTAGAATTAGCAAAAAGCTCCATGAACTTGACCTTGATGAAGAAATATTTTCTAAAGTTGCCCCTTTGCTTATAGAGTCCTCTGACTCTGAGTCTTCCATGACGGGAGAAAGTGAACCTTTACAAATTGATGAGTTAATAGACTCAGATAATCTGTATCTTGTGATAATGATTCTGACACAGAATTCTATTTAAAGAAAATCAATGTGTTGACTAGAGAACAAGAAACTTTTCTTGAACTAGTTAAACACATTTCTGATCCTACTCTTCAAAAGGAGTATCTTGATAAGCTTCTAAAAACCTTAGAATTAGGTAATAACGTAGAAACTTCTAAAGCCCCCACCATTAAAAAGAATACTTATGACCTAACTGAAATCTTGGAGAAAAAGAAAACAAAGAAAATAATTCCCAATATCCAAGAACTTCAGAAAGAGATTAAAGAAATTAAATCTAAAATAAAAGACTTAAAAGAGAAACAAAAAAATGATTCCGAAACCATTCAACTTCTCCTACAAAGACAACTCCAGGATAATTCTGATAAAGACAATGATTCCGATGGTGATAATAAACAAAATCTTAAAAATATTGAATCTGTACTCATTGATTTTCTATTTGTTTTAAAACAAATCATCACGAGAAAATATCTAATTAAAATTACCTTGATCTTTTCTAAAGATTTTGAAATTGACACTATTGCCCTTTTTGACACTGGTGCTGATTTAAATTGTATTAGAGAAGATATTGTCCCTAGAAGATTTCATGAGAAGACTAATGAAAGATTTTCTGCTACCAATAATTCAAAACTTAATGTCAAGTCTAAAGTTGATGCCTCTATTCATAATAATGGTTTTGAATTCAGGACTTCTTTTATTCTTACTAATGACATACACCATACTGTCATTTTAGGAACCCCCTTTATTAATCTCATTAGTCCCTATAGTGTTAACTATGATAGTATATCTTTTAAACCAAGATCCAAAAAATCTGTTTTTCCTTTTATTGAGAAACCTAAATCAAGAAATTTGAATATTGTTAAAGCTTGTTCTGTTTACCAGAACCAAACCAATGCACTTCTCAAATCCAAACAAAATGACTTAGTTTGCTTGAAAAAAGATTTGAATTTACAAAGAATTGAAAACCAATTACAAAATGATTTCATACAAAGAAAAATCTCTGGTTTTAAAAACCTCATTGAAAAAGAAATATGTGCGGATCTACCATCTGCTTTTTGGAGTACAAAACAACATTTGGTTGATTTGCCTTATGAAAACTCATTTGATGAAAAGCAAATACCTACCAAAGCCCGTCCAATCCAAATGAACATGGAATTAGAACAACATTGCAAAGACGAAATAAAAGATTTAGAATCAAAAGGCCTCATAGTCAAATCTAGATCTCCATGGTCTTGTGTTGCTTTCTATGTCAATAAAAATGCTGAGATAGAAAGAGGAACACCTAGATTAGTTATAAATTACAAAACCCTTAATAAAGCACTAAAATGGATTAAGTATCCCATACCTAGTAAGAACGATTTGCTTCAGGAATTTCATTCTGCATTCATTTTTTCAAAATTTGATAAGAAATCTGGATTTTGGCAAATTCAAATCCATCCCAAAGATCGTTATAAAACTACTTTTACTGTTACCTTTGGACAGTATGAATGGACTGTTATGCCATTCGAATTAAAGAATGCACCCTTAAAATTTCAGAGAATTATGAATGATATTTATAACCCTTTCTCTGATTTTTGCATAGTTTATATCGATGATGTGTTGATCTTTTACCAAATGATTGACCAACATTTCAAACATCTAAAGACTTTCTATCTTGTCACTAGAAAGGTTGGTTTAGCCATTCTAGTTTTAAAGTCTCTTTGTTTCAAACAAAAATCAGATTCCTTGGTCATTATATTTCCAAAGGAACCATAACACCCATTGAAATGTCTCTTGCATTTGCAGAAACATTTCCCGATAAAATCTTAGATAAAACTCAATTACAAGGATTTTTAGGAAGTTTAAATTATGTTCTAGATTTCTGTCCTAACGTCAACAGGATTTCGAAGCCATTACATAATAGATTAAAGAAACACCCTGTTGCATGGACTGATGAGCACACTAAAGTTGTTAAACTGATAAAAGATTTTGTTAAAAATATCCCATGTTTATTTCTTGCAAATTCTGTATTACTTAGATTGTTGAAACTAATGCATCTGATTTAGGTTACCGTGGGATACTAAAGCAAGTAGAAAATAATAAAGAATAGATAGTACAATATGTCTCTGCACATTGGAATGAATGTCAAAAGAATTATTCAACTATCAAAAAAGAAATTTTATCCATAGTTTTATGTATATCCAAATTTCAAAGTGATTTGCTAAATCAAAAATTTTTACTTAGAATTGATTGCAAAGCTGTAAAATATGTTTTAGAAAAAGATGTTCAAAACATTGCATCAAAATAAATTTTTGCACGATGGCAAGCTATTTTAAGTGTTTTTTATTTTGATATTGAGTTTATTAAAGGAGATACAAATTCTAACCCTGATTTTCTAACCAGTGAATTTCTTCAAAACAGATAATACCGCCTAGAAAGAAAGACAAAGGTAAAGCTATTCTTAAAGATCCTGCACCACAAACAACCTCCAAAGAAACCCAAACTACCCCTTTCTAAAGATAAATTACTTACTTCTGCCATGCCTATTAAATCATAGATTGACATGGTTGAAGAACAAAAAGCCCAGTCTAAAGCCATTGCCGCTGAAGAACAAGTAAAAGAATAGATGAACTCCATTACAAAATCCCCTGAACTTATGTTAGCATTACAAAACATTTCCCAAAATAAAGCCCTTTCTCAAGTTCTGGAGAAAGAAAAATCTATTTCTAAAGAGATTTCAAAACCTTTTTCTTCTAAAGAAATCATTTCATGTGAAAGCTCTTCCTCACAAATTGTTGTTTCCCAATCAAAGCTTTCACAAAAATCTTTGGATTGGATTAATAAAACCTGTCATCAAAATATTTTATCTATGGAAAATGAGTTTTATCACTCTGATCCATTTCAAGCTATTACAAAAATTTTCCCGAAAGGCTAGTTTTTCAAACCATGGGATTTGTCAAAACCCCAGTCTTTCTATCAAAGCATTCTTGAGTTCACTGAATATGTAAAGTTCAAACACTTCTTCCGTGAAGCTCATTCTGAACTAGCCTATTCTACAGTTACCATTCTTAAAGTTTTGAGCCCAAAACAATGGGGTGACCAACTCCACAAACTAAAGACCTTTCCCGCCAATTTCTAAAACCGTTTAAACCATTGCTTGTCTTTTTCCTACTGGGACTAACAGCAGGCCTGGTTTAATACGTTCTTTATCCCAAACCCCAAAAAGACCCATTCTTGGTTATTTTTCTTTAACTCAAAAATAATTGTACAAAGTCTTCCAAATTGGTTCCAACAATGATGGAACTACTTTGGCCCAAGCCCAGGCAACCTAACCCCAAATGCCATTAAATGTCTAAAGCTTTTTAAAGCCCATTATGTTCCTTCTAAGTTCGAAAAGAGGTTTCCCCATTTTCTCTGTTTTTGTACAAATCTTTATTCCTTGGGTTTGAATATGGAATTTCAATTACCAAACTCAAGAAGCCCAACTTATTTTGCAAAGAACTTTTAAAGTTAAATGGTGGTCTAAGTTTGACGAACAGTCAAAACTATCTGAAGTCACGGTCCAGGCTTAGCTTTCTTCAAAAGGCCTCCTCACCCCAAGCATAGAAGATGTCAAAGCCCAAAACACATTCCTCGCTCAAAGATCTAAGGCCCAATCACTAGTGGCCAGTGCAAAGATTGAAGAGGAATATTTTAAAGTAATGCAGCAGCGCCATGCTTCGAGATCAGAACCATCCGTTGCTAGTTCTTCAGAAAAAGATGAGCCGTTTATTTCTCTCGAAAACGACAACGAAGATGATTGCTCCAGAATCTTTCCTCCTGTAAAGCATTCTTCATAATGCATTTGAAAAGAAATGAAAAAAAAGTCATTTTCCATTCCTGTAATTTCATTTCCATGTAATTATTATTAGTATTTTTGTCATTTTTGAGACTTTGTCTTCTTTTACTCACTACCCTTTACGGGAAAAACTATGAATATATTTCTCTATCGTTTGTATTCTCTTTGTAATTTTATATTTTTCGAGATTCTGTTTTCCTTTACTCACTACCCTTTAAGGGAAAAACTGTGAAGACATTTCTCCCTTCCAATTATGGAGCCTTTTCTTAAAAACAGTTTTACTGCACCCATGTGAAGCCCCTCTAAAGTCAACAAAGCAGAAGATACCCTTCATCATATTGTCTCCCACGAACCCATGTGCAGTCAATAAAAAAGACGATGTCTTCTATAATGCTGTCTCCCACATTTCATAAAGCACGCACTCTTTTCACTATTGATGGCCCCAATCTCCTCCAACACATGTGAAGACCAGCTATAGCATTTTATTTTCTTTTTGTAAAGCAATCATGTATCACTATTATTTAAGGAGGGGAGTAGAACGGAGAGGGGCAGAACTTCATAGAATTTCTTCTTACATTCTCTCTCTCTTTGGGAAAACATGAACTAAAGACTTAGAGAAAATTTTCCTGTCTTCTGATTTACCCTTCTATTCTCTTGTAATAAAGCATCCCTTATTGTAAAAGCTTTTGGATTCAAGCAGTATGTAAGTTCATTCTTTCAATTTCAATAAAGCAATTTCAATACGAAGCATGTTTTAATTCTTGCAATTTAATTTAAAGCATTTATAAACTGCTACGTTCCTCTAAGGCATAAAGACCAGATCTCTGACCTTAGCTGTATTTCTTTTCTCCCTCTATTCAATCAGAGTACTATTTCTGGGATCCAGATCTAGTACTATCTATGAGCCTTGTGTTGCTTAGGTTTGATTAAAGCATTTAGTTTAAAAACAAATTTTTTAAAAAGAACTTGATATATCGGCTGGAAACCAGAATATGGGGGATATTGATTTGTTCTAAGTCAGATCTGGTCCCTAAGGCAGATTGAGTTCTACATTGATTTGGTAAAACAACGCCACGTATCATTCTTTGCTTTAATAAAGTTAAAATTATTAATCCTTCATTTTTTCGCTCGCATTCCCCGATCCTTCATTCTCTGGTATCAGAGCCAGAGTATATATATATATATATATATAAAGTGTGTGTTATTATCATTATTGGATATGTTATCACAAAAAACTCAAGAATGACAGTTTTTTACCGTTATGCACGTTATTAGATGACGGTTGCCCAGCTGTCGTTGAAGCATGTGTCAAGAAATTATCGATAACAGTTTTTTACATGTATGACTAATATTTATCATAAAAATAGATATTTTATTAAAATAGTAATAAACTTAATGAAAAATTATATAAAATTAAAAATTAATTTGGTGAGAATGTTTTTAATTATTTTGGCGGGAATTGAATTATAATGGTAAATAAGAATTTAGTGGGAAACAACTTTTTTTTAAGTTTTTGTGCCAATTTTATAATTTTCTTTTTAAATTTTTTTAGCGCCAATTTTATATAAAATTGGACAAAAGTCATCGATAATTGAGAATCCAATTATCACTCTAAACATTCATCTAAATGATCTAAACATTCGTCTTAATTATCATTTATAAAGCAAAAAGTAAGAAATTATTCCCCCACGACCTTATAAAATAGAAATTTGAACAAGGAATTCTGCTACGACAAATGTAAGCTTCAGCAATTCCACAAATCCACAACATGAACACTAGGACAAACTAGCATCAGCAAGATAGTGAGTAGGAACACCTGTAAAATGCAAAAACAATTACAATTACAAGCTAAGATTAAACATAACTAAGCCACTAGCTCAATCGTCATAAAAACCTTTCAAAGCAAATTAACCAACAAGCAATGTTTCAAGCAAACCTAGAAACTAAAATTATCCCAAGAACTCAATCAACACAAAAAACCATTATAACTTGAACAACGCATCGGTCATCATCACGAGTCATCAACCTAGCAGTAACTGCCCAACACAACAATCTCAATGACAAATTTCATAGCAATATGAAGATAATATGCATGTTACAACTTAACCATCACCACACCTCTTGATCTAAGCAATCTCATATATGACATGCATATTCCAAGTCATGAATCATCGCAACACCTAAACACAACAATCTCATAGAATATATAATTGGTTTCTAAGTTTGAACTGAAATTTAAATTTTAGTTTTGCAATATCAACGACCAGCTGCTCAACTTTACCCAAGAAAATAGTCCAAATCAGTAACTATAAACTAATTACCTACAATAGATCAGCAGCAACAATGCAATTTTCTAAATAAGAGATCGAACATGATCCAGCCATTCATACCGCACCTTGTCAATTTCTTCGTGGGTGTATATTGCATTAAATATTAAATAAATCAGTAGAGCATATAATACATGAATCATCTAAAACCATAAAAATGAAATCTTTATATTATTCAGCAAAAAACTAGCATCAATAATTATGTCTCTCATATACAACATAACATAATATCCGCACTTATATAAACCTAGTTGTACCGGAGCCTAAAATAAATAAAGATACAACAGTGAAAATACTAAAGAAAAAGTTCATAAAGCCAACAAATGTACTAATATAAACTGTTATGAAGCGTAGAAACATACATTGAAAAAAATTAATCATCTATTTGTTAATTTTTAAAACAGGGTGAGATCTTCTTTTACTAATTGTGGCTGTGAACATGTTGATCCCACTACAAATTTTTACATATAGTATCAGTATCTAACAAATATTTCATCAGATAAAACATTTATGGTACTTACTCAACCACAAGCTTGTTAATGTCTTCGCTTGGGTCATTTCCTTGTGGATCTAAGTAATTTCCCATGTCTCGTTTATTTAATATTTATTTCATTTATAGCAGTTATTTTTGAAAATCTGTTAACTATACATTTCTAATTGAAAGTTAATGTTCTATTATAGAGCCCAATAGGCTCTAGTTCTGATTGATGAAGCCAAACGATCAGAAATTAATTGTGTCCTCTGTAGATGGGATTTTAGCTGATTTTCATGTACAGCCATTATAACCTTAGCAGGATTCATGAACCAAAAAGGCTTCCCCATCTTATCAGCTGGCATCTTATCATTCAAGCACCTAATATTATCAATAAATAAAGAAGAAAATTAATATTATAATGTAACAATAAATTCATGGATTGATTTAATTGTATAAAGATACTTATGCCATATAGAGAATTAGGTTGTTGAGGCTTATCCATTTCATATGACACAAGATTTTACAATCATTTAACCCAATGTGAGCAAGAAACTCTTTTGTAAATACTCTCTGTCAAGTGGCTGAGAAAGGTACCTCCCATATGGATGCAATTTCACCTCACATAAACTCAAAAAATTTCAGAATCAAAGATTCACTTCTAATTGTTTCTGGTGCTGAGCAATTTGATGCCTCGTCCTTCTCTTTGAGATCACAATATTTTGCTTTTTATTTCCATTCTATTAGTTTCTCTTCCTTGGACCTTTTGGCAGTTCAGGCGTGTGAGGTGGAGCTTGAGCTTTATTATTTGGAGTGCCCCTTCCTTTTTTCGGACTTAGTGACAGTTCACCAAAGTCCTCAGGCAACTCAATTGTTATTTCAGGTCTTCTTCTTTGGGGTACCCTTCATCTTCCTTGGAGAACAATCATTCATTTTTGGAGTTCTTACTGTACTTATTTTTTGTGGATTTACAATCAGTTTTTTGGATTGAGGTTAAACAATATCTTGGTTGTCCTGTCTCCTCATCTAATAAAGGAAAGAACAAAGTAAAATGTGTTGATATGAATACTACACTGTTATGGCTATATGCTTCAGTTTACGAAGTTTATGTTCAAGTATATTCAAATAAGTGAAGATGCATGGGCAAGAAAAAGAAAATGATGTTGAAAAAATTAGTCATAGATAGCATAAAAATGTAATTTATAGTACCTGTGCTTCATCAACTACAGCAGCTCGATTTGTCTCTATATTATCGGCGTGCATGGGTTCAGCAATTGCAGCAGCTCGATTTATCTCCATATTATCGGCATCATGCATACATGCATCGTCCATTGGTTTGTTAGAGCTACCTATATTAGAGTGTCTATGTCTCTTTCTAATTTCTTACCAAATCTTTGCAATGTTTGCATCATACTTTGGAAACCACACTTCAAACACTGCTCGCTTCTTTTCCAATTGATCAATATAATGTGGAGTATTGAAGCAAATAGAAGGGCTTATAAACTTTCCAGTCCCTTGAATATGACCATTTTTGGGAGCCTTCCCCAAATGCTTTGTAAGCAAATCATTTTTGCCATATGAACTTTAAGACCCCTTCTTAGCATTCTTTCCAGCAACCTTCATCTAAATAATCATTCACACATCTGATAAGATATTCGCACAAGTAATAAATAAAATGCAAACGAATTTGATGTTCTTGGCACTTGCAAGTGAATCCACAATCCACTGAACAGCAGGATGGTATCCTCTGTTCTTCTTTTTCCTACCTCGAATCCAAGTTAGACTCCTATCTATTTGATCATCAGACAGACTAGTTTCTGAATGCTAAAAAAGAACGTTTAACAGAAAAAACAACAAGGATGAAAAATATCAACAGGCCAACATGTCAGTAGTATACATTCGAGTAAAGTAAAAAGTACTTCCAAGTTCTTCCAACAGGCCAATGTATCCTTTTCAACTCAGACAATGGGTGTACTTATTACGCGCACACATTTCTTGTTTACTCTTCCTCAGTTTCTATTAATTAATAAAACATAAACATATATGTAATGGTCAGATACTTGAACAAGTGTAGAGAATTAAGAACTATTAGCAACGGAATCTCATTGAAATATTTTGACATAAACATAATTTATATAGAAAAGAATCAGTTTACCAAGTTAATATTGAAATAATAACGAGAATTGGGATTTTTAAAACTTAATCTAAACAAACCACACTATAATTTAATCTAGTGACTTAATGAAATTAAAAACAATAAATTTAACAATACCAAAAAATAAAATAGTAAGAGAAGAGAGACCAAACACAGATTTTTACATGCTTCGGTCAACCCGGCTTATGTCCACGCCTCCAAGCTTACCGGACTTGAGGATTTTACTATCCAAGCCTCCTAAGACTTCAAATGCTTATAATTGACTTCCAAGGTGTCAATGGACCTTTAAAACAAGAGATTATCTCCAATTGTTTCACCCAAGTGTATTCCAACACTTTCAACCTCTCAACTTGATTTTACAAAAATAAATACAAATAAATTTCTCTCACACAATGTGTTTGATTACAAATGAATACAAATTTTATGCTCAGATTGCAGAGAATGGCTCAATGATAACAATGGTTGTATATCTCTAAATTTGGTTTCAATTAAAGCCATTTTATTGTTGGAGAAGAAAACTAGCCGTTATTAACTTTCTGGTGATAATTGACTTACTGCTTTGTATTACTGTTATATTCATATATTTGAATTTTTGCACATCTAGTTTGCCGCTTTTCATTTTCGGTTAGCCGCTTTTACTCTAGAGAGCTTCTACTTGATATCTGGTTTGCTGCTTTTATTCCAGAGAGCTACTACCCATTCAGTTTGCCACTTTGACAAATCCAACTAGCCATTTGCTACAATGAAACAACTATTTTCTAAAATTATAGTTTTACCCCCAACACGTTATAAATTTATATTATAGCCCAAATATTTATAAAACTTTGCAAATAGGTCAATTCTTAGAATTTTAAAACAATACTTATTAATTTCAAAGTTCTTAAAACTTTTCAATTTAAACTATAAACTTGAAAAACACTAATTCAATAAAACAATTTTCTTGTTATAAAAATATAATGTGTAATTCTTTATTTATCTAAAACATGTGGTTTGTTATCATCAAAATCAATATTTTATAGCCATATTGGCTAACAATCTCTCCCTTTTTGTTGATGATAAAACACATTATAAAAGTTTGATTTAGTTACCAAAAAAAATTCCCCTTAATAAATGCAAGATTAAAAACTGATTTAAAAAGCTCCCCTGCATGAATGCATATTTTTCATAACAAACAGTTATATATCATGAGTGCATTTTGGATTGAGGTGTTGTAGTTTTTAAGCTGCAGCTACTGTGGGAAAATAGGTATAACTATAAATAATAATATATAATAAATATAAATTTTAAATAATAATTTTGACAAAATTATTAAAGATATAATAAATTCTCCATTATATAAGTGAAAAAGCATATCAACATATCTTTTAAGCTACAGCAGTTAATGTTTACTAAACACTTTACTGCACACCCCATATCTCCCCCTTCATCATCAAAAAGAGTATAATGCTCGCCTTGAGTATATTATAAGCTTAAACAATTTTCCAATCGGTTAAATTAACAACTTTAAATACATGTATTCTTTTCTTCCTTCATCATTAAAAAGAAACCTTAGTGGAAAAGAAAAAGAGTAGCAAATTTGTTACCCATGTTGTCTAAGTAGAAATTTCGATAGAATCTCCCCCTATCAACAAGCATCATCTCAAATACAAGTTAATAATATCACTCCCAAATTATCATAGATTATGATACAAAACAACTTCATACACAACTCATCATACAATCCATCTACCACCAAAAGATAATGCATCATCATTCCATCAATTACCAAATTAGCAACTCATAACATAAAATCATCATAGAAAACAACCATGTAATCAAATCATCACCATAATCACATATCAACCATCAAAAGAATACTCAAAGTGCATGCTATTCTCCCCCTTTTGACATCATCAAATTCGTATATTACTTTGTCTCCCCCTTTGGACAACAAAAATATTCAAATAAAGTTGCTGAGGTAGGTCCCCTTATCGATAATCAAGAAAACAAGTGATAAACCAAGCAAAGGCATGCAAAAGTCATAAGAGCATATTGTCAACTATCCAATTTCCATAATTGCTAATATACTTAAAAAATCTCATATGCTTAAAAATCTTGAAGAATATGTATTTCTCTCCATTTCAATCTCATTTAAAGCATGTAATGCATAGTAAAAAATAAATCAATAAAGTATAAAAAATGCATCCATTCACCAATCATAGATTGCATAAGATCAAACTTCATCAAATACAATATAATCATCAAAGTACATTCTTTATCATCAAAACTTAAGAAAAGAATAAGTACATAATGACAATATATGGACCTTCAAAATCAACAGAGCTATTAAGATAAGCCATCATTATGAGCTAAAGAATAAATTCATAAGTACAATAAGTCATATATACCAATTTTATAAATGAATGATGATATAACACAATCAATGGCATAAGAATTCACACATACATAAGTGATAAACAATTAATGTTTAAGTAATAGATACATAAGTGATGAACAATTAATATTTAAGTAATAGATACATAAGTGATGAACAATTAATGTTTAAGTAATACATAATGATTTAGAAATATCAAACGAGCAAGAAAAACATAAAGATAATGGATTTTAGTGAGATAATTGATTGTGTTTGGCTTCTTGGAGAGAGAGTGATGAAGAAATAATGAAGATTAATAAATGACATGAAACATGATGATAGACAATTCATCAAAATCAAACAAAGGCATCATGATTACACACAATAATAATTCAAGTATGTAAGCGTATGAGGATGCTTTCACAAATTCAAGCTATTTTCCATCCATCACGATCCATTCAACAAAATCAATATGCAAAAAAATGTTACGAAAACAATTAAATCATCTTACTCATCATTTTCTCTTAGATCATGGTCAAGTGATTATTCTCACAAGCTTTTATCGAGAAACTCTCCACCATTTCTTGATTATGGTACCTACAAAAAATATTCAATTTGTTCCCTTTGGTACCCAAATATTTTTTGGTCATTGAGTGTTAACAATGGTTCCACTTTCCTTCATAATACGCATTTATTTTAACTGGACATCCAAGCTTCATGTGACCATTTTGATTGCAATACTTATATACAACATGATTGCTAATAGAAGTTCTCTTCGCAAAGTAATTCTTATAAAACTTTTCTTTCAAATTTGACTTATAACTAATGCCTCCTTTGTCGAACACACACTTTTACTAATTAAGCAAGTTATCCAACATCTTTTGCCCATTTGTAAATTTTAAGACAACATAATTAAGTTCAATTTTCTTTTCCTTGAGCATCTTATTTTCCTTTTTCAAATCATCTACATGTGCTTCTATATGTTCGTGTGAAGTGTTAGGTTTCTCATTTGATAATGCAACTCTATCATGCAATGATTTATTTTCTAATTCTACGCATGTAATATTTGCATTTAAAGATTTATTTTCATTTATGAGCTCTACCATTTTCTTTTTAAGACATGCATTCTTTTTACCAATTTTCATCCATTCATCACACAATTTTTTAAAAGCATCATATAATTCATCATAAGTAGGACGACCATTTACCTCATCAAGTTCATCATCTCCTATTGCCATAAGTGCTAGGTTTAACACTTCTTTCGAATCTTCTTCATTACTTGATTCTTCATTGTTATCATCCCAAGCAGCCACCATAACTTTCTTCTTGAGTTTATTGAGAATTGGACACTCTGATCTTATATGGCTAGACTTTTTGCATTCAAAACAAATAATTGGCTCCTTCCTCTCTTTCTCCACCTTAAGCTTTTCTCTCATGAGATCTTTAAAGTTTCTTCTCTTGATTTGCTTTTTGAAAATCCTTCTAAACTTTCTAGCAATCATTTCAATGTCTTCATCTTCAAAGTCACTCCCATCATTATCACTTTCAATTATAAAAGATTTAAAAGCAAAGCTCTTCTTCTTTTTGTCTTCATCAACTCTTTTATTAGCTATATCTTCTTCATATGAGATAAGTGAACCAATAAGATCATCAAGAGATAAAGTATTAAGATTTTTTACTTCTTCTATGACCGTTCTTTTTGGTCTCCACTCATTAGGCAATGATCTAATAATTTTCTTCACTTTTTCACAATTACTAAATGTCTTTCCTAGTGCTTCAAGAGAATTCACAATATCGTAAATCTAGTGTACTGTTGTGCAAATTTTATTGAACTCGCAAGCGCACGAATCTGTTGTATTATAAATTAATGGTGCGAGTGTCAATCCCACTAGGAGGTGGATTTTCATTATATATAAAGTTAATTTAGTGAATGGGTGATTGGATTTAAGGTGGAAAATGATTTAGAATATGCTAAAACTTAAATTAAAATGGCGAGAATAAATTCTGAAATTGAAATTGAAATGACAAGAATAAATTATAGAGAATTCTATAGAAATAACGTACTTGGGTACCTGGATCCGTATCAACATGCATCATGGGCTAAATATTCCTTATTAATACCAATTAAATCATGAGGGGGAAATCCACACCTCATGAACCACACTCTAATAAATATGGTGCTAAGAGCTTATCGTGCCAAATAATAATAATCTTATACTAGGGTGCCGGTGAAACCAGGGCAGTACTAGACAAGATTAGTATTATTTTTCGACGAGAAGTCAAAACATCCACAAAACGTAGAGGGGAAGAGAAAATAAATTTACCAAATCAAGCCCATGACACATGTTGAGACTTCACCTTCAACTCAAGCTTGAAAGAAAATTAGCCACTCATGGTTGAACTAGGGGTAAAATGAAAATTTATTAAAATACGTAGAAAATATAAGATAGAGAGAGAATTACAGAAAATGAATCCTAAAAATGGATTTAGAGGAGCCAAATTAGGGGGGAGGCCCCCTTTTTATAGATACATTGAGTAAATCATGGCCATCGAATTAAAAACAGTTTGGACGCTCAGGATTTCGCAGCGTCATCAGTCAACTGTAAAGTCAACAGCCACTATTTGCACAGTAACACGGTTCAGCTACTATTTATACAGTAACGCGGTTCAGCCACTATTTATACAGTAACTAATCCCCTGTGTTGCATGTACCGTACGCGCGTTTTTTAATTCATTAATATAATGCCACGTCACCATAAAAAGTACATAAGAATTTTAGCCCAATAGGATCATGACACGTCATCAGTCAATGCCACGTCATCGATCCGTCTATGTGAACAGTACCTTGAACAGTAACGTAGACGGTACCCGTACATGCGAATAGTACCGTATATGTGAACAATACCATTTTCCTTTTATGCTCCTCCTTAGGTTTTCAACTGTCCTGAGTTCAAAAATGATGTCCGTTTTGCCATCTGATCTCTCGTTTATTGTGAAATGACTATAATGCCCCTAAAATACATAAAATACTTAATTAAAATAAAATATACATAATTAAATTACAAGAAACTTAAATATATAAAAGTAAAGGTTGTTAGTAATACTTGATATGTAAAATAACGATTTTCTCCTTTATAAATATGCACTTTCTAACACTCAACACACCCTCCAACCAGCTTATTGCTAGTCCCTAGCAAATAAAGCGAAAACAAATTCAAAAATAAATTTTTTTAACACTCTTGTTTATTCAATCAGATTAATGATAACAATCAATGAAAGTATAAGCATTATCTTCAGTCTAAAGAAACATCACACCCACATCAACCATCCACATGAATTAGCCCAGTAGATTATGTCGTAGCTACCTTCAAGAATGACATGTCAAACCCCAAAATCTCACTGGAAGTAGTGACACTCTCACAAAGAATTTAAACCCAATAAAAGTAGTCACTCCAATTAATGGTAATTGAGAGAAAATAATAAAGATGTGATCTCACATGCTCTCACCAAAAAGAAATATGCCCTTAGCTTAGAAATAATGCGATCTCAAGTCAAATAAAAATGCTAGTCAACCCAATTTATTTATTTTTATTTTTTTATGCATCACTACATCTTTTTAGCCCATATAACTAGCTTCTACTTCAGACTATAGTTCCCTAAAATCAAGAAGGACTTTTATTAGGACGTAACGTAGGCTAGGGACATAGCTAACAAAGATGGGAAATAGGAAAAATAAAATGTATGTTTGAGAGAAATATAGAGGAATTTTTTTTTTGGAATTTGCAAGGTGGATGTCACCTATTATTGTTATTTGTTTTTTTAACATTTTTTTAAGCAACCATTTTTTTTCTTTTTTTCTATTTTTTTATTGAACTAGGCATAACTTCACTATACAAAATATTTATTTATATTTTTCTCAAACATAAATAGGTGATGGATCTTGTAAGATAATGAGAAATACTCCAAATCGGAGTGGGTCAAGATGATAAGTTGACAAAGAAAAGTTTTTTTTTTAAAGGCTCAAAAGGGTTAACTATGGATATTTGATAAATGGGATGGCTAGAAAGGTTCAAACGGATCAAAGACGGCCTTTCTATCATCTTTTAGGTCTCTAAATAATCTTCCATATCTACTAATTAGATGGGCCTCCAAATGTAGCAACACACAATTTTTTTTTTAGGGTTAACTCAAAAGAAATCTAGAGATCGTGTACAATAATAAACTTCTAAGTTGTATAAAGAATGGGCAAAAGGGTTACTCTCCAAGAAAAATGATAGGCTCAAAAACTCACTTGGTATTTTTATGACATGTTCATCCCTTCAAACAACTCATATTTGTCTCTGACAGCAACATGTAGAATAGCAAACATAGTGTAACATCACTTCAGACTAAAGATAATACAAATACTAAAATTTGAAATTAATCATGTCATCCAATGTTAAAATAAATCACACAATTTGTTTTTAACAGCAACCTACCCCCCAACCTATTCTAAACGTGAAAGGAAAATATGCATGCAGAAATATGAAAATGATGCAGGAAAACTAATTAGAAAATGATAGAAAATGAATTTTTTTTTTAAACTTAAGAAGATGTGTTTATAGAGGCACTACACTCTATATTCAGCCATCTTTGACACAAAAAATTTTTAGAAAATGTATATTTATAAAGGAGAATTTAAAAGAAAAAGAAAAATGAACATCAAAACATAATAAAGAAAAAGAAAATATCTGAAATGTTTTTTTTTGTTTTTTAACAATGAAGATGCGTTTCTAGAGTTACTACACTCCATATTCAGCCATCTTCAACACAAAAAGTTAGCAACAGTTAGTTTCTACAACAGAAAAATTAGTAAAAACTTAACCAAGATTCCACAATTATCTGCTATTCTCTCCCCCCAACCAGAACGAAACATTGTCCTCAATGTTTTAAAGAAAAGAAGTAGAGTTTAGAAGACATCACCTAGTTGGTGCAACACAGAATAAAATATTTACAGGCGAAGAGTTAAATCTAATTTGTACTTCTTACTGCGGCTACTGTTACCGTCATCGTTTGAATGCTCCAACACAAAGCTCCAGGGGTCTGGCTCTGGTCTATAAGCTTGTAACATATCAAGTAGCTCATTAGCAGTGTGAGCACAAATAAAAAGTTTTTTCGCACTGGAAGGAATAAAGTAATTTTTTATTGCATGGTTAAGAAATGCGAAAAAGCCATCATAAAAATTATTGACATTTAACAAACCGATGGGTTTCTGGTGAATGTGCAGATGGGCCCAAGATGCTAGTGTGATAAGTGCATCTAGTGTTGCAAGATCTCCTGGAAGGAAAATAAAAGCATCAGCGTGATTAAGCATTTCAGTTATTCGTTCTTGCATACCTGAGACGACTAATTCTTCTCCAGTCGTTGAGTCAGACACACTGCCCAAAGGTTTTAGGACTCGTGGGATGATGCCTAACACTTGGCTTCCTCTGACAAAAGTAGCTTCGGAGACCAATTTTGATAACCCTCGGTTACCTCCTCCATACACCAAGTGTAATTTTCTCTCTGCTATGTTTCGACCAAGATCTATGGCTGCATCAACGAACTCTTTATGTTTGCCATAGGTAAATCCAGAAAGCACACAAAGGTTCTTGAATTGTCTATTGGGAGTAGCTGCCATTGGGATATTTCTCAAAAACAATTTGTGAATGCTTAACAAAAAGTCATATTTAAGAATCTTGGTGACAGTGGATCACAACTGTGTATGAAATGGCATGTCAGTGTCAAATAACGCGTAAAGCACATGACTCGATAGTCAAAAAGCAAACAGTAAAAACCAACAGTAATAAAATTATTAAAGACAATAATGCAACTGATAAAACAACAGTGAAATAAAATAAAAAAACAGTAAAGTAAAAGGATATTTACAGGTAGTTGCGACTGTGGCTCACATCTTCCTCTGGTTTTACGTCCAGAAACGGCTTGAACGCCCTCTATGGGTGGAGGATAGGCTTCCCATCCAATTTTCTTACAAATTGGCAAACAACGTCGTTTATATTCAGATTCCCGAGACTATATCGTGCATGCTCTTTCTGGAATAATGGCCATAACTGGAGAATCGCTCCTTGCACATATCCACTGGAATGCATTTCAAGAGACAGAAGGATATCATCCAATAACTCCTTATTTAGGCCATCCCTAATTAATTGAATTTTATCTTCCCTGTTATCAGACACCATTCCTAAAGAACATGGGTTTTTATTGCAATTCATTTTGGCACATTTATGACAAGCAACAGAAATTCTTCGAGCTCGTCGTTTTCTTGCATAATTTCCTTTTCCACAACCAGGCATGTATGCAATAAATTTTGAAGGTAACTCACCTGCCAATTGTACTTTCGCCTCGATTAACCAACGGATGTCAGCAGGTATGTTATTCCTCATAAGCAATCGCATGCGTTCAGAACGAGCTTTATAGATCGTAAGAAGGGCATTCTGAGGAAGTGAAGGGAATCGCTTGTGAAGCTTTGCTAGAATCTCGTTTCTGTCCATATCTTCGCCTCAGAATATCAGTTATTATGGGAAACTGAAGTAACCGACTTGATTGTCACGGAGTACCGTTATCTGCCACTTCACCGGGGTAACAAACTAAAGCACACAAACAGAAAAACAAATTAAAACACACTAAGAAAATCAAAATCGTTCTCTTATTGAATTTACCTCAAGCTCCAACTGGATGTCGTAAACACTTTTCTCAATATCTCTGAGTTGACGTTCTAAACCCTCAACATAGGCTACTAACTCTGGTGGTTGTAAAGTCCAAATACGATGTGTTTTACAAGATTGAATCTGTCTTTTGAGATGAGTTCTGACACGTTGAAGTGGTTTAAGAATGTTCAAGAGGAACGGTCTAAGTAAAAGACTCATGATTAACAATGATAAAAGAAAACTTAATGATAAAACAAACACACTCATGCAAAAATAAATTCAAGTAGCAAAAGAATAAAAAGAAATAAAGAAAGAAAAATCAAACCACCGAAAAGAAAAAATCAATCAATTCAAATCTGGTGGGTCACTCAAATTTATTTCGGTGTCTTCTCCATGTGGTTGGTATTCTAAATATGGCTTTAATCTTTGACCATTAACTTTAAATGTGACATCAGGCTTTGGGTCCTTAATTTCAATTGCCCCATATGGAAAAACAATATGAACAATAAATGGACCAGACCATCGAGAGCATAACTTACCTGGGAATAGGTGCAAGCGAGAGTTGAATAAAAGCACTTTCTGACCTGGAGTGAAAGATTTTCTCATAATATGCTTATCATGGAAGACTTTCATTCGTTGCTTGTAAATCTTGGCATTTTCGTATGCATCATTGCGAATTTTTTCAAGTTCTGCTAGTTGTAATCTTCTTTCTGAGCTGGCTTGTTGCATGTCAAAGTTAAATTTCTTGATGGCCCAATATGCACGATGCTCGAGTTCCTCAGGTAGGTGGCAAGCTTTTCCATACACTAGCCTGTAGGGTGACATCCCAATCGGGGTCTTGAAAGTCGTTCGATATGCCCATAATGCATCATCAAGTCTTAATGACCAATCTTTTCTGTCAGGCCTCACCGTCTTTTCTAATATGTACTTTATTTCTCGATTGGAGATCTCCACTTGGCCATTGGTTTGCGGATGATATGGGGTTGCCACTTTATGAGTGATTGAATATTTTGTCAAAAGAGCCTTGAATGCTTTATTACAAAAGTGGTCACCACCATCACTGATTATCGCTCGAGGGAATCCAAAACGTGAAACAATATTGCTTTTCAAAAACCCTATCACCACCTTTTGATCATTGGTTCTGCATGGAATTGCTTCTACCCATTTCGATACATAGTCAACAGCAACCAATATAAATTGATGGCCAAAAGAAGGGGGAAAGGGTCCCATGAAGTCGATACCCCATACGTTAAAAATCTCAACCACTAAAATTGGATTTAGTGGCATCATGCTCCTTCGTGTAATGCTCCCCATTCGTTGACACCTATCACATGAAGAACAGAAAGTGTAAGCGTCTCGAAATATAGTTGGCCAATAGAAACCACATTGTAAAACTTTAGTTACTATTTTCTTAGCACTGAAATGGCCTCCACAAGTTTGCTCATGGCAGAATGAAATGATATTTTGAATTTCACTTTCTGGGACACATCGTCTGACAATTTGATCTGCACAATACTTGAACAAATACAGATCATCTCAAGAGAAATTCTTTATTTCTGCAAAGAATTTGGCCTTGTCTTGCTTGGTCCAATGCTCTGGAAGTTTACCTGTAACAAGATAATTAACTATATCAGCATACCAAGGTAATATTTCCACACTCATTAATTGTTCATCTGGAAAGGACTCATTTAATGTTAATGGCTTTGTAATTGTGTCAAAATGGAGACGAGAGAGATGGTCTGCCACAACATTTTCTGTGCCTTTCTTATCTTTGAATTCCAAGTCGAATTCCTGCAAAAGTAACACCCAACGAATTAGTCTAGCTTTTGCATCTTTCTTTGTGAGAAGATATTTAAGAGCAGCATGATCAGTGAACACAATTATTTTACAACCAATGAGATAAGATCGAAATTTTTCCAATGCAAAAACTACTGCTAGCATTTCTTTTTCAGTAGTTGAATAGTTCAACTGTGCATCATTCAATGTCATACTAGTATAGTAAATAACATGGGGAATTTGATCAACTCTTTGTCCTAATACTGCTCCTACTGCATAATCAGATGCATCACACATGAGCTCAAATGGTAAGCTCCAATTTGGAGGCTGAATGATGGGCGATGATGTCAACAATTGCTTTAATTTTTCAAAAGCCACAAGACATGAATCATTAAAGATAAAAGGTGCATCCTTAGCAAGTAAATTGCATAAAGGTCTAGAAACTTTGCTAAAATCTTTAATAAAGCGTCTAAAAAAACCAGCATGCCCAAGGAAAGATCTTACTTCTCTGACCATTTTGGATAGAGGAATATTAGAAATGAGATCCACCTTGGCTTTCTCAACCTCAATACTTTTGCTTGAAATGATGTGACCGAGAACAATACCTTGTGTTACCATAAAATAACACTTTTCCCAATTTAAGACCAAGTTCTTTTCGATACATCTCTGCAGAACTAGTGTTAGATGGTGTAAACATTGATCAAATGAATCTCCAAAGATAGAAAAATCATCCATAAAGACCTCAAGGAATCGTTTAACTATATCATAAAAAATGCTCAACATGCATTGTTGAAATGTGGCAGGTGCATTACATAATCTAAATGGCGTTCTCCTATATGCAAAAGTGCCAAAAGGGCAAGTGAAAGTGGTTTTCTCTTGATCTTTTGGTGCTATGGGAATTTGATTATATCCTGAATAGCCATCTAGAAAGCAATAAAATTCATGGCCTGCTAATCTATCAAGCATTTGATCAATAAATGGTAAAGGAAAATGGTCTTTACGTGTGACAGAATTCAACTTTCTATAATCAATGCATACACGCCATTCTGCAGTTACTCTAGTTGGTATCAATTTATTATCAGCATTGGTAACTACAGTGACTCTGACTTTTTGGGGACAACTTGTACAGGACTGACCCATGAACTATCAGAAATAGGGTAAATGATACCTGCATCTAATAGCTTAAGGAATTCTATTCTAACCACTTCTTTCATATTAGGATTTAACCGACGTTGCATTTCCCTAGTAGATTTAGCATTTTCATCAAGGTGAATGTAATGCATGCAGTCTACTGGATTTATACCTTTTATGTCTGCTATGGTCCATCCTAATGCTCCTTTGTGCTCACTTACCTTTTTGTTCGTCATTGAGGGATGATGAGATGATTACCGGTAGAGTACTTTCTTCCCCCAAAAATGCATATTCCAAAGTGTTGGGCAATGGTTTGAGCTCGAGTTTTGGTGGTGATTCTGATGATGGAATGAGTTTCTTCTCTGATGGCGCTAGTTGTTCAACTCTTGGCTTCCATTTATTAGTGTCCATAGATGGTGCTGAGTCAAGTAGGGCGTTGACCTCATCGACCGATCTGTCAATATCAAAATTCAAACCAAGGTGAGTTAAACATGTTTGTAAAGGATCATCACTAAGGTTTGAAACAAAAGTGTCATCAACTAATGCTTCAATTAAATCCACATCAACAATTCCATCATCTGCATTGTGAGGTTGTTTGGCAATGTTGAAGATGTTCAGCTTCATAGTCATGTTGCCGAAGGACAACTGCATATTTCCAGTCCTACATTGAATGTGAGCATCCGCAGTTGCCAAGAAAAGTCAACCTAGAATAATGGGGATGTGCTTCCTTGAATCCTGTATTGGTTGAGTGTCAATTACAATGAAATCAACAGGAAAATAAAACTTGTCTACCTGGATAAGCACGTCCTCCACAATACCACGAGGTATTTTCGTGGACCGATCTGCAAGTTGTAACACCACTGGAGTTGGGTGTAATTCTCCCAGTCCAAGTTTCACAAAAACTGAATAAGGCAACAAATTTACACTAGCTCCTAAATCCAACAAAGCATTCTCAATTGTGTGGTTCCCTATACTACATGAGATAGTGGGGGAACCTGGATCTTTGCATTTTAAAGGAATTTTATGTTGGAGTATAGAACTAACGTTTTCTGTTAAAAATGCCTTCTTTTGAACATGCATATTTCTCTTTTTAGTACACAGATCTTTAAGAAACTTGGCATAAGATGGAACTTGCTTTATAGCATCAAGTAATGGGATGTTAACACTTACCTGTTTGAAAATTTCGAGAATCTCACCTGTAGATTTTCCCTTTTTCCCTTTCGCTAATCTCTGAGGAAATGGAGCTTTGGGAACATACTCTCGTGGGTTGGTTTCTTCTTTCTCCTCTAGTGATGAGTCATCAATATTCACAGGTACAATTTGGTTTTCTTTCGTCATCGGCATCTCCACTTTGTTGTTGACTTCTTTTCCTTTTCGCAAGGTCATGACAGCTTTGACCTCTCCATGTTGTTGTGGTAAACTGGTACTTGCTTCATGCACTCTTTTAGGGTTAGGCACTGGTTGACTTGGAAATTTACCTTTCTCAACAGTCATTGCCAAGGTCTGAACTGAAGAAGCAAGTTGTCCCACCATCTTCTCCAAGCTTGAAACTGATTGGGCTTGTGAGTTGAAGCCCGCTCTCAATTCGTTTCGTAGTCCATCAATGCTGCGGTTCTGTTGCTCAATCGTGGAGTGAGTAACATTCCTGAAATTCTAGAATGCATCCTCCCATGGCCTGGGTTGAGAGTAGTTCTGGTTCTGATTGAATGGTCTGAATGGTGGCTGAGAGGCTTGAGGATTTTGAGAAATTGGTTGCATCGGTGGAGCTAGAGTTGCTGGTCCATTCTGTTGGAATCCTTGAGACCATCAAAAATTGGGGTGGTCTCTCCATCCAGGGTTATATGTGTTGGAGTATGGGTTGTAATTCGATGGTTTTCTCATTACACCTATGGCATTGGCTTGATCTGGATATAAGTCAAGGTCATGTGGCTCTGTTGATTTAGCAGTAGATAATGATGCTATTTGTCGAGAGAGACCTTCAATTATTGCTTTGACTTCTTTGATTTTTTAAGTAGATTCGCCAATTTGAACCTCATTTACTCCCTTAACCCTTCGAGTATTCCTGGACACTTCAAGAGTAGCCCATTGAATCGCTCCCATGTTTCGAAAAACCGCTCGTCATCTCTCGGGATAAACTCCGAGATCTCCCTGCGACTAGCGCTGGTTTTATGCACTGGGAAATATTTATTCAAAAATTTTGTAACCATTTGTTCCCATGATGAAATGCTATTAACGAGTAATGTATTAACCCATGAACGAGCTCTATCCTTTAAAGAAAATGGGAATAATCTAAGTTTTACATCATCGTCTAAAAAATTTTCATATTTAAATGTTTGACAAATTGCATGAAAATCATTAAGATGATTATATGGGTCCTCATTTTCTAAGCCATAGAACGTGGGGAGACAATTTAGCACACTAGGTTTTAATTCAAAACTCCTAGCAGCTACATTTGGGTACCGTATGCATAATGTGCTCAAATTAGCTAAAGGACTGAAGTAATCCTTAAATGGCCTCTCTTGTGGTACTTGTAAATCCATTCCAAATTTATTTTTAATGTGCTTGTGTATACGAAGTGTTTTCTCTAATTCAAGGTCTATAGGTTCAAGATTAGGTAATAATGACCTACGACCATGCATGCAAGAAACACAAAAATAAATGGGAACAAAATAAATAAAACAAAAATAAAGATAGGAACAAAACAAATAAAAATAAAGAAAAAGGAGAAATTACAATACTAACCTTACTGTGCTATTACAACCTTATTATAAAAACACAAAAAATACGTAAAATAAATTAACTAAAAAAATAAATTAATAAGATAAATAAAAATTACAAAGAAGAAATAAAAAATGACTTGAAAATTAAATTACAAAATTTAAAGAAGAGAAAAAGAAATACTAACCTCTAAATGTAGATTCACTTTTTTTTCTCTTTTTTTTAAAAAAATTCAAGAAAACAATTAAATAAAAATATTCACAAAAATTAATTCTATGAATTAAAATTACTTACCTCCACAGCAACGGCGCCAAAAACTTGTTGTGCAAATTTTATTGAACTCCCAAGCGCACGAATTTATTGTAGTATAGATTAATGGTGCGAGCGTCGATCCCACGAGAAGGTGGATTTTAATTATATATAAAATTAATTCAGTGAATGGGTGATTGGATTTAAGGTGGAAAATGATTTAGAATATGCTAAAGCTTAAATTAAAATGACGAGAATAAATTCTGAAATTGAAATTGAAATGACAAGAATAAATTGTAGAGAATTCTAATGAAATGACGTACTTGGGTATCTGGATCCGTATCAACATGCATCATGAGCTAAATATTCCTTATTAATACCAATTAAATCATGAGTGGGAAATCCACACCTCATGAACCACACTCTAATAAATATGGTACTAAGGGCTTATCATGCCAAATAATAATAATCTTATATTAGGGTGCCGGTGAAACCAGGGCAGTATTAGACAAGACTAATTATTATTTGTCGACGAGAAGTCAAAACATCTACAAAAACTAGAGGGGAAGAGAAAATAAATTTACCAAATCAAGCCCATGACATATGTTGAGACTTCACCTTCAACCCAAGCTTGAAAGAAAATTAGCCACTCATAGTTGAACTAGGGGCAAAATGAGAATTTATTAAAATACATAGAAAATACAAGATAGAGAGAGAATTACAGAAAATGAACCCCAAAAATGGATTCAGAGGTGCCAAATTAGGGGGGAGGCCCCCTTTTTATAGTTACATCGAGTAAATCATCATCATCGAATTAAAAACAGTTTGGACGCTCAGGATTTCGCCACGTCATCAATCAACAGTAAAGTCAACAGTACGTGTAAACAGTACGCGGTTCAGCCACTATTTGCACAGTAACGTGGTTCAGCCACTATTTGCACAGTAACGCAAACAGTATCCGTACATGTAAATAGTACCGTACATGTGAACAGTGCATGTTTGGTAGAATGTAATTTTTTGTCAAGTTTTGCTTGAAATTCCTAAATAAAGATCCAATTGGTTGTAACATTTGCTTTTTGCTTCCTTCATGAATAATATATCGCCTTTGCAACATAGTTAAATATTTGCAAACTTGAGCTTAAAAAGGAAACAGAACTACCTATCAAACAATATTAGGCAAATTTTAAGTATTTTTATGCTTGAATAAATTTCCATAGTGCATCTTTGTAATTATCCGACACTAATCACTAATATTTGTCTGTGATTGGCATGGATGTACAAGCCAACACTCCAAGGAAAGTGGATAGTACGGTGGCCTCCAGTCCACAAGAAACACCATACGGATTATATCTCAGCACAATCTTCCCATCCTTCATCCTTAAATTTTTATTCCCAGGATTAAGACTCAGACCTCTTTGTGTTGAAGTTTCTCTTGAACCTTGCCAACCTTTTCATCAAAAAGGTGAGGAGGAATTAGTCCTTCAATATGAATTTCTTCACTATTTTGCATCCCATCATTTCTATAGGAATATCTCTTATTTTCTTCATTACCAACGAGCTCATCACATCAAAATCCATTGTCTTATACCTCAAAAAGGAAAAAACATAACATTATCCAAACACATATTGTAATAATTGGTAACATATCAGTAAAACAAGTAATGAAAAAATAAAAAACGTAAAACAACAGCTATTTATATGCATGCCAAACAATAAGATAAAAACAGTAACTAGATACATAGGAAGAATAAGAAATATAAATGGATAAAGACAATGGAAACACCTGTCTTTTTTAACCTCAATGGCTTCAACACCATCACGTGCATATTCTTCTCGATTGCTGGCATTGATTATATTATGTAATTCTTTGGTTACTAGAACAAGCTCCTTCGTGATATGCATATCTCATCATTTTTAGTAATTGGCATACCTCTGAAAGGCATAAAACAAACTACTAATTGCTTCTTATCAAGTGGGTCGGTCGCATAAAATACTTGTTTCGCTCGTGAAGTTAAAGTAAAAGGTTCATGCTTATGGCTTAATTGATTGAGATTTACTAAAGAGAAACCAAACTCATCTATTTTTACACCACCTCTACTTTGAACCCAGTCACACTTAAATATAGGAATTTTGAACATATGATAGTCAAGTTGCCAAATCTCATTAATCATTCGATAACATGTACTATCATTATGTATCGAATTTTTGTCTTTTAAAGTTGCTATTCACAATGTTTTAGCAATAACACTCACACAACAATTTTGGGTCACCAGGTTCTTATCATGACTCTTAGTTAGAAATGTGAAGTCATTGTTGTAAAAACCAAAATGCTAAAAGCATATAAGGTCAAGGACTTCTTGCCAACCACCACAAAGTCTTCGATACATTTTTATTATTGTTCATTATTTTAGAGACCTAAAAACAAAAATTAATTTAATTAATTTATGGCATTAACTAATAAGATGAGAAGGATGATTTTAATTTTATCAACCTCTTATGATAACCAATATAGAAAAATGAGGTTGTGCTTATTTTGCAACTAATTTTTGTCCTTTGCGTGATGTGAAAAATTTCTTTGTAATGACCAATCCTTGTATTCTCTAACAAGATGTCAAATAAAAAAACCTTGATTATAAAAAAGGGCCAAATTTGGGTTATAACTAAATAAAAATTAAGTTAAAGGAAAATTAACCATTCATAATAACTACCTAATAAAAGATTAAACTTTTTTAGTATTCTACAGCACATCAAATGAGCTTGGGTCAACAACTCTTGCTCAACAAGCATTGTTTTCCCACCACCCATGGGCCTCTGGACTAATTAATTTTTTGTATGCTTAAAAGGATTCCTAATTGTTTGCTTGTTGGATAACTACTCAGCACATAATTCAAGAGCTTTTTCTGCAATGTAAGACTCTGCAATGCACCCTTTAGGAAGATTGCAGTTATGAACATGACCTTTAAGGGTTTTTATGTTCCTCTCAAATGGATATGCATTTATTGTTGATAAACAGGACCACAAAGTCTTACCTTATGGACAAGATGGACTATTAAGCAAATCATGATATTAAACAATAAAGGTAGGAAATATTTTTCTAACAAACACACTGTTTTCCATATTTCTTTTTCCATTTGGTCTAATTTGCTTACATAAAAAACTTTAGCAAATATGGAACCAAAGAAAAAGCACAATCTGTGTATTGCATACTAACATTGTCAGGCAATATTGTCCGTATTGCAATACCAAGAAGCTATTGCAAAAACACATGACAATTATGTGATTTGAGACCTTGTAGCTTGCAATCTTTCAGTGACAGCAAGTTCTTATATTAGAAAAATAGTCATCAAGAACTTTAATATTTCTCAAAAATTCATAAAACCTTCTTTCCTCCTCCAGGGAAAATGTGTAAGGAGCTTAACACGATTCTTAGTTGAGAAATCAAGTTGCAATTCCTCCATAATCTTTAGCATCTGAAGATCCATTCTTGATTTAAGTCTATCTTTTGTCTTTCCAAGAATATTGAGCAATGTCCTATAAATGGTTTTTGCACACATTTCTGTCAGTGTGCATAACATCTAACTGATGTTCAACAAGCAAGTGTTGCCAATACTCTTAAGTCAAAGAATACTGACTTCTTCTTCCAACAATTGCTTGTATTAAAGAGTCATCATTCTTCCACTTTTTTCTTTCCCTTTTCCCTATTTATTCTCAATACCTCTAACCATTTCCCACACGTCATGGCTTGTCAACAGTTTAGAAGCATCTCAGTTGTCCACCTCATTGTAAGTTATAAGAACAATTGGCCACCAATTGTATGTACTACTTAGCAAACTACGTGGATTGATTCTATCAGCCAAAAGAGCAAGACGGAGATTTCTAGACTCAAAAGCAAAGTCAAGCTACTTGTCATCCACTGATTTCTAAGTCAGTAAGTCAGCTGAATGATTAAGCTTACCATCAATCTCTCTTTCATTTGCATGCCAAGTTATGTCTTTAATAGTTTGTGGTGATTGCAACATTCACCTAAATCTAGAAAATAAGTTGAAAATACAATACAACTTTGGCCAAAATTCCTTTCCTATATTTATCCTTGGAATAATCTTTTTTTTCTTTCATTGAGATACTCCACAAGTAGGACATTTAGAGAGGATTGTATATTCTTTTCTGTATAATATGCAATCATTTGGACATGCATATATTTTCTTATACCGCAAGCCCAAGGTAGACATGATTTTTTTGGCCTTATATATAGAGCTATGTAATTTATTGTCCTTAGAAAACATGTCACCCAAAAGACTTAATAAATCATTTAAGCTAGAATCAGACCACCCATATTTCCCT
The DNA here is from genome assembly GCA_029633175.1 of Citrus glauca. Classification (NCBI taxonomy): domain Eukaryota; kingdom Viridiplantae; phylum Streptophyta; class Magnoliopsida; order Sapindales; family Rutaceae; genus Citrus; species Citrus glauca. Next base: position 8,501,283 of record JAQOOD010000006.1, on the reverse strand, counting down.
TTCAAGTTGTATAACTTGACCAGTGAACTTAACCTAGTATATTTTTCACAACTTGAGTAATTTTAGGTTGCAAGTTCCTCATCTCAATGTTTGTATGCATCATGAATCATGTTTACTGCCTCATCCTAATTAAATTCCATATATGGTGGGTCTATTTGGTCATCTATGTCGCTAACTTTCATGTTAGGTTAGTTTTCCCCCTTGCCAAGTCCAAATATGTGACTTTCATTGAAACCCTTAAAAAATAAGTGATCTTTCACTATCCTAGAAGGATAAAATCCAACATTTCGGCATTTAGTGCAAGGACACCTTATAATATCACCAGTATCAGAGTTTTCAAGAGCTAACTCTATAAGCATATTCACCTCGACAATATACTCCACAAACCTTCTATCATATGGTATCAAACTCTTATCCATTTTTCATAAAAAAATATCAAAACAGGCATTCAATAACATTTAGAAAACATGCACACTTTTTTTATTCACAATATATGTTATTGATCAACTCCTAGTATTGTGAAAATTTTTAATATACTCGCAAGCGCACGAATCTAGAAATAGAATAGTGGTAACGAGGTCGAAGCCACAAGGATTGCTATAAATTGAAAAGTCTAATTTAAATCTTAAATTAATATTAATCCTAATCTAGTTGAGCAAATTGAGGTTTTAAGAGAAATAAAACTAATTAAACTAAGAAAACAATTAAAGTAAAGAAGAACTCAATAAGACAAAGATTACCAAGGTTTTAAAATCTACCACTATTCAACTAGTAATCATCTAATTATTAATTAATCTCCAATTTTATAGTGACAAATCAAAATCAATTTATGTCATCTCATGAATATAACAATTACGCCCAATACAATTAATCTTGTGTAGTTTTTTGTTCTACTTAATAGTATGATATCTAAGCATCCCATGTAAGCATATTGAATAATAAAGAGTCAAAGTTTTCATAAGCACTCTATGTAAAAATTTTAATGAAAGACACAGGATCAACGATAATCATATATCAATTTTATAGATCCAAGCATAGATTTCATCAAGTATTAATTTGAACAATCAATAATGCAGAAAGAATTGGTGAAAAGATTCAATAACATCCGACTAATCATGTGAAACAAGAACCATAAACATTAAAGTACGCATGTATAGAATTAATTAAATGAAAAGACAATTATTTCATTGAATAGTGTTTCATCCTTAACCTTAGTATAAGAAAATTATCTCGACATACTTCAGTTGAGAGCAACAAAAGAAATAAAATCAGCCATGGAAAATTGAAGTGCTGCTACTGCTATTTTCTTCTCTTCCGAATGCTTCCTTCCTCACTTGCTTCCTCTAACGGCTACTCCCCTCCAAAAGCCAAAGTTTGTTTTCTTTTTATAATCTCCAAAATGGGCCACCGACCCTTTCAATTCTAAAGCCAAAAGGCTTGGCCTTTTAATTTGTTTTGTTCTCACTCATGTGCTCACTACACGGAATTGTAATCAACCTATTTAATTTGGCTAATATTTCTAATGTCATTTAGCTATTAATTCGGCCAATGGATTTAATTATTTTTTTAGGACTTTATTACCTCAGCAACGAGCATAAATAATCTTCAACTCTCTCTAGTTTTGATCCCTTTAAGCATAGATTATTTCCACTCTTCAATTTATTACCCTGTTCAATAAAATAATATAATTAATTAAACATAACAAAAAAAACTAGCAATTGTATAATTAAGGGCAAAATATGTACATATTATATGTTCATCACCTACCATAGTAAGTGAAACCAAACAAATAACACATCATCAATACTCTGGATTGGTTTATATAAATTCAATTGTTTTTCAGCTATTGTATTACATAATTATTCAATTTTAATTCATATTAAATTATAAGAATGGGGTCGAAGGGGAGGTCATCGTTCCAAAACTATAATTGTAGAAAGGGTGCTAAGATCCAGCATTACTGAGGACCATCACTTTGAGATTAGTTTTGTGATCATTGGGGGATCTTAGATGGATCCCACAATTGACTAGCTAAAGAAGGAAGCCATCCCCAATGATAACAATAAAGCCCATCAACTTAGATATAGAACCACCAAGTACTATCTAATTAGGGATAAGTTATATGGTTGTGGACTCTCAGCCCCCTAGCTTGAATTCATAAGGTATTTTGACATCGACTACACACTTGAAGAAATCCACAGAGGAATGTGTGATGGCTGTAGTGAAGCTTAATTTCTAGCATATTAAGGCCCTGAGGGTAGGTTATTACTGGCTCACTATGCCAATCAACTCTACAGAGAAAATGCCAATGGTTCACTAAGTTATATAGACAATCCTCAGAAAGCTTGCAGTGCTACATACCTCTTAACTGTTTGTTGTACGAGTCGATATCATTGGTCCCATGCCTATAAAGAATTGGCAAGTAAAATATGCATTCATAGCCATCAACTATTTCGCAAGCGGCTAAGTGTTGAACCTTTACCCCATATTATTGAGAAGAAAATTGCTAACTTCATTTGGAAGAACATCGTGTATCATTTCAGGATCCCTTAGAAGATCGTCTCCAACAATAAGACTTGGTTCAACAATTTGAAGTTCCAAGAATTTTGAGCTAATCTAAAATCGCCAATCGACCTCTATAGCTCACTCTCAGTCCAATTGGCAGGTCGATGTGGTCAATAAGACTGTCAAGAATCTCTTGAAAAAGAAGCTGAATGACCAAAATTGATTATAGCCAGAGGAGCTATCTTATGGACTTACGCACTTTGAAAAGCATCTCTAAAGAGAAGACTTTCTTTTCCTTGATGGATCAAATAGATTTTGTTATCCCTACCTAAATAAGGTTCCCGACATATAAACTCACCTATTTCTATGAGAGCAAGAATGAAGAACTCTTGGTTGTTGTAGTGGACTTGGCTAAAGAAAAGAGGCTACACACAATACTCAGGATCGTTGAGTATCAATATTAGATCGCAAACCATAGCAACAAAGAAGGTTCGTCCCTGCTCCTCATTGAAGGGGATCTCATAGTTCGACTGGTTACCCAATGCACCAAAGACCCAGGGGATAGCACCCTTAGTGTGAACTATGATGGATTCTAGAAAATTGAACGAGTACTCAAATGTAATGCGCACACACTGCTGCATCTCAATGAAAAGAGATTCAAGCATCCATTGAATGTTGTTATGCCAAAAGTAGGAAAATTATCCACTGACCACCTATTTTTCGGGTTTTTTTTCAAAAATACATAATTTTTTTTTTGGCTTAATTCCACCTGAAGCTACATTATTTTACACCTATCCACTTATGTCTTCAAACTACTAAGAGAACTAATGGGAATATTGTGTAAATGATTTTTTTACCCTCAAATGTAAAAGATAAAATTTTCACCAATCACTTTTTTTTAATTTTTTCAAAAATACACAATTCTTTAGGATGAGCAGCATGGTATCGGCAAGCTGGATAAATAATCTTTTTGGACTTACACTTGCGTCTTTTGGATTCATCATCATCGTCTTCAATATTTTCCCAACAAGGGCAGTCGGCATCACAGCTGCCAGAGGCTGGGACATCCCATAGGAAATGTCCATGAAGTTTTGCCAGGTTTATGGGAAAACCTTGATCATTAAAGGCTTGAATGGGTAGGTTTTCTTGTTCTGTATGTACAGAAGTGATCATTGAAGAATAGGTAAAAGATAATCTGGGTGGTTTTGAGGACTAACTGGGTGGTTATTTGAAAGTAAGACGAACAATTCCATTTGAATTTTTCTGAAAATGGCTTTCAAAAGTTTGTATGGGTTCATAATTTTGATAAAATTGTTCATAATTGGACAACCATTCTAAAGGCATGAGTTTGATCAATTCTTGTCGGGGAATTTGTCATGGTATTTGAATAATAGTTGGGATTTCTTCATATTCTACAAGAATCATAAGAGCTTCTGAATTTGCAGTTTATGGTGTTGGCAAATCCAAAGCATGATTTTGCAGCCTATAAACAAGCTGATGGTGTAGGGTAGCTATTTTAGCTAAGGTTATTTGTTTAGCTCCTTGAAGCTGGATCTGAACTTTTAAAGTGGTGGCAAGATTGGAATCAATAATTGAAAGATTAAAATTGGGATAAAAGGTAAGCAAAGCACTTCCGGCATGGAGGGTAGTGAGAACTGTGCTAATGATGGCATGCTGATATTGCTTAAACCTGGTATCAAGTAAAGCAATTCTGGCCATAACAAGTAAGCCTTTTCTCCCATGAAGAGTAAGGATAAGGCAAACACCTCCAAGGTGAAGACGTGTATAACCTTCACATTTCCATATAGAGATCAGTTATGAGTGTATCTCAAGAGTGACATATTATTCAGCTGGAATAGCTTGCAAAGCACACTAATCAAGTCAGGACGACTTGATATATTCTTTAGGATGAGATCATTTGGTAGAAATTAGTGTTTTGATACTTCTGTTCAAAGAAGGTTTTTTATACAAGTGATATGGACTGATAAGAGGTAAAGAAGATTCATTGATTTGAACAGATTCAGGAACATAGGTGTTGTGCAAATTTTATTGAACTCGCAAGCGCACGAATCTGTTGTAGTATAGATCAATGGTGACGAGTGTCGATCCCACGAGGAGGTGGATTTTAATTATATATAGAATTAATTTAGTGAATGGGTGATTGGATTTAAGGTGGAAAATGATTTGGATTATGCTAAAAATTAAATTAAAATGACAAGATTAAATTATGGAATTGGAAATAAAATGGCAGGAATAAATTGAAGTGTAAAACTATTAAAATGACGTACTTGGGTATCTGGATCCGTATCAACATGCATCATGGGCTAAATATTCCATATTAATACCAATTAAATCATGAGAGGGAATTCCACACCTCATGAGCCACGCTCTAATAAATATGGTGCTAAGGGCTTATCGTGCCAAATAATAATAACCTTATACTAGGGAGCCGGTGAAACCAAGGCAGTACTAGACAAGATTAGTATTATTTGTCAACGAGAAGTCAAAACATCCACAAAAACTAGAGGGGAAGAGAAAATAAATTTACCAAATCAAGCCCATGACACATGTTGAGACTTCACATTCAACCCAAGCTTGAAAGAAAATTAGCCACTCATAGTTGAACTAGGGGCAAAATGGGAATTTATTAAAATACGAAGAAAATACAAGATAGAGAGAGAATTACAGAAAATGAATCTCAAAGATGGATTCAGAGGTCCTCAATTAGGGGGGGGAGGCCCCCTTTTTATAGTTACATCGAGTAAATCATGGCCATCGGATTAAAAACAGTTTGGACGCTCAGGATTTCGCCACGTCATCAGCCACTATTTGCACAGTACAGTCAACAGCCACTATTTGCACAGTACAGTCAACCGCCACTATTTGCACAGTTCAGTCAACCGCCACTATTTGCACAGTAACGCCAACAGTACCCGTACATGTGAATAGTCCCGTACATGTGAACAGTGTCCTTTTTCCTTTTATACTCCTCCTAAGGTTTTCGACCGTCCTGAGTTCAAAAATGATGTCCGTTTTGCCATTTGATCTCTCGTTTATTGTGAAATGACTATGGTGCCCCCTAAAATACATAAAATAATTAATTAAAATAAAATACACATAATTAAAGTACAAGAAACTTAAACACATAAAAGTAACGGTTGTTAGCAATACTTGATATATAAAATAACGATTTTCTCCTTTATAAATATGCACTTTCTAACACACAACACACCCTCCAACCAGCTTATTGTTAGTCCCTAGCAAATAAAGCGAAAACAAAATTCAAAAATGATTTTTTTTTTAACACTCTTGTTTATTCAATCAGATTAATGATAACAATCAAATGAAAGTATAAGCATTATCTCAAGTCTAAAGAAACACCACACCCACATCAACCATCCACATGAATCAGCCTAGTAGACTTTGTCGTAGCTACCTTCGAGAATGACATGTCAAACCCCAAAATCTCACTGGAAGTAGTGATACTCTCACAAAGAAATTAAACCCAAAAAAATAGTCACTCCAATGAATGGTAATTGAGAGAAAATAATAAAGAAGTGATCTCACATGCTCTCACCAAAAAGAAATATGCCCTTAGCTTAGAAATAATACGATCTCCAGTCAAATAAAAAATGTTAGTCAACCCATTTTATTTATTATTATTATTTTATTTTTTTTTATGCATCACTACATCTTTTTAGCCCATATAACTAGCTTCTACTTCAGATTATAGTTCCCTAAAATCAAGAAGGACTTTTATTAGGTCGTAACGTAGGCTAGGGACATGGTTAATAAAGAAGGGTAATAGGAAAAACAAAATATATGTTTGAGAAAAATGTAGAGAATTTTTTTTTTTTTGGAATTTGCAAGGTGGATTTCACCTATTATTGTTGTTGTTTTTTTTTTTTACAACATTTTTTTTTGAAGCAACAATTTTTTTCTTCTTCTGTTTTTTTTTTTTTGAACTAGTCATAAATTCACTATACAAAATATTTATTTACATTTTTCTCAAACATAAATAGGTGATGGATCTTGTAAGATAATGGGTAATACTCCAAATCGGAGTGGGTTAAGATGATAAGTTGACAAAGAAAAAGTTTTTTTTTTTTTTAAAGGCTCAAAAGGGTTAACTATGGATATTTGATAAAAGGGATGGCTAGAAAGGCTCAAACGGATCAAAGACGGCCTTTCCATCATCTTTTAGGACTCTAAATAATCTTCCATATCTACTAATTAAATGGGCTTCCAAATGTAGCAACACACGTTTTTTTTTTTTCATTTTTTTTTAGGGTTAACTCAAAAGAAATCTAGAGATCATGTAGAATAATAAACTGCTAAGCTGCATAAAGAATGGGCAAAGGGGTTACTCTCCAAGAAAAATGATAGGCTCAAAAACTCATTGGTATTTATTATGACATGTTCATTCCTTTAAGCAACTCATATTTGTCTCCGACATCAACATGTAGAGTAGCAAACATAGTGTAACATCACTTCAGACTAAAGATAATACAAATACTAAAATTTGAAATTCATCATGTCATCCAATGTTAAAACAAAACAAACAATTTTTTTTTTTTTTTAACAACAGTCTACCCCCCAACCTATTCTAAACGTGAAATGGAAATATGCATGCAGAAATGTGAAAAGGATGCAGAAAAACTAATTAGAAAATGATAGAAAATGATTTTTTTTTTAACTTAAGAAGATGCGTTTCTAGAGGCACTACACTCTATATTCAGCCATCTTTGACTCAAAAATTTTTGTTTGAAAATGTATATTTATAAAGGAGAAATTAAAAGAAGAAGAAAAATAATCATCAAAACATAATAAAGAAAAAGATTTTTTTTTTTGGTTTTTTTTTTAACAATGAAGATTCGTTTCTAGAGTCACTACACTCCATATTCAGCCATCCTCAACACATCCTCAACACAAAAAGTTAGCAACAGTTAGTTTCTACAACAAAAAATTAGTAAAAACTTAACCAAGATTCCACAATTGTCAACTATTCCCTCCCCCCAACCAGAATGAAACATTGTCCTCAATGTTTTAAAGGAAAGAAGTAGAGTTTAGAAGACATCACCTGGGTGGTGTAACACATAATGGAATATTTACAGACGGAGAGTTAAATCTAATTTGTACTTCTTACTGTGGCTACTGTTATCGTCATCATTTGAACACTCCAAAACAAAGCTCCAAGGGTCTGGCTCTGGTTTATAAGCTTGTAACATATCAAGTAGCTCATTAGCAGTGTGAGCACAAATAAAAAGCTTTTTGGCACTAGAAGGAACAAAGTAGTTTCTTATTGCATAGTTAAGAAATGCGATAAAGCCATCATAAAAATTATTGACATTTAACAAACCGATGGGTTTCTGGTGAATGTGCAGTTGGGCCCAAGATGCTAGCGTGATAAGTGCCTCTAATGTTGCAAGATCTCCTGGAAGGAAAATAAAAGCATCAGCGTGATCAAGCATTTCAGTTATTCGTTCTTGCATACCTGAGACGACTAACTCTTCTCCAGTCGTTGAGTCAGACATACTGCCCAAAGGTTTTAGGACTCTAGGGATGATGCCTAACACTTGGCTTCCTCTGACAAAAGCAGCTTCTGAGACCAATTTTGATAACCCTCGGTTACCTCCTCCATACACCAGGTGTAATTTTCTCTCTGCTATGCTTCGACCAAGATCTATGGCTACATCAACAAACTCTTTATGTTTGCCATAGGTAAATCCAGAAAGCACACAAATGTTCTTGAATTGTCTATTGGAAGTAGCTGCCATTGGAATATTTCTCAAAACCAATTGGTGAGTGCTTATCAAAAAGTCATATTTAAGAATCTTGGTGACAATGGATTACAACTGTGCATGAGGTGGCATGTCAGTGTCAAATAATGCATAAAGCACATGGCTCGATAGTCAAAAAGCAAACAGTAAAAACAAACAGTAATAAAATTATTAAAGACAATAATGCAAATGATAAAATAACAGTGAAATGAAATAAAATAACAATAAAGTAAAAGGATATTTACAGGTAGGTGCGACTGTGGCTCACATCTTCCTCTGGTTTTACGTCCAGAAACGGCTTGAACGCCCTCTATGGGTCGAGGATAGGCTTCCCATCCAATTTTCTTATAAACTGGCAAACAGGGTCTTTTATAGTCAGATTCCCGAGACTATATCGTGCATGTTCTTTCTGGAATAATGGCCATAACTGGAGAATCGCTCCTTGCACATATCCACTGGGATGCGTTTCAAGAGACAAAAGGATATCATCCAATGACTCCTTATTCAAGCCATCCCTAATGAATTGAATTTTATCTTCCCTGTTATCAGATACCATTCCTAAAGAACATCGGTTTTTATTGCAATTCATTCTGGCACACTTATGACAAGCAACAGAAATTCTTCGAGCTCGTCGTTTTCTTGCATAGTTTCCTTTCCCACAACCAGGCATGTATGCAATAAATTTTGGAGGTAACTCACCTGCCAATCGTACTTTTGCTTCAATTAACCAACGGATGTCAGCAGGTATGTTATTCCTCATGAGCAGTCGCATGCGTTCGGACCGAGTTTTGTAGATCGTAAGGAGGGCATTATGAGGGAGTGAAGGGAATCGCTTGTGGAGCTTCGCTAGAATCTCAGTTCTGTCCATTCTTTCACCTCAGAATATCAGTTATTATGGGAAACTGAAGTAACCGACTTGATTGTCACGGAGTACCGTTATCCGCCACTTCACCGGGGTAACAAACTAAAGCACACAAACAGAAAAACAAATTAAAACACACAAAGAAAATTAAAATCGTCCTCTTATTGAATTTACCTCAAGCTCCAACTGGATGTCAAAAACACTTTTCTCAATATCTCTGAGTTGGCGTTCTAAACCCTCAACATAGGCTACCAACTCTGGTGGTTGTAGAGCCCAAATGCGATGTGTTTTACAAGAGTGAATCTGTCTTTTGAGATGAATTTTGACACGTTGAAGTGGTTTAAGAATGTTCAGGAGGAATGGTCTAAGTAAGACACTCATGATTAACAATGATAAGAGAAAAGTTAATGACAAAAGAAACACACTTATGCAAAAATAAATTCAATTAGCAAAAGTATAAAAATAAATAAAGAAAGAAAAATCAAACCACCGAAAAGAAAAAATCAATTCAAATCTGGTGGGTCACCCAAATTTATTTCAGTGTCTTCTCCATGTGGTTGGTATTCTAGATATGGCTTTAATCTTTGACCATTAACTTTAAACGTGACACCGTTCTTTGGGTCCTTAATTTCAATTGCCCCATGTGGAAAAACAGTATGAACAATAAATGGACCAGACCATCGAGAGCGTAACTTACCTGGGAATAGGTGCAAGCGAGAGTTGAATAAAAGTACTTTCTGACCTGGAGTGAAAGATTTTCTCATAATATGCTTATCATGGAAGACTTTCATTCGTTGCTTGTAAATTTTGGCATTTTCATACGCGTCATTACGAATTTCTTCAAGTTCTGCCAATTGTAATCTTCTTTCTGAGCTGGCTTGATGCATGTCAAAATTGAATTTCTTGATAGCCCAATATGCACGATGCTCGAGTTCCACAGGTAGGTGGCAAGCTTTTCCATACACTAGCCTATAGGGTGACATCCCAATCGGGGTCTTGAAAGCCGTTCCATATGCCCATAATGCGTCATCAAGTCTTAATGACCAATCTTTTCTGTCCGGCCTCACCGTCTTTTCTAATATGTGCTTTAGTTCTCGATTGGAGATCTCCACTTGGCCACTGGTTTGTGGATGATACGGGGTCGCCACTTTATGAGTGATTGAATACTTTGTCAAAAGAGCTTTGAATGCTTTATTGCAAAAGTGGGCACCACCATCACTGATTATCGCTCGAGGGAATCCAAAGCGTGAAACAATGTTACTTTTCAAAAACCCTATCACCACTTTGTGATCATTAGTTCTGCATAGAATCGCTTCTACCCATTTCGATACGTAATCAACAGCTACCAAGATGTATTGATGGCCAAAAGAAGGGGGAAAGGGTCCCATGAAGTCGATACCCCATACGTCAAAAATCTCAACCACTAAAATTGGATTTAGTGGCATCATGTTCCTTCGTGTAATGCTCCCCATTCGTTGACACCTATCACATGAAGAACAAAAAGTATAAGCGTCTCGAAATATAGTTGGCCAATAGAAACCACATTGTAAAACTTTAGTCGCTGTTTTCTTAGCACTGAAATGGCCTCCACAAGCTTGTTCATGGCAGAATGAAAGGATATTCTGAATTTCATTTTCTGGGACACATCGTCTGACAATTTGGTCTGCACAATATTTGAACAAATATGGGTCATCCCAAAAGAAATTCTTTATTTCTGCAAAGAATTTGGCCTTGTCTTGCTTAGTCCAATGCTCTGGAAGTTTGCCTGTAACAAGATAATTAACTATATCAGCATACCAAGGTAAAACTTCCACACTCATTAATTGTTCATCTGGAAAGGACTCATTCAATGTTAGTGGCTCTGTAATTGTGTCAAAATGAAGACGAGAGAGATGGTCCGCTACAACATTTTCTGTGCCTTTCTTATCTTTGAATTCCAAGTCAAATTCCTGCAAAAGTAACACCCAACGAATTAGTCTAGCTTTTGCATCTTTCTTCGTGAGAAGATATTTCAGAGCAGCATGATCTGTGAACACAATTATTTTACAACCAATGAGATAAGATCGAAATTTTTCCAATGCAAACACTACTGCTAGCATTTCTTTTTCAGTAGTTGAATAGTTCAACTGTGCATCATTCAATGTCATACTAGCATAATAAATAACATGGGGAATTCGATCAACTCTTTGTCCTAACACTGCTCCTACTGCATAATCAGATGCATCACACATGAGTTCAAATGGTAAGCTCCAGTTTGGGGGCTGAATGATGGGTGATGTTGTCAACAATTGCTTTAATTTTTCAAAAGCCACAAGACATGAATCAGTAAAGATAAAAGGTGCATCCTTAGCAAGTAAATTGCATAAGGGTCTAGAAACTTTGCTAAAATCTTTAATGAAATGTCTGTAAAAACCAGCATGCCCAAGGAAAGATTTTACTTCTCTGACTGTTTTGGGTGGAGGAAGATTGGAAATGAGATCCACCTTGGCTTTGTCAACCTCAATACCTTTGCTCGAAATGATGTGACCGAGAACAATACCTTGTGTTACCATAAAATGGCACTTCTCCCAATTTAAGACCAAGTTCTTTTCGATACATCTCTGCAGAACTAGTGTTAGATGACGTAAACATTGATCAAATGAATCACCAAAGACAGAAAAGTCATCCATAAAGACCTCAAGGAATCGTTCAACCATATCAGAAAAAATGCTTAACATGCATCGTTGAAATGTAGCAGGTGCATTACATAATCCAAATGGCATTCTCCTATATGCAAAAGTGCCAAAAGGGCAAGTGAAAGTGGTCTTCTCTTGATCTTTTGGTGCTATGGGAATCTGATTATATCCTGAGTAGCCATCTAGAAAGCAATAAAATTCGTGACCTGCTAACCTATCAAGCATTTGATCGATGAATGGTAAAGGAAAATGGTCTTTACGTGTGACAGAATTCAACTTCCTATAATCAATGCATACACGCCATCCTGTAGTTACTCTAGTTGGTATCAATTCATTATCGGCATTAGTAACTACAGTGACTCCTGACTTTTTGGGGACAACTTGTACAGGACTGACCCATGAACTATCAGAAATTGGGTAAATGATACCTGCGTCTAATAGCTTAAGGACTTCTGTTCTAACAACTTCTTTCATATTAGGATTCAACCGACGTTGCATTTCCCTAGTAGATTTAGCATTTTCATCAAGGTGAATGTAATGCATGCAGTCTACTGAATTTATACCTTTTATATCCGCTATGGTCCATCCTAATGCTCCTTTGTGTTCTTTTAAAACATCCAACAACTTACCTTTTTGTTCGTCATTGAGGGATGATGAGATGATTACCGGTAAAGTACTTTCGTCCCCCAAAAATGCATATTCCAAAGTGTTGGGCAATGGTTTGAGCTCGAGTTTCGGTGGTGATTCTGATGATGGAATAAGTTTCTTCTCTGATGGCGCTAGTTGTTCAACTCGTGGCTTCCATTTATTAGTGTCCATAGATGGTGCTGAGTCAAGTAGGGCGTTGACCTCATCGACCGATCTGTCAATATCAAAATCCAAACCAAAGTGTGTTAAACATGTTTGTAAAGGATCATCACTAAGGTTTGAAACAAAAGAGTTATCAACTAATGCTTCAATTAAGTCCACATCAACAATTCCATCATCTGTGTTGTGAGGTTGTTTGGCAATATTGAAGATGTTCAGCTCCATAGTCATGTTGCCGAAGGACAACTGCATATTTCCAGTTCTGCATTGAATATGAGCATCCGCAGTTGCCAAGAAAGGTCGGCCTAGAATAATGGGGATGTGCTTCCGTGAATCCTGTATTGGTTGAGTGTCAATTACAATGAAGTCAACAAGAAAATAAAACTTGTCTACTTGGATAAGCACGTCCTCCACAATACCACGAGGTATTTTCGTGGACCGATCTGCAAGTTGTAACACCACTGGAGTTGGGTGTAATTCTCCCAGTCCAAGTTTCACAAAAACTGAATAAGGCAACAAATTTACACTAGCTCCTAAATCCAACAAAGCATTCTCAATTGTGTGGTTCCCTATACTACATGAGATAGTGGGGGAACCTGGATCTTTGCATTTTAAAGGAATTTTATGTTGGAGTATAGAACTAACGTTTTCTGTTAAAAATGCCTTCTTTTGAACATGCATATTTCTCTTTTTAGTACACAGATCTTTAAGAAACTTGGCATAAGATGGAACTTGCTTTATAGCATCAAGTAATGGGATGTTAACACTTACCTGTTTGAAAATTTCGAGAATCTCACCTGTAGATTTTCCTTTCTTTCCTTTCACTAACCTCTGAGGAAATGGAGCTTTTGGAACATATTCTCGTGGGTTGATGTCTTCTTTTTCCTCCGGTGATGAGTCCTCAACGTTCACAGGTACAATTTGGTTTTCTTTCATCACTGGCATCTCCACTTTGTTGTCGACTTCTTTTCCTTTTCGCAAGGTCATGACAGCTTTGACCTCTCCATGTTGCTGTGGTGAACTGGTACTTGCTTCATGCACTCCTTTAGGGTTAGGCACTGGTTGACTTGGAAATTTACCTTTCTCAACAGTCATTGCCAAGGTCTGAACTGAAGAAGCAAGTTGTCCCACCATCTTCTCCAAGCTTGAAACTGATTGAGCTTGTGAGTTGAAGCCCGCTCTCAATTCGTTGCGTAGTCCATCAATGGTGCGGTTCTGTTGCTCAATCGTGGAATGAGTAACATTCCTGAGATTTTGGAATGAATCCTCCCACGATCTGGGTTGAGAGTAATTCTGATTCTGATTAAATGGTCTGAATGGTGGCTGAGAGACTTGAGGATTTTGAGGAATTTGTTGCATTGGCGGAGCTGGAGCTGCTGGTCCATTTTGTTGGAATCCTTGAGACCATGAAAAATTAGGGTGGTCTCTCCATCCAGGGTTATAAGTGTTGGAGTATGGGTTGTAATTTGATGGTTTTCTCATTACTCCTATGGCATTGGCTTGATCTGGATATGAGTCAAGGTCATGTGGCTCTGTTGATTTAGCAGTCGATAACGATGCTATTTGTCGAGAGAGACCTTCAATTATTGCTTTGACTTCTTTGATTTCCGAATTGGATTCGCCAATGTGAACCTCATTCACTCCCTTAACCCTTCTGGTATTCCTGAGTGATCGACTCCGTTGTTGGGAATTATCTGCTTGTCATTGGAAGAATTCCCAAATCTCTGATGCACTTTTTGACATTAGCTCTCCTCCACTTGTCGCCATTAGCCATTCTTGCACATTTGGTAATAAGCCTTCTAAAAAGTATTGGCATTGGTGCCATTTCTCGTACCCATGATGTGGACACTTCAAGAGTAGCCCATTGAATCGCTCCCATGTTTCGAAAAACTGCTCGTCATCTCTCTGGGTAAACTCCGAGATTTCCCTGCGAATAGCATTTGTTTTATGAACTGGGAAATATATATTTAAAAATTTTGTAACCATTTGTTCCCATGATGCAATACTATTAGCAGGTAATGTATTAAGCCATGAACGAGCTCTATCCTTTAAAGAAAATGGGAATAATCTAAGTTTTACATCATCATCTGAAAAATTCTCATATTTAAATGTTTGACAAATTGCATGAAAATCATTCAAATGATTGTATGGGTCCTCATTTTCTAGGCCATAGAACGTGGGGAGACAATTTAGCACACTAGGTTTTAATTCAAAACTCCTAGCAGCTACATTTGGGTACCGTATGCATGACGTGCTCAAATTAGCTAAAGGACTGAAGTAATCCTTAAATGGCCTCTCCTGTGGTGCTTGTAAATCCATTTTGTTTTTAATGTTTTTGTGTGTGCGAAGTGTTTTTTCTAATTCAAGGTCTATAGGTTCAAGATTGGGTAATAATGACCTACGACCATGCATACAAGAAATACAAGAATAAATGGAAAACAAAACAAATAAAATAAAAATAAAAATAAGAGCAAAACAAATAAAGAAGAAGGAGAAATTACGATACTAACCTTGTTGCGCTATTACAAACTTACTATAAAAAACACAAGAACAAATACGTGAAATAAACTAACTAAAAATAAATTAATAAGATAAATAAATAAAAATGAAAAAGAAGAAATAAAAATTAACTTGAAAATTAAATTGCAGAATTTAAAGTAGAGAAAAAGAAAAGAAATATTAACCTCTAAGTGTAGATTCACTTTTTTTTTTTAAATACAAAAGAAAATTAAATAGAAATATTCACAAAAATTAATTCTAAGAATTAAAATTACTTACCTCCCCGGCAACGGCGCCAAAAACTTGTTGTGCAAATTTTATTGAACTCGCAAGCGCACGAATCTGTTGTAGTATAGATCAATGGTGACGAGTGTCGATCCCACGAGGAGGTGGATTTTAATTATATATAGAATTAATTTAGTGAATGGGTGATTGGATTTAAGGTGGAAAATGATTTGGATTATGCTAAAAATTAAATTAAAATGACAAGATTAAATTATGGAATTGGAAATAAAATGGCAGGAATAAATTGAAGTGTAAAACTATTAAAATGACGTACTTGGGTATCTGGATCCGTATCAACATGCATCATGGGCTAAATATTCCATATTAATACCAATTAAATCATGAGAGGGAATTCCACACCTCATGAGCCACGCTCTAATAAATATGGTGCTAAGGGCTTATCGTGCCAAATAATAATAACCTTATACTAGGGAGCCGGTGAAACCAAGGCAGTACTAGACAAGATTAGTATTATTTGTCAACGAGAAGTCAAAACATCCACAAAAACTAGAGGGGAAGAGAAAATAAATTTACCAAATCAAGCCCATGACACATGTTGAGACTTCACCTTCAACCCAAGCTTGAAAGAAAATTAGCCACTCATAGTTGAACTAGGGGCAAAATGGGAATTTATTAAAATACGAAGAAAATACAAGATAGAGAGAGAATTACAGAAAATGAATCTCAAAGATGGATTCAGAGGTCCTCAATTAGGGGGGGGAGGCCCCCTTTTTATAGTTACATCGAGTAAATCATGGCCATCGGATTAAAAACAGTTTGGACGCTCAGGATTTCGCCACGTCATCAGCCACTATTTGCACAGTACAGTTAACAGCCACTATTTGTACAGTACAGTCAACCGCCACTATTTGCACAGTTCAGTCAACCGCCACTATTTGCACAGTAATGCCAACAGTACCCGTACATGTGAATAGTCCCGTACATGTGAACAGTGTCCTTTTTCCTTTTATACTCCTCCTAAGGTTTTCGACCGTCCTGAGTTCAAAAATGATGTCCGTTTTGCCATTTGATCTCTCGTTTATTGTGAAATGACTATGGTGCCCCCTAAAATACATAAAATAATTAATTAAAATAAAATACACATAATTAAAGTACAAGAAACTTAAACACATAAAAGTAACGGTTGTTAGCAATACTTGATATATAAAATAACGATTTTCTCCTTTATAAATATGCACTTTCTAACACACAACAATAGGAGTATTCAACAAGATTCTCTATTTTACTGGTTTTTTGCTTAGTACATGATTTAAGTAGAGAAAGAGTAGAAGAAAGAGTAATTGCAGAGGATAAAGTAGCAGGAGTAGGTGAGGATGATGATGAAGCCATTAGAATAAAAGATTATATTCTTTAATGCTTTGATTTTTAAGTCATTGAACTCTTATAAGCTATACCAATATCTATGAATGACGTGTAAGGCTCTGATACCAACTGGGGATGAGAATGTTTACCCTTATAATGTCAGTAAAGTTCTAACGGTGTTATAACGAGAGTAAACCCATGAAAAAAATGTTAACTTCAGGTGGAACGCTGTAAAAAAGTTATTTATTTTTTTTAAAATGGTGAAAAAATAGGTGGACAGTGGATAATTTCCCCCAAAAGTATTACCAATGACCAAAGGATCATCTCTGCAGCCAATCTCAAAAGAGTTAAAATAAGGTAGATTCCGTTCTTATTTGAAGTTTGTAACAAATTATATCCAACTAGATGAACTACTTGATGAATTTTTTCTTCTTCTTTTTTCTCAATTGCTTAAGGAAATTATTTGAAGTTATGCTGGACATTTTTTGTGATCATAATCTATAATTAAATATATAATGAAACTCTTACCACTACTACAAAAATTTTCCTTCTTGCCCTTTCACTCGCCGAAGAAAACACTCTACCAGGTGAATCTCTATTTTTTGTTCAAATTGTTGAACTAGCGTTCGATAATATATTTGCATAGCTTTAAATTTTGATTTGCTTACTTAAATTATACAATTTTGAATGCTGATCTTCTTTGTTGGCTAAAGGTTTTACACCACTGCTTCGATTGGTTAATTATTTGTGATAAAGTAATTACTTACTTCCTTTTAATTGCATATTCCCATAACTAAATATGATCTAGAGTGTCAATTTCTTGGTTAGAATTGTAATTTTTTATGTAGATGAAAAGCATCTTGAAGGTTTAATATACTTTATTTATTTATTTATTTTGTTAAGAGAATGGTGATAAAGATAAAGAATAAAGAAGAAGAGAAGAGTAATGTTTAGTTTGCTAAGAGACTTGGATGTTGCTGAGTATTTAGCTGTTGGCTTCACTTTGGAATATATGTTAACTATTATATCATGAGTTTGGATTGTACATTCCGAATTTAGAAGTATTTTCATACGTTGATGGATAAATTATAGTGATTTTGATAGACAATTTAGTCCACTAATTTAGTTAATTGGTTTTGAATTTGATATTTGATTGCAGTTAGTAGTTTATTTTCTTTCATATAACTTTATAATTTAAATCTAAATTCAGGAAACTTATATATATATATATATATATATATATATATATATATATATATATATGTATGTATGTATGTATGTATGTATGTATATGTATGTATGTAATGTTATCCGATAGAAATTAGGAAGATGCAGCAGAGTGAACATGAACATTTTCAGAAGATTCATTTAGAGCGCAAAAAGGCAACATCGCAACTAGAAGTCTAGAAAAAGAAAAAATGGCAGCGTGAGAAACAATTGCGACATCGAGAAGCCAAAATGAAACTAAGAGGAAAAACTTCATTCTGAAAAGATAATGTTAATGTGTCTGTGTTATGTACATAAATTTCCTCTTAGATTGGTTCCTGCTGTTAAAATGTTAAGACATCAATTAAACAAGTTTGAATGCAAATTTTAAAACATTGAAATTGGAAAAAATGAACTTTTTATTTCCTGAAATTGGAAAAAATGAGCTTTTGTTAAGACATCTATCCTATTTTCTTTGAATTTTGTACATAATCAGCACATTAACTATTCAAGCAAACGTCTGTATTTATGGAAAACGAGTCACCACTTCTTACAAGCTTTATTTTGCCACGTTTCTATTGCTTTTAGGTGGTCATTTGATGAATCAACACCTATCCTTAATTTGCCACCTCATGTATAACTGACCAAGTGTCTACCATTTAGCTTCGCTATTTTGGCTTAGCATATGTGATGAGCATAATTAATATATATATATATATATTATTCTTTATTGTATATTTACTAGTTAATTTTATTTGTTATTTTTAATGAATTGAATTATTTTATTGAATAGGGAATTAATTGGAGATTGAAAATAAAAAGTGTAAAAAGAATAACAATTTGGGGGAATATTAGTTGAAGTTGTGACAGTTAAGAGCCAATAGCAATTTGCATTGAAAATTAATTTCAATTCTCCAATTGAGTTGCACGTGCACAGCATTGCAAAAGTGGAATACAATTTAAATGAGGCCCACACTTAACTTTCAAAAGTGGAATTAATGGCTTATGGTAGCGTTATTATGGAAGCTTGGTTTTATAATTGAAAAACGATTTTAATTAGTAGACAAACAGGATTCGGTGGCTAAGCATTATAAAAAGAGAGTTTTGGCTTTTGAATGAGGCAGCCACTAGACAGAAATAAAAGGGGAGATACAAGATTGGGAAGAGAAGAAGAATAGCGAGAGCAGCGCCAATTTGGTTTCTCCATGACTGTTTTTATTTATTTTGTTTCTCCCAATTCAAGTATGTCTAGTTAATTTTTTTATACTGAGATTAAAGATGAATTTTTGTTCAATAAAATAATTATCATTTTATTTATTTAATTCCCTATATATGCTCTTTAATGATTATGATTTTTACTTCACATGATTAATTTGATGTTATTAAAATATTTTCATCAATTTTGTCGCATTATTGATTGTTAGGATTAATATTCGATTAAATCTATGCTTGGATCTATAAAGTTTATACATGATTATCTTTGATTCTATGTCTTTCAATAAATTGTTTACACGGAGTACTTAGGAAAACTTTGGCTCTTTGTTATTCAATACATTTACACTTAGATATCATATTATTAAGCAGAAAAAGAACCTCTACATGATTAATTTTATTTGAACTTAATTGTTATATCCATGAGATAACATAGATTGACTTGGAGTTGTCATTCTAAAATTGGGAATTAATGAATATTTAGATAATTACTAGCTGAATAATGGTGGATTCTGAAACCTTGGTAATCCTTATTTTATTGAATTCTCCTTTATTTTAATTTCTTCCTTAGTTTAATTAGTTTGATTTCCCTTAAAATCTCAATTTTCTCAATTAGGTTAGGATTAATATTAATTTTGGATTTAAATTAGACTTTCAATTTATAACCATCCCTGTGGGATCGACCTCGTTACCACTATTCTATCTCTAAATTCATGTACTTGCTAGTATATTAAAATTTTCCAACAATATGATGACTGCACTTGGCCTTTCTTTTCCATATTTGATTGTTATGCATCACATTTAGTATTTGACACTACTATTTTATCTCTTAATCAAATTTAAATATCAGCAGGTAGTACAAGCTCAACTTTTTTCTTATTTTTCACCTCTACCTCTTTTTTTTTGCTAGCATGTAAACTAAACTTGTTACCTATTTTATGGCTCCTCAACACAGATGGCTATTTTAATACTATATTGAAGGCATTTTTTATTCTCTTAATTGTGTTCAGGTAGCGTTTTCTTCTTTCGGGATGAAAGGGCAACCTGGAAATGTTTAGGTGTTGTTTTTACTGCTATTTATGTAGAAACACAGTGCCTGGAAGTATTCAAGTGTTGCTTAGTTGCTATTATGCAGGCCAAACAACACTTAGGAGGCTCATATGTTGTTTTCACTGCTGTTTATACAGAAACAAAGCTCTTGGATTCCAAGTGTTGTTTAACAACTGTTATGCAGCAAAAATAGTTCCTAAAAGTTTAACAAATGCTTAACTACTATTTTAATGCTCATTATGCAAAAAAAAAAAAGCAACTCTTGGACATTCTAAGTTCGGTTTACCTGTTGTTTATGAAGAAAAATAGTACTTGGAAGTTTGATGGTGATATTTTACTATTGTTTATGGGAAAGTTGTTGGTGCTTTTTAGCTGCTATTATGTAGCAAAAACATTATCTGGAACTTTCCAAGGGGTATTTCATTGCTGTTTTGCAATTAAAATTGCACTTGGAATTTTGTGTGTTGTTTCACTATAATTTTGCTACTAAAAGTGCCCCTGAAAAATTTTAGGTGCTGTTTAGGTGCTGTTTTGTCTATGCTTGAGGTAATATCCAAGATCGCTGATGATTTTTTGGTTAAGTTGTAGTAATCTAAATTGTAGGGCATCATTTTTTTTTTTATTTTGTAACTTAAACCTCACCTTAGAATTTTCTTGTGCTATTTCCTTTTTTTCTATTTTTCTATTTTTTTCTATTATGAACAAAATAATTTTTCCCCTTCGTTAATTAATAGATTTTTACAAGACAAAATCTAAGCACGTTAATTCTTTGGTTACAAGGTACTAAACTTCAGGTTTGAGATGGTAGAATTATGGAAATTTTGATGTAGAAACTAATTTGTATTCTATTTTAGGTTAATGATTGTTAAAGATTTTTTGTAAAGCTATCTTTTATATTTGAGACATTTAAGTGAATTTAATCAGAAATTGCAATTGAAACAGAGGCTTCAAATGGTTCTTAAATTACAATTATTATTATTATTATTATTATTATTATTATTATTATTATTATTATTATTATTTGTAGTTAACAACAACAAGATGACTATTATCATGTAAAAACTATCGCTAAATCTAACAAACAATGACTATTTTTATTGGAACATGATTAAAGGTAGTCCATGAACATAAATGATCATTATAATATAAAATTCGTCATGAAAATAGATGAAAAATGACCGCTTTTGCTAGAACCATCATTAAAAATAGTCAATGACCGTTTTTGCTAGAACTATCATTAAAAATAGTCATACTACTCATAATAATACGATGGCTATATTACAAAATCATCATTAAATATCAACATTTAATAACTATTCTTAAAAAATTCATTAAAATAATTTTTTCTTCAAATTAGATGGAAATTATGTTTAAAATAAACATATTTTTTTAATGACGGTTCATTAAAAGACAATAATTAAAAGTATCCTTTCAATGACGATTCCATAAAAAAACCATCATTAAAGTGTGCTTTTAATGATATCTCGTTAACAAATATAAAGTTCTCCTTTTAATAATGGTTCATTCATTAAAAAAAAATAATATGAATGGTACCTTTCTAGTGACGATTTTATGCTACAAAATTGTATGCTCAACCTCACGACATTTGCCTATGATAAGATAAGTTCTTGCTGTATGCCCACCTCACGACATTTGAAAATCCCACATTGCTTGGGCACGTTGGGTCCTGATCAGTTTATAAGTGCTGGGCAGTCCTCAACTCTTGAGACGTCTTTTGAGGCTGAGTTAGGCTTCAGCCCAAACTTGGTATCAAAGCCTAACACTATCTAGAGGGTGGGTAGGCAGGTAGTTGTTATAAATCCCACATCGCTTGGGTGCGCTGGGTCCTAGCCAATTTATAAGTGTTGGGCAGTCCTCAACTCTTGAGACCTCTTTTGAGGCTAAGTTAGGAAAATCCTAACTCTAAGTTTGACATGAAGAATTTGGGGATTGCAAGGAAAATTTTCGGCGTGGAGACAAAAAGAATCAAATTAGTTGGCTCATGTCTCTGTCACAAAAGAAATATTTGAGAAATATTTGACTAGAGTACTTGACACATACAACATGTTTAGTTCTAAACCAGTACTCACTCTCTTAGTATCACATTTCAGGCTTAGTAATTTGTAGTGCCCACAAAAAAATGAAGAAAAGCTTAAAATGGAAAATGTACCTTATGCAAATGCAGTCGGATGCCTAATGAATGCAATGGTCTTGACAAGACTAGATATATCACATGCTGTAAGTGTTGTGAATCGATATATGGCATCCCGTGATATGAAGCACTGGAAAGTAATCAAATGGATAATGAGGTATCTATCTAGTACACTGAGCTATGGCTCGGTGTATGGAAAAAATAAAGGAAGTTGTGAAGGTTTGCTAGGATATGTGGGCTCAGATTATGTAAGGAGATTTGGACATGAAGAGATCTTTGATAGGATATATGTTTACATATAATAATTGTTTCATTAATTGGAAAGCCACTCTACAACATGTGGTGGCGGCCTTGTCAACTACAAAAGCAGAATATACAGCTGCAACTAAAGCTGAAAACAAGGCTTTATAGCTTAAGGGATTAATAGGAGAATTAAGTGTTAAACAGAAGGTTGTAACAATTCATTGTGACAGCTCCAGTGCCCTTCATATGCGTAGAAATCTTGCACACAATGAAAGGACAAAGCACATAGACATTACAGATGAGAATCTCACAAATGAGCTATGAAAATTTCCAAAGTCTATACATATGAGAATCTTGCAAATATGCTAACTAAAGTGGTGTCCAAGATGTGATTGAGCATAGCTGGCTTGGGTGATTGCTGATTACCTAAGGGTTTAAAGAAGGTGACAGTTTGAGGGTTTTTTATTCAAAGTGGAGATGAAGATAAGTATATCTTTCCCTTTTCCATTGGGAAACAAGATTCATTGGGATTTCTAAAGTGACATACTGTTCTGATTGTCTTGCCTGAAGAGCTCACTGATCCAATCGAGAAGATTGGACATATTCTTTAGGGGCAGGTCTTTTGGTTGAAATTAAGGTCATAATACTTCGAGTGAAAGAATTTGATCTCTAATATAGTTTATATGGAATAATGAGGGGCATAGAAGATTCGCTGATCTGAGCTGAATTAGGAACATAAGAATATTCAACATGGTTTTCTATTTTAGAGGCAAGGTGTTTAGTACAGGTTCTTGGAAGAGAAAGAGATAAAGAAAGAGTAACAGGAGCAAGATTTTCTAAATTGTTGGATGAAGAAGCCATTAGAAAAGGTTTTTCCTCTATTCACCAATTAAAACAAACAGATCTCTTATTTATCACTTCGTTTTAAAGAGAGCATAATGTACTTTAAAGAGTAGAAGAGAATTGTACGTGGCTTTGTTATACCAACAGTACAAACTGATTTAGTACACAATCGGGATGACCATCAGAATATATGTCACTGGTTTCCTACCGATATAAAATAATATTCTAGCCTTTAGAAAAGTATGGTGTGGCTTTGATACCACTCTGATACAATAATATTCTAGCATTTTCAAAACCTGGATTAATTAAACGGCAGCGTTTGAGTGTGTTTAATTATCTCAAGGTGTCATGAGCTGAGCATGTGAATCACTTAAAGTTCGAAACGGTAAAGGTTGAAGACGTTTTGGGTGAAGCTTTAGTGATGTATGTGAGCACGCACGTGAGAATGGAATCAAGTTAGTTAAAGGAGTTGTTAACCACGTGGCAACAAGCTGTGCAATTTGGAATTCATATAAGCTTGAATGTAAGCTGATTAACAGAGCATGATCAACATGAGTTTTCGAAGAGCATTCTAGATAGTTTGAGAGAGGAATAGTGTCATCTTGTTCATTGTAACTCTTGCTATTATTGCTATGCATTCTTCAAAAGAATCATCAATAAATCTCATTTTAGTAGCTTTTCCCGTAGATGTAAATTGTGCATTCTTGCACAGTTAAACCATGTAAATCTTTCTTTGTTTTATGTTTGATTGCTTCTTGCTTCTTGTATTGTTTGTGTTCTGTTCATAGCTCGATTCATCTCAAAGCATTATTAACACTCAAGGTTGCTCGTTTAGGTTTCAGCATCTTGCTCTAATCTTGATTATGATCTTGGGCATTGATTGAGTTGCTAACCAAACTTAAGGCATTCTAATCACTACAAGATGTCTGAAAAAAGTATTTAAAATATTTTATTAATCAAAAAATTCTTTTATTTTAAATAAATAAATCAATATACTTTAAAGAACACATAATTGCAACACTTTCTCCAGAAGGTCCTCAAATATTTCTAATAAGTATGTGAGGCCCACTTACGCTAATCATGATTGAATCTTTGCATGTTTATTTTGTTTGAAGATTCAGCATTGCCCAGAAGTTAGACAAGCAAAGGATGAGAGGAAGTGATAATTATGCTTTTGAAAATGCTATTAATTTAACTTTTTTTTTTAACTTCACATCTGCTTCTTTCCATGCCTGCCTTGGCCTGGCTGGTTTTTCCCACAACCCTCCACCCTAGTTTTGTCACTGAATGAAACATTTGGTAGGGATATATGTAGGAAGATTGATGGCCTTAACAGCTAATTAAAGTTAAAGAGAAGCCTTCAACTCTCATTATTTTTTTTCCTAGCTTTCTTGCATTATTTTTGTGGTGACAAGATTTAAATGTCAACTAAAAGTAGAGGTAGTTGTGCTCATATATTTTGAAAATATTGCTCAATCTAATTTTCAATAGAAGATGATAGTGCTTTGGTTTTTAAAGAAGCTCTGTATTGATTTCATAGATTCTAGAGTAGAGTGGACTTGGGGTGTTGGCACACAGGTTGGTTCGTAGAAGGGTATGTTTTTTGTTATTCTCGTGTCTTTCTTATTGATAATAGTTGCTAAATTATAGTGAAAAATTACATTCTTGTGCTCAATTTTGGTCTTCAAACCTAAATAGATGTGACAAATTTGGGGCTTCAGTGGCAAAAAATGATCAGGTGTTGGTTGAATTGCTGGAGGAACTGGAGAAGAAATAGTAGAACTTTTCATTTGGATTAGAAAACTAGACTTGTATCTAATGGGAGTACAAATTAAAATGTATTGAGTATTGGAGTAGGTATATTTATAAAGGGTAAAATTGTCATCTTGTGCTCCAATAACATTTCTACTTTTTTGTATTTAAATCCTCTTAAATTTAATTGTGTTTTATTATAATTTACGTATTTTATGTATTTTAGGGGTATTTTGTCATTTCATGATTAACAAGAAGTCAAACAGCAAAACAAATGTCATTTGTTTATCCCAGAACGGTTGAAAACCTTAGGAGAAACATAAAGGGATATTTGATATTGTTCACATATGTGCATTCTATTGGACCAACAATGTGGCATTGACTGAACATTGACTGATGATATGACATTGATCGATGGTATGGTAGCATATAATTGAACCAAAATGCTGATGTAGCATTGACTGATGATGTGTTCCAGCCAATTAAAGCCTGCCATGTGGCGTAATCCTGAGCGTGTGAATTGTTTTCATCCGATGGCTAAATATGGGGTTCTCCCTTAACTTGACACTCCTGAATCCATTTTTGAGCTCCATTATGTCGTTCTCACTCTATCTTGTATTTTCTATGTATTTTAATAAAATTACTATTTTACCTCTGGTTCAATTATGAGTGGCTAGTTTAGTTTCGAGCTTGGGTTGAAAGTGAAGGCTCAACATGATCCATGGCTTAATTTGGTAAGTTTATTTACTTTGTCTCTCTGATTTAAGTGGTTTTTTTGACTCATCGTTGATTGACAATATATCTTAACTAGATTTTACAAGGTATACTGACTCCCTAGTGAAAGATCATTACTGCTTGGCAGGATAACCACTTAGTACCATATATGTTAGAGAAAAAAAAAATCCCCTCTAGTATTTTGTGAGTTGTCTTGACTCAATGTTGACAGAGAGTGCATCTAAGCTATTTAATCGACGGTCTTGCCACGTTGTCGACAAAATGATTATTATCGCCTGGCACAACATGTTCTTGATACCGTACTCATTGGAAGATCATTGCCCTCTCGCACATTGGGCGCTTGAAACCATATTTATTGGAGTGAGGATTATGAGGAGTGGGAAATATCTCCCTTATGAATTAACTAGAGCTCAAAGGAAATATTGAGCCCATAGTGAAATGTTGAACGTAAATCTAGAGATTTAAGTGCTTTATTTGCATTGTTTCATCTATAACTCATTCCCGCTATTTTATTTTAAATCCTTAAAATAAAGAAATCACTTCCAACCAATTCAAATACACACTCAGAAATTTAACCCTATGCATAATTAAATTTACCCCCTCGTGGGATTGACACTCGTCATCATAAATCTATTTTACAATAAATTCGTGCACTTGCGAGTACAATAAAATTTACACAACAAAATGGTAGACATGTTGGGTTTTTAATCTAACATTGTTGGATGCTTAATTCAATGTTTGCTTATATGTGAATAATTATGTGTTGCGGACTATCATATAGGGTTAAGCCCAATTAAAAGTGACTTATTAATATTTTTGGTAATTTTGACTTTAATGTATTTGATAGGATGTAAGCCTTTAATAGATTGAGATTTTAGGGTAATTTCTATTTTTTTTTGGACTGAAATAGAAATACCCAATGATAATAGGAAAAACTTTCTATATAAGTAGTTATGGTCCCTAGATCACATGTATCTTTCTATTTTTTCTGACATCTTATCATTAAAGAGAAAGTATAGAGAAATTAAAAGATTCTTTAAGAGAACGAGTTGAACTGGAAGGCCAACCACATAACCCTAGAGAGTAGTTCAGCGTTATGGACTTAGGTACGCTTTCGCAAATTTTGTTATTGATTCTTGATAATACAACATGAATATTCCTAATTTATAAGTGATGATTTTCACTAAAAGATTTCTTGTTCTAACAAGGCAAACTCATGTTTTAGGGCCTCCTATTATCTCAGATACAAAGATAAATCGTCTTCAAATCTAGTATGTACAACCAATACTAATGTGTTGGTATGCCTTATTTTCACCATTTTTACCTCTCAATAGGCTTATGAAATGTAACCACTTTACAGACAGTAGCTTGTCCAACACATTTGAAAATTTTTATTTAACTTAAGAAAGCATAAGAGAAAAATACCACACGAAAAGGATAAATAATTAAAGAGTGTTTATAGAAGTGCGGAGAAGTTGAGCACAAATACAAAAAAAAATGGTAGTTTTGATATTTTCTTAATATATACAAAATAATAACAAATAAAATCAAAACTAGGATCACAACAAAAGTACATAAAATTGATAGTTTGAAACACTATTGAAAATAAAACAAGAAGACTAAGCATAAAAACTTCCACAGATCAATAATTAAGCTCTAGTGGCAGCATCGTCCCGACATTGGTTTCAAAGTTGTTGGATGCAGTGACTGAAGGATATGGCTCCTTCTTATATTTCAGATTGATCTTGTCTTAACTTGTATATTCAATCAAAACCCAGAATGATTCTAATAGGTGAAAAAAAAAGTAAGTAAATTTAATAGAGTTAGGTGAGAATTTTAGGGCCCGTTCGGTACTCTTTTTCAACTCCTGTTTTCATTTTTGTTTTCATAATACAAATATAATGTATGTTCGGTAGGATAAATTCAAAACACAAATTACAAAATAACAAATTCATATTCAATATCATAACTTGAAATATGAAAACATGTTTAACATGTTCTCTAAATATTACAAACTAAACTTCAAAATAGATTAAAAAACAAAACCCATCGTTATCTCGTCATCCTTTTCTCTTGGGCAACAACCCTCTCTTCCTCCTCATCTTTCTCGATCTAGTCACGGCAGCAACGCTCTCTCTACTTTTCTTCCTCCAATAATATTTTCTCTCTCTATATCTCTCCCAATCTACTCTCTCTTGGTGTGCCAACCGTTGTTCTGCATCTCTACCGTCGCTGCAACTTCATCTCAGCTATTTTCCTTCAATGTGCCATTCTCTCTCCGTTGTGGCCACTGCCGCTTTGTCTGCGCATAGCCACCGCTGTCCATCTCTTTGTAGCCACCGCTGCTCTGTCTTAATCGACTGGATTGCTGCATTTATCTCGGCTCTGACTCTTGCTGGTATTATTTTATTTCAGCAAATTTTGAGTAATTATTTGAATAATTTTGAGTGATTGTTTTTTAAAGCATGTTAGATTGTGGATTCCCTCTATTCATGCAAAACTTTTGAGTAATTTTTTATGTTTCAATTGTGGATTCTCTCGGTTGCTGGCCTATGTGTTTAGGACCATTTTGAAAGCATATATGAGATATTGTTTTGGGTTGATTTGAAAGCAAAACTGTGTGAATTGGGCACACATGTTATCCCATGAAAAATTGAGACATTTGTGTACTTGAACTTAAAAGTTTCATTTGAGAGAGAAAGAGATATGAGATGTAATTATTGGGGTGGAGACTCCTTTTCTCACGGAACGACTTTTGCAGCTACTGTTAGGGAAAAATCAGGTTTTTAAATTTTTATAAAACCTTTTTAAGGACCGCTCTCATATAATATATAAGAATACGTAATCTAGAAATCGTACCTTGATAATGCGAGTTGGCTTTTTCAATTGAAGTGATTTAGGCTCTTAGATCACGATCCGCCACCACCACTCCTGTTAGATCACGATCCGTCACTACTACGCTTGTTAGATCACGAACTGCCACCAATGATCTTCCAGGTTATGACTCAGGTTCGATCTGCACTTGACGTGTGGGCGCCTTTATCACTACCAAAACAACTAGCACGAGAAAATTTTTCTCTCAAGAATGGAGCGAAAAATCTTTTTATCTGATCTATATAAAGTGGCTTCTTTATTTTTTTAGGAGAAAATAAGCCTTATATATCTCCCTTTAGTGAAAACCCTAGGCTCCAAATAATGCCCTATTTAAAACTCACGTTTCTTTTTCTTTTAATAAGGGACCCACCATGTAAAATAACATAAGGCCCCTTACACATAAGTTAATTAAATGGAGCCTCCCACTAAATGATATAATTAGGCTTTTGACCCAAATAGCTAGTTATCTTGCTTATTAGTCCAGTAGTGGTGCAATTAATTAAATGAGCTAACCCGGGATCATTTGGAAACGTACAATAATGGCTACAATAATTAGGCCTATAATTAAACTAGCCCAATTATTTAATTCTAAATCTACTCCACTAAAAGATTGAAACTGACTTCCATAATTGTATGCTCGAATAATAATTCGTTCTAAGCCACATTGATTTCTTTCCTGCACAATCCTTTGTACCACATCGTTAATTAAATTGATATCTCAACTGTCCAATCAATTTAATAATATCTTATTCCTTGATCCTTACTGGTTTTCTCTAATAATCATTTTCAACATACTAAATATGTTGACACACTCTGGCAAAATAATTCTATGATCAAGTGCCGAAAACCTATCAAGAGATATGTTGTAAAAATTCTATATTGTTAATCTATAACTCTAATACTCATAATTGCTTCCACCAAGATACCGGGTAATCTTGACCACAAAGATGTGTCGTGTCCATTGGTAACTCAAATGGAATAACAATCACAATCATGAAATCATAATTAACTCAAGATTAAGATTACAGTAAAATCAACCCCTATGAGATTTAATAAGTCTGACAGTTATTACAAAGTTAATTAAATCTTATATGTGATCCAGTTCAATGTAGTCGTACTACATCTATAAATTCATACATGATTATGACAAATCATTCAATGAATTTATTACAGTTTATAACTAAATAAAGTGTCTAACTTTATTTATCAACTGTGAACTAAATTTATTTAATCATAAGATAACTTGTATTTATGTCTTCTGTGAATCCACATGGTGATCACATAAATACATATAATATGATTAAATGGACTTTAATACAAATATAAATGCAATTAAGATATTTGAATAAAATACCTAATCAATTTTATTAATCAGAAAAAATGTTTATTATAATTAAATAAACACATATGCTTTTAAAGAGCATAATTTCCCAACAACTACTGCTACCCTCTTTATGCCATTGCCAAATGCCAACTTCATGCCAAAATTTTGAGTTATTATTTTTTAAAGCATGTTAGATTGTGGATTCACTTAGTTCATGCCAAAATTTTGAGTAATTGTCTTTTAAAGCATGTTTAGATTGTGGATTCATTTAGTTCATGCCAAAATTGTGGAATTAATTTATTTGTTCATATTTTTATCGCATGAACCAGGACATTGAGTTTGTTATCTATCAATCCAAAAATGATTTATAATACAATAGCAATGATTGTAAATTTTTTGTTGTGTCCTGAAAAAATAAGTTAAAAAAATTGACGAGAGCTTGCCCTTAATTTGAATCGGTCAAGTTGTATTAGAATATTTTTTATAATTATTTGTAACTTCTACGTGGCATGATTACACACGCAATGGATGATGTCTACCATGTAATTTTGTATAACTATTTTGTTTAAATTATAGGTGCTGTCATATATATCTTTATTATAGTGTAAAACAATGACAATGTAAGACTTTTTTTTAAATGCTAATACTAAAGCTTAATCCTCATGTAATTTTTTATATTATTTTGTTTAAATTATTTATGGTATGTTTGTATATGTATTAGTTAAACAATTATTTTCTAACAATAAATATGACTTAAGTGTTTAGTAAAAATTATTTTTGAAAATAGTACTACCAAACACATATTCTCTGTTTTTATCATTTTCAATTATATTTACCGAACGCATATTACTGTTTTCAGTTTCAAAACACAGAATACAGAAAATGATATCAGACGTATACTTAAATTCAAAATACAACAATGATGATTTTCATGATGAGACAGCGGGGGATAATGTTTGTGTAGAACCTTCTAATAATATGAGGGGCACTCATTTCAATAATGATAGTGATGATGGAGGAGCCGGTGTTAGTAATATGCCCTAAAGGCCAATCGAATGGTGATTTGATTGTTTAGGGAATAATTGTATTTGAATAGCATTTTGATATTTATAAAATGGCAAAGTTATCAATATTCATGTATTAATTTAATGAATATAGTCCAAGAAGTAAAATAGTTAAGGAACACATTCTCGAGTATGTCGAGAATATGAAACGTGTATCCTTTGTACTATACTTCTAAAATAGTTCCTAGTGGTGGATTTATAATTGGACATTATAAATTCCTATAAACACTAGTATGTGTTATGACTCCTTATGGTATGTGATACTAAGATGGATGGTGAGTTTCATATCATTGACATGAGATGTCAAGTCAAACACATAGGTACTTGTTAAGAGAACGAGTTTACTGAACTTGACCGAATATAGTAAGCCATATGGTCGTGAGTGTCAATGGCTTATTATACATTGTAACAGACACTATGTTTAGTAATGGTCTTTAGACCTGAGGCATAACAGATGTCTTATACATAGACATCTCTGATATGTGAATGCATAACGATTGATTCCTAATCACGGAAGAGATCTAGCAATAGCTGTCATGGTTGGCTATGTATGAAGACAAGTTGATGGCCAATATGGAATTCATCACTTTGTAATATACAAATAGGATGTCCCTATGAGATAATATGAATTGGCATGAGAAATCCTTGGCCAAGGTGAAATATATTTGAAGGAGTTCAAATTATATTATCATGCCAAGTTCATTTAGATTTATTTTGAGATAAAGCACAACTGCTTAACATAATAAACCATAAGCTGTGCTTTTCTCTGGACATGGATGATGAAGAGACCAAGACATAGAGATACAATGGAATAGGTTCTATAGATCCAACAATTCTTGTTATTTGGATAGTCGTGATATACTGCTAGGTGTCACTCATGACTTGTAGAAACCTTATGATCAATATTGGTAAAGCGTATTACCAATGCATCTTAAGGTCATTAGAAAGGTTCTAATTGATGACTAAAGAGTTTAGCATCATTTAATGAATAAAGAGTTATCATTAAAATAGTTCTACTACCTTATAACTAAGAACCTAAAAGGTCACACACAATATAGAAATGAAAAAGAAGTTACTAGAAAATGAGAAGTTAGATTTCCTAATTTTAGGAAAATCAATATTTATATTATAATTCATTGGGAATGAATATAAATATAAATATATCTTAAATATGATTTAAGATAGAAATTTAGATGTTTCATAAATAGTTTAAGGAACAAAATAAATTTCATAAACCCTCAATTAAACATTATGGAATGTCGAGCACGTAAAATGACCATTTTGGACATGTTCGGGTTCATATATGATTATGGACTTCTAGACCAATTTTGGGTTTAGAATTATGGGCTTTTATTGGATCCAATATGGATTAAGAGAAAGCATTAGAACATGTCACAAGAGAAGCCCACATTTAACCATTTGATGTGATCAAAATGGGGTTAAATGATTAATTCCGAAATTAATTAATATTAGCTATTTATTTATTTAATTGAATGGTTTATTGAAGTGATGAGATCAATTTCAATAAATAATGGCTAAGTGGGTGGGTCTAGCACATGATAATGTTTGGTGCCATTATTAGACATAATGGTGGCTTTATTTGGTGGAAGGAATCAACATGAGCTAGCATTCATGTTCCTTCATTATCTCTCTCATTTCTTAATGAAATTTCGAGATTCCAAATCCTATGAACTCCTAGAACATTTCTAAGTGTGGAATTATTAGAGGCATCACAATTGGGGTGCTTAAAGGATCTCAGATCGTGGCAAAACAGAAGCTGTTCGTGCAGAGCTGTTTTTCTGGACAGTGTTCGGAGCTTGCTGTTTTCAGTCGTTTTCTCCTACTTCACGAAGTTGATTCTGAAACTACAAGTGAGGTAATTAAACTTCAATCTTTCCTCTTGATTTTAGTTTTTGAATGAAGTCGATCCGAGGTTTCTAGAGCTTCTGCCATCTGTTTTAATTTTACTGCGCAATAGTTGCGTTATTAGGAACCTCATGGACAAATGTTGTCCTTCAGCCGGTCCTTCGAATGTTCCGTCAGATCAGCATGAGGATGAGTGTGAAGATAATACTCCTGTGAATAGCAGAGGCAATAGACCTATTCCTTCTATGGTTCGGTCGAGAAGGAGAATTGATCCCCTTACAAGTCTTGCTCCAACTTTGCCTTCGGACACGGTTGCTCCAAACTTTGTTAGCAGTTGTGACTCAGATGATATCAGTGTGGGTATGCTATTTGCTGAGAAGAGTGAGTTTATGTTACAACTACGCAAGGTGGCCTTTAGAGATAAGTATGATTTCAAGATTGCACAGTCTACTACGACACGTTTTAAGGCTCACTGTTCTTCAGAATCATGTAAATGGCGTATTCGAGCAACTAGATGTTCGAACGAGCAAAATGTTCCTTGCGTGGTGAAGAGAATTGACAATGTGCACACTTGTCATAATGAAGTATTGGTTGATGGACGTTATCAAGTAAAGAGCCGGGTTGTCGGTCATATTATCGCAGATAAATATATTCAAGACAAGAGGATTTATACTTCGAATGACATAAGAGCATAAATGCAACAGTAATACGGTGTTCAGTTAACATATCAGCAGGCATATCGGGCGAGAGAAGTTGGTCTTGAAATAGTTCGAGGCAACCCCGCAGAGTCATACAACTTGCTCCCTAAATACTCTCACGTACTAGCTACAGCGAATGAGGGTACAGTAACTCACCTCGAGCAGGACGGAGATGGTAATTTCTTGTACTATTTTGTAGCACTCGGATCTTCCATCAAGGATTTTATGCAGTACATTCGGCCTGTCATTGCTGTAGATAGTACTCATCTAAAGGGATTATATCGTGGAAGCATGTTTGTGGCAACATGTCTTGATGGTAACAATCAATTGTATCCGTTAGCCATTGGGATCATGGATTCAGAAAACAATGATGCTTGGGAATGGTTTATGATGAAGTTATACGGAGTGATTGGCGATAGACCTAAGTTGGTAATCATCTCTGATCGATGCACTACCATCAGAAGAGTTGTTCTTAAAGTATTTCAAAATGCAACTCATGGCGTTTGTTTTTACCACGTCAAGGGTAACATTAAGTCATAGTTTAGAATGTTCAAAGCTCTTTGGGATCAATTTGAGCCTACCTTTATTAATGCAGCAAAAGCATATGGCCACGAGGAATTTAAGAGACAACTTGAAGGGCGGTGGATGATCCACTCTAATGCGGCTGATTACCTAAAAAATAATGTCGGTACATGTAATTAGGCAAGGTCTCAGTTTGAAGGTAGGAGGTACAACATACTTACCACAAACATCGCGAAGAGTGTTAATTCTTTCATGAGGGAACCTCGAAAATTTCTTGTAACTCATTTTATTGATCACTTTAGGAACAAATTGCAGCAATGGTTTTATGATAGAAAAATTGTAGCTGAATCAATGACTACTCGGCTAACAACATGGGCAGATGAAATAGTCACTGAGAGAAGAAATATAGCTAAAAGAATGAGAGTTTGACCGGTGTCTCCGCATTGATTTCAAGCTTTAGGCGGTGGGCTTAAGGAAGGTTTGGTTGACTTACAAAAGAGAACTTGCAGCTGCAGGGTGTTTCAGCTTGATCAGCTTGTTTGTGCTCATGCAATTGCGGCGCGTCTATCACAGCGGGTAGATTTTATTAGCCTTTGCTCGGACTTTTACACTACAAAATCATTGGCGATGACTTATGCACAACCAGTGGAGCCAGTTGGTGATATGGCTGATTGGGAAGTTCCAGATGAAATTCAGGAGATGCAAGTTTACCCACCAGTTGAGGCACCACAACCTGGCCGCCGTAAAAAAATCAGAATACCCTCGGCTGGCGAGGACGATAACCGGTGGACTGTACGATGCGGGTGGTGTCATGAACTAGGCCATAATCCTAAGCGATGTAAGAATCTCATTGCGTCGACTTCAAGCTAGATGTATTTTGTGTGCAATTGCGTCGGTTAAAACTTTTATTATTTTTAGTGTATTGTACACTTATATGTCATACAAATTTATTTTATTTTAATTATTAAAATGTGAGCATTAAAATGATATAAATTTAAGTGTGCAAATTAAATTAAAAATTCAAGTTTGAACATTCAAATTACTACAATCGTTTATAATACAATATTGTCATTAAATATATCAACCGCAATCTTTTTTCTAAAGTATTGGACATGACTAGTGTCAAACTCCAATCTAAGCTCGAATATTAAATACATCGTAACCATCAATACAAAAACACCGCAATCGCCAGTTCTGGGCTCTTGTTGAGGCGCGCTCTTAACTGCCATAACTTTCCAGGGGTCTGCACTCCACAACTTAGGTCGAATGTTGTAAAAGCCAACATATTCCAACCATCGAGGGAATATAACTTCAAGTGGCTTGAATTTCAACATACACCTTTTGTTGTCGCGAAATGTGAGCAATGAGTCATAAATTCATACTTTATTTTTCCGAAAGTCAACTCGTGCTAGGACCCATTGCTCATTGTCCAAGTTAACATGGATGAGTAACTGCATATAAAAATTAAAAAACATGTTCGTTATATATGAAATTGAAACAGAAACCAATAAAAAGCGTCAACTCGAAGATTATGATAGTGGAGTGTGTGAAATATAATAAAATACATACCATATCAACATCCGTCATTGATTTGGACAATGTGTGTTGTCACCCACACAGATAACTATTCAAGCGATCGTCGAATTCTAATGAATCAACCGCACAATCCCCATTGTTCCATAGCTCACTCAAGAACACCTAGTACATAGACAATCAAGAAATGCATAAATTAACAAAACTTAAAGGTAATAATTAAAAAAATTAAATAGCATTTATAAGTTTTGTTGGGACGTTACCCAAAAAAATGTGTCAATATGTGTGACACGTTGAACTAAGGTATTTGAAAATTGTCGTTGCTTCGCGCTAATCAAGCGGAAATACTCGTGAATGTGCTGTAGAGAAACAGAAACATCACGATTTAAAAGAAATTATTTTATACACAAATCAACAACACTAAAAATTCTTTAATAATATAAATACCTCATCGCCTAGCCATCCCATTAAGGCTGTACCCAAAATTATTTCAAAGAATGACCGCAGGTGCTGGACTCTTTGATCCACAGTGATATCACCAGCGAACCATCGATCAAACTCAGCAAACATACTAGTGTCCTCCAACCCTCTAAGTGGATTTACATCCACATTCGTACTCATGTCAATCGCATGCTCCATGATTTGGGGTCGAGGTAAAGGCCGCATGTTCTGTCCTCGCCTGGCTGGAGAAATCACAAAAGAAATGTTATGAACATATGACGGTATGTACGCGCGGTCGAACTTACTAACATGCAGAGGCAACTCAGTGAACACCTGCACGCTCTCCTTACTAACATCCCCGTAGAAACTATACAATGACGTGGGCGTAGACAAATTTTGATTGCCCACGTCAGTATATACCCCACAATCATCCAAGGCCTGTCCATTCGCAAAGAAGAAAATATTAAACAACTATCAAAACAAATGTTAAACGAACATAATTATTAAAATTTAAATTTGCTCACCGCATACGAACGTGTAGTGGGAGAATCATTATTTCGACATTTAGAAAATGTGTCGATAAAGCCAACAACGGTTTCTTTAAAATCTTTAAAATCTGACTTTATTTCATTCACGTTACGATCAAGCTTATTCACGTTACGATCAAGCTTATCCAACCGTCGTTGGACGTAATCATTAAACTGCTTTGTCCTCGACTATTACAAAAGAAAAAAAATTAGAATAATAGTAAAACAATAATGAATTATAAAGGAAAAATATCGTATATTATTTATAATAAATACCTCACGTGCGTCATCAGAGTTGTCTGTTTGCTCCTGGTGGTCATCAACAGCCACCTCCACCTCATCCTCAAAAGTGTCATGACGCTACTCTGGTATTGTGTTTGGTATGTCGTCGTGATCGTCATGCTCATTTGATTGCCTTATATCCGACGGCATCGCGTTGATTGAGGGTTGGTGTTGTATAAAGTATCACTTAAAATTAATGAATGAAAAGTCAAGAATGTTGATTAAAAATTTGATTGTACTTAAAATATACCAACGGTATCACCCCAGTCTGGAATGTTTGGCATGTAACCGTTCAAAGAGAGCCAATATTTTTGGCTACTCTCCTTTGAAGTTGGCTCAAGTGTTTGTAAAACGTCCCCTGCCATAAATTCAATTAAAAATAGTAAGTACATAATTTAAATTTAGTAAAGTTTAAAAAATAACTAATACATATTACTTACAAGACGACATTTGTCGCTAAAGAATGCATAAACCTCCGCAAAGTTGATTCTCGAAGACGCCATGGGCTTCCATTGCAAAATGCGGGGATTTTCTTTTTCGTTTTGACAACCCATGTTGATGGCAAACTTCCGATTGTTTCGTAAATCCATGCCTGCAACAACGTAAGTGAAAATTCAAATAAAACAACTATCAAATATTTAATACTATAAAAATTATTAATATAAAAAAACGCACCTGAACCCCGGACGTAAAGCCGTACAGATTGTATTTTTCGATGTTGTGATCTGGATTTTGCAACCGAGTCCTCTTAAATTTCTCTTCTTTGTTAGACAATGTATTGTCAAGACTGTCATAAATTATTTTCCACAACAATGGACCCCATGCACGAGTTCGGAAGTATTCTATATCATCAACGTCGTTAAGCCAAAACCAGTTGATTTGAGCAAGATTTTTTCTTGCATTGAGTACTCTGTCCGCAAAATAAAACAGCACAATTTTTAATGCGTCCATATCATCCATTTTCTCGAATTTAAACGAGGAAAATACTGCATCGAATTCGTTCACATAGATCTTACGATGCAAACCACCAAAATACTTATTCCATAGCCTCTGCTACTCCATTTTATCATTCTTTTGTTTGCTCGAACGAGCAAATGAAAGTCCAGTAACCAAGCACCATTCGACAGTTGAGAAGCGAATCAAATGCTCACCAATTTGGAACCATAACTGATCCTCAGGGATATCTTCTTCAACGGCCACTTACCTCAGTAAAAGGTTGTGCAATATTACCCCACTAAATGGAAAACTTTGACATTTTAAGAAATTCCCAAATATATCCTTTTTTAACATATTCAACTGCCGCTTTGTTAATTTTTCCTGGAAGACACTCACGACCAAAGATAACTTACACATGCTCGTAATTTGACCAGGAAAGTGATTGGCATAACGAAAATACATCTTGCCTACTTCGATATCCGGTGATTCTAATTTCGCCATGTATTTGTAATATTTATAAAATTATTACATTATATTAAAAAAAATTTAACTCGTAAAAAAACCCGACTGTAAAATCTGATGCGACGGGCGTGCCTGTTGTTGAGTGTTAGAAAGTGCATATTTATAAAGGAGAAATCGTTATTTTATATATCAAGTATTGCTAACAACCGTTACTTTTATGTGTTTAAGTTTCTTGTACTTTAATTATGTGTATTTTATTTTAATTAAGTATTTTATGTATTTTAGGGGGCATCATAGTCATTTCACAATAAACAAGAGATCAAATGGCAAAACGAACATAATTTTTGAACTCAGGACGGTCGAAAACCTTAGGAGGAGTATAAAAGGAAAAATGATACTATTCACATGTACGGTACTATTCACACGTATGGGTACTGTTGGCGTTACTGTACAAATAATGTCTGTTGACTGTACTATGCAAATAGTGGCTGTTGACTGTACTGTGTAAATAGTGGCTGTTGACTGTACTGTGCAAATAATGGCTGATGACGTGGCGAAATCATGAGCGTCCAAACTATTTTTAATCCGATGGCCATAATTTACTCAATGTAACTACAAAAAGGGGGCCTCCCCCCCTAATTTGGTACCTCTGAATCCATTTTTGGGATTCATTTTCTGTATTTCTCTCTCTATCTTGTATTTTCTATGTATTTTAATAAATTCCCATTTTACCCCTAGTTCAACTATGAGTGGCCAATTTTCTTTTAAACTTGGGTTGAAGGTGAAGTCTCAATATGTGTCATGGGCTTGATTTGGTGAATTTATTTTCTCTTCCCCTCTAGTTTTTGTGGATGTTTTGACTTCTTGTCGACAAATAATACTAATCTTGTCTAGTACTGCCCTGGTTTCACCGGCACCCTAGTATAAGATTATTATTATTTGGCACGATAAGCCCTTAGCACCATATTTATTAGAGCGTGGTTCATGAGGTGTGGATTCCCCCCTCATGATTTAATTGGTATTAATATGGAATATTTAGCCCATGATGCATGTTGATACGGAACCAGATACCCAGGTACGTCATCTCAATAGATTTACACTTCAATTTATTCTTGTTATTTTAATTCCAATTTAAGAATTTATTCTCGCCATTTTAATTTAAGTTTTAGCATATTTCAATTCATTTCCACCACAAATCCAACTACCCATTCACAAAATTAATTTTATATATAATTAAAATCCACCTCCTCATGGGATCGACACTCGCACCATTAATCTATACTACAACAGATTCGTGCGCTTGCGAGTTCAATAAAATTTGCACAACAAGTTTTTGGCGCCGTTGCCAGGGAGGTAAGTAATTTTAATTCTTAAAATTAATTTTTGTGAATATTTCAATTTAATTTCTTTTTCTTGTATTTAAAAAAAAGTGAATCTACATTTAAAGGTTAGTATTTATTTTTCTCTTCTTTAATATTCTGTAATTTAATTTCAAGTTAATTTTTTTCTTCTTTGTAATTTTTATTTATCTTTTTAATTTATTAGTTAGTTTATTTCACGTATTTGTTTTGTGTATTTTTATAGTAAGGTTGTAATAGCGCAATAAGGTTAGTATTATAATTTCTCCCTCTTCTTTATTTTTATTTGTTTTGTTCCCATCTTGATTGTGATTTTATTTATTTTGCATGCATGGTCGTAGGTCATTATTACCCAATCTTGAACCTATAGACCTTGAATTAGAGAAAACACTTCGCATATACAAGCACATTAAAAATAACATGGATTTATAAGCACCACAGGAGAGGCCATTTAAGGATTACTTTAGTCTTTTAGCCAATTTGAGCACATCATGTATTAGGTACCCAAATGTAGCTGCTAGGAGTTTTGAATTAAAAACTAGTGTGCTAAATTGTCTCCCCACGTTCTATGGCTTAGAAAATGAGGACCCATACAATCATTTGAATGATTTTCACGCAATTTGTCAAACATTTGAATATGAGAATTTTTCAGATGATGATGTAAAACTTAGATTATTCCCATTTTCTTTGAAGGATAGAGCTCGTTCATGGCTTAATACATTACCTGCTAATAGTATTGCATCATGGGAACAAATGGTTACAAAATTTTTGAATAAATATTTCCCAGTGCATAAAACTAATGCTATTCGCAGAGAAATCTCGGAGTTCACCCAAAAAGATGACGAGCAGTTTTTCGAAACGTGGGAGCGATTCAATGGGCTACTCTTGAAGTGTCCATATCACGGGTACGAGAAATGGCACCAATGCCAATACTTTTTGGAGGGCTTATTACCGAATGTGCAAGAATGGCTAATGGCAACAAGTGGAGGAGAGCTAATGTCAAAAAGTGCATCAGAGATTTGGGAATTCTTCCAGCGACAAGCAGATAATTCCCAACAACGGAGTCGATCACTCAGGAATACTCGAAGGTTAAAGGAGTAAATGAGGTTCAAATTGGCGAGTCAACTTCAGGAATCAAAGAATTCAAGGAGATGGTTGAAGGTCTCGCTCGACAAATAGCATCATTATCGACTGCTAAATCAACAAAGCCATATGACCTTGACTCATATCCAAATCAAGCCAATGCCATAGGAGTAATGAGAAAACCATCGAATTACAAATCATACTCCAACACATACAACGCTGGATGGAGAGACCACCCCAATTTTTCATGGTCTCAAGGATTCCAACAAAATGGACCAGCGACTCCAGCTCCACCAATGCAACAAATTCCTCAAAATCCTCAAGCCTCTCAGCCACCATTCAGGCCATATAATCAAAACCAGAACTACTCTCAACCCAGACAATGGGAGGATGCATTCCAAAATTTCAGGAATGTTACTCACTCCACGATTGAGCAACAGAACCGCACCATTGATGGATTACGGAATGAATTGAGAGCGGGCTTCAACTCACAAGCCCAATCAGTTTCAAGTCTGGAAAAGATGGTGGGACAGCTTGCTTCTTCAGTTCAGACTTTGGCAATGACTGTCGAAAAGGTAAATTTCCAAGTCAACCAGTGCCTAACCCTAAAGGAGTACATGAAGCAAGTACCAGTTCACCACAGCAGTATGGAGAGGTCAAAGCCGTCATGACCTTCCGCAAAGGAAAAGAAGTTGACAACAAAGTAGAGATGCCGAAAGAAAATCAAATTGTACCTGTGAATGTTGAGGAATCATCACCTGAGGAGAAAGAAGACAATAACCCACGAGAATATGTTCCCAAAGTTCCATTTCCTCAGAGGTTAGCTAAAGGGAAGAAAGGAAAATCCACAGGTGAGATTCTCGAAATCTTCAAACAGGTAAATGTCAACATCCCTTTACTTGATGCTATAAAACAAGTTTTATCTTACGCTAAGTTTCTTAAAGATCTGTGTACTAAAAAGAGAAATATGCATGTTCAAAAGAAGGCATTTTTAACAGAAAACGTTAGTTCTATACTCCAACATAAAATTCCTTTAAAATGTAAAGACCCAGGCTCCCCCACTATCTCATGTAGCATAGGGAACCACACAATTGAGAATGCTTTGTTGGATTTAGGAGCTAGTGTAAATCTGTTGTCTTATTCAGTTTTTGTGAAACTTAGACTGGGAGAATTACACCCAACTCCAGTGGTGTTACAACTTGCAGATCGGTCTACGAAAATACCTCATGGTATTGTGGAGGACGTGCTTATCCAGGTAGACAATTTTTATTTTCCTGTTGATTTCATTGTAATTGACACTCAACCAATACAGGATTCAAGGAAGCACATCCCCATTATTCTAGGCCGACCTTTCTTGGCAACTGCGGATGCTCATATTCAATGCAGAACTGGAAATATGCAGTTGTCTTTTGGCAACATGACTATGGAGTTGAACATCTTCAACATTGCCAAACAACCTCACAACACAGATGATGGAATTGTTGATGTGGATTTAATTGAAGCATTAGTTGATGATACTTTTGTTTCAAACCTTAGTGATGATCCTTTACAAACATGTTTAACTCACTTTGGTTTGAATTTTGATATTGACAGATCGGTCGATGAGGTCAACGCCCTACTTGACTCAGCACCATCTATGGACACTAATAAATGGAAGCCAAGAGTTGAACAACTAGCGCCATTAGAGAAGAAACTTATTCCATCATCAGAATCACCACCGAAACTCGAGCTCAAACCATTGCCCAACATTTTGGAATATGCATTTTTGGGAGAAGAAAGTACTCTGCCGGTAATCATCTCATCATCCCTCAATGACGAACAAAAAGGTAAGTTGTTGGATGTTTTAAAAGAGCAAAAAGGAGCATTAGGATGGACCATAGCGAACATAAAAGGTATAAATCCAGTAGACTGCATGCATTACATTCACCTTGATGAAAATACTAAATCTACTAGGGAAATGCAACGTCGGTTAAATCCTAATATGAAAGAAGTGGCTAGAACAGAAGTCCTTAAACTATTAGACGCAGGTATCATTTACCCAATTTCTGATAGTTCATGGGTCAGTCCTATACAAGTCGTCCCCAAAAAGTCAGGAGTCACTGTAGTTACGAATGTCGATAATGAATTGATACCAACTAGAGTAACTACAGGATGACGTGTATGTATTGATTATAGGAAGTTGAATTCTGTCACACGTAAAGACCATTTTCCTTTACCATTTATCGATCAAATGCTTGATAGATTAGCAGGCCATGAATTTTATTGCTTTCTAGATGGTTACTCAGGATATAATCAGATTCCTACAGCACCAAAAGATCAAGAGAAAACCACTTTCACTTGCCCTTTTTGCACTTTTGCATATAGGAGAATGCCATTTGGATTATGTAATGCACCTGCTACATTTCAACGATGCATGTTAAGCATTTTTTCTGATATGGTTGAACGATTCCTTGAGGTCTTTATGGATGATTTTTCTGTCTTTGGAGATTCATTTGATCAATGTTTACGTCATCTAACACTAGTTCTGCAAAGATGCATCGAAAAGAACTTGGTCTTAAATTGGGAAAAGTGCCATTTTATGGTAACACAAGGTATTGTTCTTGGTCATATCATTTCGAGCAAAGGTATTGAGGTTGAAAAAGCAAAGGTGGATCTCATTTCTAATCTTCCTCCACCCAAAACGGTCAGAGAAGTAAGATCTTTCCTTAGGCATGCTGGTTTTTATAGACGCTTCATTAAAGATTTTAGCAAATTTTCTAGACCTTTATGCAATTTACTTGCTAAAGATGCACCTTTTGTCTTTAATGATTCATGTCTTGTGGCTTTTGAAAAATTAAAGCAATTGTTAACATCATCACCCATCATTCAGCCCCCAAATTGGAGCTTACCATTTGAGCTCATGTGTGATGCATCTGATTATGCAGTAGGAGTAGTATTATGACAAAGAGTTGATCGAATTTCCCATGTTATTTATTATGCTAGTATGACATTGAATGATGCACAGTTGAACTATTCAACTACTGAAAAAGAAATGCTAGCAGTAGTTTTTGCATTGGAAAAATTTCGATCTTATCTCATTGGTTGTAAAATAATTGTATTCACTGATCATGCTGCTCTTAAATATCTTCTTACAAAGAAAGATGCAAAAGCTAGACTAATCCGTTGGGTGTTACTTTTGCAGGAATTTGACTTGGAATTCAAAGATAAGAAAGGCACAAAAAATGTTGTGGCAGACCATCTCTCTCGTCTTCATTTTGACACAATTACAGAGCCATTAATATTGAATGAGTCCTATCCAGATGAACAATTAATGAGTGTAGAAATTTTACTTTGGTATGCTGATATTGTTAATTATCTTGTTACAGGTAAACTTCCAGAGCATTGGACCAAGCAAGACAAGGCTAAATTCTTTGCAGAAATAAAGAATTTCTTTTGGGATGACCCGTATTTAT
This sequence comes from Citrus glauca, assembly GCA_029633175.1. NCBI lineage: Eukaryota > Viridiplantae > Streptophyta > Magnoliopsida > Sapindales > Rutaceae > Citrus > Citrus glauca. Next base: position 8,456,932 of record JAQOOD010000006.1, on the reverse strand, counting down.
TCAAGTATTGTGCAGATCAAATTATCAGACGATGTATCCCAGAAAGTGAAATTCACAATATCCTTTCATTCTGCCATGAACAAGCTTGTGGAGGTCATTTTAGTGCTAAGAAAACAGCGACTAAAGTTCTACGATGTGGTTTCTATTGGCCTACTATATTTCGAGATGCTTACACGTTCTGTTCTTCATGTGATAGGTGTCAACGAATGGGGAGCATTACGCGAAGGAACATGATGCCACTAAATCCAATTTTAGTGGTTGAGATTTTTTACGTATGGGGCATCGACTTCATGAGACCCTTTCCCCCTTCTTTTGGCCATCAATTTATACTGGTTGCTGTTGACTATGTATCGAAATGGGTAGAAGCAATTCCATGCAGAACCAATGATCACAAGGTGGTGATAGGGTTTTTGAAAAGCAATATTGTTTCACGCTTTGGATTCCCTCGAGCGATAATCAGTGATGGTGGTGCCCACTTTTGTAATAAAGCATTTAAGGCTCTTTTGACGAAGTATTCAATCACTCATAAAGTGGCGACCCCATATCATCCGCAAACCAGTGGCCAAGTGGAGATCTCCAATCGAGAAATAAAGCACATATTAGAAAAGACGGTGAGGCCGGACAGAAAAGATTGGTCATTAAGACTTGATGATGCATTGTGGGCATATAGAACGGCTTTCAAGACGCCGATTGGGATGTCACCCTACAGGCTAGTGTATGGAAAAGCTTGCCACCTACCTGTGGAACTCGAGCATCGTGCATACTGGGCCATCAAGAAATTTAACTTTGACATGTAGCAAGCCAGCTCAGAAAGAAGATTGCAACTGGCAGAACTTGAAGAAATTCGCAATGACGCGTACGAAAATACCAAATTTTACAAGCAATGAATGAAAGTCTTCCATGACAAGCATATTATGAGAAAATCTTTCACTCCAGGTCAGAAAGTGCTTTTATTCAACTCTCGCTTGCACCTATTCCCAGGTAAGTTACGCTCTCGATGGTCTGGTCCATTTATTGTTCATACTGTTTTTCCACAGACGGCAATTGAAATTAAGGACCCAAAGAACGGTGTCACATTTAAAGTTAATGGTCAAAGATTAAAGCCATATCTAGAGTACCAATCACATGGAGAAGACACCGAAATAAATTTGAGTGACCTACCAGATTTGAATTGATTTCTTCTTTTCGGTGGTTCGATTTTTTCTTTCTTTCTTTTTATTCTTTTGCTAATTGAATTTATTTTTGCATAAGTGTGCTTCTTTTGTCATTAAGTTTTCTTTTATCATTGTTAATAATGAGTGCCACACGAAGATCGTTCCTCCTGAACATTCTTAAACCACTTCAACGTATCAAAACTCATCTCAAAAGCCAGATTCAATCTTGTAAAACACATCGCATTTGGGCTCTACAACCACCAGAATTAGTAGCCTATGTTGAGGATTTAGAAAGCCAACTCAGAAATATTGAGCGAGGTGTTTACAACATCCAGTTGGAGCTTGAGGTAAATTCAATAAGATGACGATTTTGATTTTCTTTGTGTGTTTTAATTTGTTTTTCTGTTTGTGTGCTTTAGTTTGTTACCCCGGTAAAGTGACGGATAATGGTACTCCGTGACAATCAAGTCGGTTACTTCAGTTTCCCATAATAACTGATATTCTGAGGCGAAGGTATGGACAGAACCGAGACTCTAGCGAAGCTTCACAAGCGATTCCCTTCACTTCCTCAGAATGCACTTCTCACGATCTATAAAGCTCGGTTCGAACGGGGATATGTGCAAAGAGAGATGGCTTGAATAAGGAGTCATTGGATGATATCCTTCTGTCTCTTGAAACGCATCCCAGTGGATATGTGCAAAGAGCGATTCTCCAGTTATGGCCATTATTCCAGAAAGAGCATGCACGATATAGTCTCGGGAATCTAACTATAAACGACCCTGTTTGCCAGTTTATAAGAAAACTGGATGGGAAGCCTATCCTCGACCCATAGAGGGCGTTCAAGCTGTTTCTGGACGTAAAATCAGAGGAAGATGTGAGCCACAGTCGCAATTACCTGTAAATATCCTTTTACTTTACTGTTATTTTATTTCATTTAACTGTTATTTTATCATTTACATTATTGTCTTTAATAATTTTATTACTGTTTGCTTTTTGACTATCGAGCCATGTGCTTTACACGTTTTTGACATTGACACGCCACCTCATACACAGTTGTGATCTATTGTCACCAAGATTCTTAAATATGACTTTTTGTTAAGCACTCACAAATTGTTTTCGAGAAATATCCCAATGGCAGCTACTCCCAATAGACAATTCAAGAACCTTTGTGTGCTTTCTAGATTTACCTATGGCAAACATAAAGAGTTCGTTGATGCAGCCATAGATCTTGGTCGAAACATAGCAGAGAGAAAATTACACTTGGTGTATGGAGGAGGTAACCGAGGGTTATCTAAATTGGTCTCAGAAGCTGCTTTTGTCAGAGGAAGCGAAGTGTTAGGCATCATCCCTAGAGTCCTAAAACCTTTGGGCAGTATGTCTGACTCAACGACTGGAGAAGAGTTAGTCGTCTCAGGTATGCAAGAAAGAATAACTGAAATGGTTAATCATGCTGATGCTTTCATTTTCCTTCCAGGAGATCTTGCAACACTAGAGGCACTTATCACACTAGCATCTTGGGCCCAACTGCACATTCATCAGAAACCCATCGGTTAGTTAAATGTCAATAATTTTTATGATGGCTTTATCGCATTTCTTAACCATGTAAGAAGAAATTACTTTATTCCTTCCAGTGTGAAAAAACTTTTTATTTGTGCTCACACTGCTAATGAGCTACTTGATATGTTACAAACTTATAAACCGGAGCCAGACCCCTGGAGCTTTGTGTTGGAGCGTTCAAATGATGATGGTAACAATAGCCGCAATAAGAAGTACAAATTAGATTTAACTCGTCGCCTGTAAATATTTTCTTCTGTGTTGCACCAACCAGGTGATGTCTTCTAAACTCTACTTCTTTTATTTAAAACATTGAGGACAATGTTTCGTTCTGGTTGAGGGGAGGGAATAGTGGACAATTGTGGAATCTTGGTTAAGTTTTTACTAATTTTTTGTTGTAGAAACTAACTGTTGCTAACTTTGTGTGTTGAAGATGGCCGAATATGGAGTGTAGTGACTCTAGAAACACATCTTCATTGTTAAAAAAAAACAAAAAAACAAAAAAATAAAAAAAATCTTTTTCTTTATTATGTTTTGATGTTTATTTTCCTTCTTCCTTTTTAATTTCTCCTTTATAAATATACATTTTCAAACAAAAATTTTTGAGTCAAAGATGGCTGAATATAGAGTGTAGTGCCTCTAGAAACGCATCTTCTTAAAAAAAATTCGTTTTCTATCATTTTCTAATTAGTTTTTGTGCATCATTTTCACATTTCTGCATGCATATTTTCCTTTCACGTTTAGAATAGGTTGGGGGGTAGACTGTTGTTAAAATATATATATATATATATATATATATATATATATATATATATATTGTGTGATTTGTTTTATCATTGGATGACATGATGATTTCAAATTTTAGTATTTGTATTATCTTTAGTCTGAAGTGATGTTACACTATGTTTGCTACTCTATATGTTGATGTCGGAGACAAAAATGAGTTGCTTGAAGGAATGAACATGTCATAATAACTACCAAGTGAGTTTTTGAGCCTATTATTTTTCTTGGAGAGTAACCATTTTGTCCATCCCTTATACAGCTTAGCAGTTTATTATTGTGTACACGATCTCTAGATTTCTTTTGAGTTAACCCTAAAAAAAATGAAAAAAAAGAAGAAAAAAATGTGTGTTGTTACATTTGGAAGCCTATTTAATTAGTAGATATGGAAGATTATTTAGAGTCCTAAAAGATGATGGAAAAGCCCTCTTTGATCCGTTTGAGCCTTTCTAGCCATCCCTTTTATGAATATCCATAGTTAGCCCTTTTGAGCCTTAAAAAAAAAAACTTTTCTTTGTCAACTTATTATCTTGACCCACTCCGATTTGGAGTATTACCCAATGTCTTACAAGATCCATCACCTATTTATATTTAAAAAAAATGTAAATAAATATTTTGTATAGTGAAGTTATGTCTAGTTAAAAAAAAAGAAAGAAACAAAAATTGTTGCTTCGAAAAAAAAACAATTGTTATTAAAAAAACAATAATAGGTGAAATCCACCTTGCAACTTTCAAAAAAAAACTTCTATGCATTTTTCTCAAACATACATTTTGTCTTCTTTATTTCCCTTCTTTGTTAGCCATGTCCCTAGCCTACGTTACATCCTAATAAAAATCTTTCTTGATTTTAGGGAACTATAATCTGAAGTAGAAGCTAGTTATATGGGCTAAAAAGATGTGGTGATGCATAAAAAAATAATAATAAATAAAATGGGTTGACTAGAATTTTTATTTGACTGGAGATCGTATTATTTTTAAGTTAAGGGCATATTTCTTTTTGGTGAGAGCATGTGAGATCACTTCTTTATTATTTTCTCTCAATTACCATTCATTCGAGTGACTATTTTTATTTGGGTTTAATTTCTTTGTGAGAGTGTCACTACTTCCAGTGCGATTTTGGGGTTTAACATGTCATTCTTAAAGGTAGCTACGACAAAGTCTACGGGGCTTATTCATGTGGATGGTTGATGTGGGTGTGATGTTTCTTTAGACTTGAGATAATGCTTATATTTTCATTTGATTGTTATCATTAATCTGATTGAATAAAAAGAGGTTTAAAAAAAATCATTTTTGAATTTTTGTTTTCGCTTTATTTGCTAGGGACTAGCAATAAGCTGGTTGGGGGGTGTGTTGAGTGTTAGAAAGTGCATATTTATAAAGGAGAAATCATTATTTTATATATCACCGACACCCTAGTATAAGATTATTATTATTTGGCACGATAAGCCCTTAGCACCATATTTATTAGAGCGTGATTCATAAGGTGTGGATTCCCCCCTCATGATTTAATTGGTATTAATATGGAATATTTAGCCCATGATGCATGTTGATACGGATCCAGATACCCAGGTAGGTCATCTCAATAGATTTACACTTCAATTTATTCTTGTTATTTTAATTCCAATTTAAGAATTTATTCTCGCCATTTTAATTTAAGTTTTAGCATATTTCAATTCATTTCCACCACAAATCCAACTACCCATTCACAAAATTAATTTTATATATAATTAAAATCCACCTCCTCGTGGGATCGACACTCGCACCATTAATCTATACTATAACAGATTCGTGCGCTTGCGAGTTCAATAAAATTTGCACAATACCTGTCACAATAAAATTTATGCGATAGGCCGTGCTTGTCGCATGGGTTTCGTGCGACAGGCCCACCCTATCGAAACACATGCGACAGGCGCGAGCGACAGGCCCTCCCTGTTGCACAACATCCCCTTCCCTTTCTCTTCTCTTTCTCTTCCTTTCCCTTTCCTATATGGATCTCACCCACCATCGCCATTAAACACTACCAACAACAAGCCAAACAACAACAACAACAACAACAAGCCAAACAACAACAACAACAACAACAACAAGCCAAACAACAACAACAACGACAATAACAACTCACCTAGGGTTTTCAATTTTTTCCTTTGATTTTGGATATCTCCGAAGTTTTCAAGGTGATTTAGCTTCTTTCCGCCGTCGCCAAGTTCCTCCGCTGCCGATCTACGCCGCCGCCAAAGATCTATACAACTTTCGGTGATGAGATTTTGGTGAGAGAGGGAGAAATTTAGGTGAGGGAAACGTGAGAATGAGGAGGGTATTTTCGTCCACAATTTGAGAATATGGCTAATGTTGAAAGAAAAAAATTAGAAGGGTTAAACTAGAAAAATGCCTAAATTTTTTGGTTAATTTTGTAAATTTCCCCTTAAATTTTGATATTTCTCGATGTAATGGATAAATATAATTTTAACTTAAAATGAGGTACAGGTGTAATAGTTATTTACAAAAAAAATTATTTTGAATTATATATTCACTTATTTTTTAAAATAAATCTTCATCAGTTTTATATAATTAAATGATTTTGTTGTTCATCTCTTCTATCTTTATTTTTAAAATTTTTACTATATTTTTATAAAGATCCAAATGATTATCATATTCATAAAAATCTACAAATCCTAAATATATATTTGCATTTACATTTATAATTTTTTTATCTCTTTTAAGATATAAACTATATTTGTTCTATACATATATTGTAATCTAAATTTAGCATCTTAAATTATAAGAGATATTATATGTCATAAATATTTTATGAATCTAATAAATTACTAGAAAGATGTTACGATGAATAAATCACCAGAACCTTTAATAATTTCACAAAATATAGAAACCAGTAAGTTACCACATTCTACTTATACGCAAAGAGGATTTTCTCATGAAATATGATACGAAATCCCACAATGAAACTTTGAAACTCACACTTAAATTATAGTTTCAACTTCCCATGAAAGTTCTAAACAGATTTATGACAAACAAAACCTTAACCCAATGCTTAAGAAAAGCATGAACCAAAGGTATAGAGAATGATATTGACGCCACAATCAAGAAATAGATGAGAAGATGAGTGATAACTCTAAATTTGGAATGCCACAAGAATGAAAATTATTGATAAATTTACTAGTTCTCAAAAGAACCAAAGAAAGAATAATCTTTCAAATTCAAATAACATTAATCTCTTAATTATCATACATAGCAAGGTTGCTGAGTTTAAATAGGCTAAAAGAAACCCAAGATCCTAAAAATACAAATGGAAATTTTGGAACAACCCTACAAATATAGGTTTGTCAAAGAGTGCTTTAAAAGCCTTCACCAACCCACTATTATTAATGTTAGCATTGACAAACATAATGCTAGCCCACCATCATCAATGGTAGACTTATCTAACACATTGATAAACTTGACACAAAACAAATAATCGAAGCTGAATAATCAAATGAGTCGTTTGAATTCCCAAGCCTGAACAAGCTGTAATAAATTAATAATGATGCCTTCTAGAGAACTCAAAATCCAGCTCTGTAGAATGCATTGGAAAGCGAACTTAATTATCTTTCCAACGGTATATAGCTTGCACATTAATGCTAGCTTAATCAATACCAGATTTATTCCGAATTTTTCCTTTCTGCATTTAATCCAAATTGTGTATTTGGTTGCCTAATAGGTTGAATAATGCCCATAATACCTTATCTTCTCTCCAAGCCCAATTCATGATGTCTTGCATCTTGAATTGCATTTTCAATCCATATTTTCTTAATTAATCCATTTAATGCAGCTTGCATCTTTTTTGCTCCAGCTCTTGTAACTGAGCCTTTATGAATGTGCAAAGAATCACTTGAAGCTTTAATGGTATTCCCTTGATGGTTCTCATCATTCCCCCTCTCTTCAAAAGGATTTATCCTCGAATCTTCACCTACATCAAAAGCAGAAAGATCAGAAACATTAAAAGTAGCACTTACATTATACTCACCAGGGAGATCCAATTTGTAGGCATTGTCATTAATCTATGCAACCACTTAAAATAGACCATCTCCCCTTGGAAGCAACTTGGAACGCCTTTGTGCTGGGAACCTCTCCTTTCTCATATGCACCCACACCCAATCTCTAGGCTGAAAAACCACTTGCTTACGTCCTTTGTTGGCTTGAGTAGCATATTGTTCAGTTCTCTTTTCTATGTGTTGTCGTGTTCTCTTATGCAATTGCTTGACAAATTCAACTTCCTTTTTAACATCCATACTAGCACGCTCATTAATAGGTAAAGGTAATAAATCCAAAGGAGTTAATAGATTAAAACCATATACAATCTCAAATGGTAAAAATTTAGTAGTTGAATAGACAATTCTATTGTAAGCAAATTCAACATACGGCAAACATTCTTCCCAAGTTTTCAAGTTCTTTTGAATAATGGCACGCAACAAAGTAGACAGAGTTCTATTTACAACCTTAGTTCATCCACAGTATCCAACTGACCCTACAAAGTTTTCCAAAAGTGGCTCAAGAACTTAGCATCGCGATCTGAAACTATGCTCCTTAGTAATCCATGTAATTTGACTATTTCCTTGAAAAAGAAATTATCTATGTTTGTTGCATCATCAGTTTTGTGACATGGAATGAAATGTGCCATCTTTGAAAACTTAATAACAGCAACAAAAATAGAATCCTTTCCCCTTTTTGACCTAGGTAAACTCAAAACAAAGTTCATAGAAATATCAACCCAAGGTTCACTAGGTATTGGTAGAGAGTCATACAATCTATAGGGTAAAACTCTAAACTTAGCATGTTTACAAGTGATACTCTTCTCACATATTCTTTCAACATCATGTTTCATATATGGCAAAAAGAAGTATTCTTTTAAAACATCTAAAGTCTTTGCAATGCCAAAATGTCCCATTAAACATCCCCAATGAGCTTCATGCACAAGCAATTCACGCAAAGAGCTAGTAGGCACACACAATGTATTTTCTCTAAATAAGAACACATCATGCTTATAAAACTTACCAAATGAAACTTTCTCACAAGCATTAAACACATTAGCAAAGTCAGGATCATTAACATATAATTCTTTAATGTACTCAAATCTTAACAACTTTGCATTTAATGTAGAGACAAGTGCATATCTTCTAGATAATGCATCAACCACCACATTCTCCTTACCTTATTTGTATTTGATCACATAGGGAAATGGCTCAATAAATTCAACCCATTTGGCACGTCTCTTATGCAACTTACCTTGCCCTTTCAAATGCTTCAAGGACTCGTGATCAGTGTGTATAACAAACTCTTTAGGTAGAAGATAGTGTTGCCAAGTTTCTAATGCTCTCACCAATACATACATCTTCTTATCATATGTAAGATAGTTTAGAGCTGCTCCACTCAATTCTCACTAAAATAAGCAATTGGACGCCCTTCTTGCATTAAACCAGCTCCAATACCTATATCTAAAGCATCACACTCAATTTCAAAAGTTTTAGCAAAATTGGGTAAAGCGAGTAATGGTGCAGAAACCAATTTCTCCTTAATTAGATTAAATGCTCTTTCATGTTCTCTACCCCACTTAAATCCCACATGTTTTTTTTCACAATTTCAATCAATGGTGCAGCAAGGGTGCTAATATCTTTCACAAATCTTCTATAAAAACTAGTCAAATTATGGAAACTTTTTACCTCACTTACACTTTTAGGTATAGGCCACTCTTTAATAGTCTTTACCTTCTCTTCATCAACCTCAATTCCTTTAGCACTTACAAATTAGCATATAACTTTTCCTTCTTTAAAACAGTCAATACACTTTGCAAATGTTCAATGTGTTCATCTAAGCCTTTGCTATAGATCAAAATATCATCAAAATAGACAACTACGAATTTACCAATAAAAGCACCTAAAACATAGTTCATTAACCTCATAAAAGTGCTAGGTGCATTAGATACCTAAATGGCGTCACTAACCACTCATATAAGCCATATTTTGGTTTAAAGGCAGTTTTCCACTCATCTCCCTCTTTAATCCTAATTTGATGATATCCACTTTTAAGATCAATTTTACTAAACACACAAGAACCATGCAATTCATAAAGCATGTCATCAAGTTTAGGAATATGATGTTGATACTTTACAATGATTTTATTAATTGCACGAAAGTCAACACACATCCTCCATGTGCCATCTTTTTTGAGCACTAGTAAAACTGGTACCGCACATGGACACCCTCACATATCCCTTTGTCAAGAGTTATTCAACTTCCCTTTGAAGCTCTTTTGTCTCCTCGAGGTTACTTCTATATGCGAGTCTATTAGGAATGGTAGCTCCATGGTCTAAGTCTATTTGATGCTCAATTCCCCTAATAGGTGGCAAACCATTAGGGACTTCATTTGGAAACACATCATCAAAGTCCTGCAAAAGAGTCACAATAGCGTTAGGCAAAGAAAAGTTAAGCTTATTGGTATGTAAACAAGCCTCTTTGCACAAAAGTACAATGATAGACTGTTTTGAAAAGAAAGCCCTTTTAACCTCATTCTCTTTTGTAAACAAGTTCACTTGCTGCCTCTGCCTCTCTTTTCTCTCAACAATATTTTTTCTATCTTTTCACTTGTTTTTCTCTCAATCTCATTTTCTTTTGCACTCTCATTCTCTTTTTTGTATCACTCTCTTTTTGTATTGACATTTGATCCTCATACGCTTGCCTAGGTGTTAATGGTGCAAGAGTGATTTGCTTTTTATTCATTACAAAAGAATATCTATTTAAGTAACCATCATGTGTCACACGCCTATCATATTGTCAAGCTCGCCCCAAAAGAATATGTCTAGTATACATGGGAACTACATCACATAGAACTCCATCCTTGTATCTTCCAATTGAGAATGAAACCAGCACTTGTTTATTTATTTTAACTTCCCCACAATCATTCAGCCATTGTAGCTTATATGGCCTAGGATGTTTCAAAGTTTCATACTACATACCTCATCTTTGATGTGGCATCTAGTATGAAAGATGTTATCACGTTGTACCTCTGCATCTTCTTTTACTTGCACATTGAGAGCACGCCTAGCAACTATCAATTTACCATCAACAAGATACTCTACACCATCATTAACATCCTCCAAAGGTGGCATAGGATCATCATCTGATTCACTCTCGGTTTCAATATTTCCATCATCCCTCAAGATCATTACTCTCTTATTTAGGCACTGAGATGCAATATGACATGTCCCCAAACATTTAAAACACTCAATATCTCTATTTCTAGAGTGTTGGGAATCAGATTTATCTTTACTTTGGTTGCCTCCCTCTTTATGATCCTTGAATGGCTCAATCTTAGGCTTTGAAATAGCCTTTTTATCTTTACTCCATTTTGACTTCCATGAGGAAGATGAACTCAAATTGGTTCTAGTGGAGCCTTTGTTTTTCAGTTGTCGTTCCACTTTCATGGCCATGTGAACCATGTCTTCCATTTCAACATAGTGCTGCAAATCAACCACATTAGCAATATCTTGATTTAAACCATGTAAAAATCTTGTCATAGTGACCTCTCGTTCTTTTTCAATGTTGGCTCGAATTATGGTTATTTCCATCTCTTTGTGGTAATCTTCCACACTTGTGGAACCTTGTGTAAGACTTTGAAGCCTTTGGTGCAGCTCCCTATAATAATAACTAGGAACAAATCTCCTCCTCATGATGGCCTTAATCTCCTCCCAAGTGTTTATAGGCCTTTCATGATTTCTTCTCCTACTCAAAACAAGTTGATCCCACCAAATAATAGCATAATCAGTAAATTCAACAGCAACTAGTTTTACCTTTTTCTCCTCACAGTAGTTGTGGCAATCAAATTCTAGCTCCACCTTTTTTTCCCACTCCAAATAAACTTCCGGATCATTTTTACCTTGAAAAGAAGGAATTTTTAGTTTGATACTCACCAAATCATGATCTATACATCTTGCCCTTCTCTCATCTCTTCCACTCATGTCAACAGTGGCCTGATCATCAAAATTATCTAAGTCATCACCATCTTCTTCTCAAATGGCAGCACACCTTTGATTAGCTTTTACATTAGGAGCTGTTGGTTGTTGCCCCCTTTGTAGATTGGCTATGACTCCAATTTGTCATGGATCTCTCTAAACATTAGATTCATGCTCTCAAATTGTTGTTGCATGGCCTTGAGCATAATTGATTGGTCTATAGCTTCTTCATCTTTTGACATATTTGTGATCTGAAAAGAATATTAGCAAAAAGATCTCCCAACACTCCCTCACGTGTTTCACTCAATTTGATGTCACTTAACTCTCGTGTTTTAACACACAAATTGGCTTTTTCCCTCTAACAATCTCACAAACTTTTACCTTTTACCACACTTAGTTCGCTCTTTTAGTTCTTTATTGAACTAAATAAACACAATCAAGAAAAAAAAACCCAAGTGGCACACCAAATATGACAATCTAGCACACTAACAAAGAAAATAAATTCAGAGAACACAAAGAATGAAAAGGAAATTGAAGAAATGAAAGCAAGCAAGTGAGGCAACACAATTGATATTGCGTGTAAACAATGTCAAGGAAAATGAATAACTAAAATTCAATTTGATGAAAGTAGAAATACTTGAATCCTTTTGTAATCTTTTTTTTGCACGTTTTTTCGCTCTTTTTTTTATAATAAAAATAAATAAGACATTCAAACTTGATTAGAAATTAGCTCTGATACGAAATGATACGAAATACCACAATAAAACTTTGAAACTCACACTTAAATTGTAAATTCAACTTTCTAAGAAAGTTCTAAACAGATTTATGACAAACAAAACCTTGACCCAATACTTAAGAAAAGCATGAACCAAAGGTATAGAGAATGATATTGACGCCACACTCAAGAAATAGATGAGAAGGTGAGTGATAAGTCTAAATTTGAAACGCCACAAGAATGCAAATTCTTGATAAGTTCACTAGTTCTCAAAAGATCCAAAGAAAGAATAATCTTTCAAATTCAAATAACATTAATCTCTTAATTGTCATACATAGCGAGGTTGCTGAATTTAAATAGACTAAAAGAAACCCAAGATCCTAAAAATACAAATGGAAACATTGGAACAACCCTACAAGTATAGGTTTGTCAAAGGGTGCTTTAAAAGCCTCACCAACCCACTATTATTAATGTTAGCATTGACAAATATAATGCTAGCCCACCATCATCAATGGTATACTTACCTAATACATTGATAAACTTGACACAAAACAAATAAATGAAGTTGAATAATCAAATGAGTCGTTTGAATTCCCAAACCTAAACAAGTTATAATAAATTGATCATAACTCCTTTTAGAGAACTCCAAATCCAGCTCTGTAAAATGCATTGGAAAGATAACTTAATTATCTTTCTAAGAGTATATAACTTGTACATTAATACTGCCTGAATCAATACCAGATTTATTTCGAATTTACCTTTTCTGCATTTGATCCAAATTGTGTATTTGGCTGCCTAATAGGTTGAATAATGCCCACAACGTATTGTCTTCTCTCCAAGCCCAATTCATGATGTCTTGCATCTTGAATTGCATTTTCAATCCATATTTTCTCAATTAATCCATTTAATGCAGCTTGCATCTTTTTTGCTCCAGCTCTTGTAATTGGACCTCTATGAATGTGTAAATGATCACATGAATCTTTAATGGTATTCCCTTGATGGTTCTCATCAATTTCAATTCTTTGATCTTCTCAATAATTCAGACATGCAGAAACATAATTAATTAAATTGAATTTCTATTTTTATTAAATAAATTAAGAGATCCAAATTTATCTATAAATTATATAAAAAAATGCAAACGAAATACTAAAAATTAATAATTTCAATAAAAAAACATAAAGCAAATTAAAAGTTAGAAGATCAAATGAGTAAAGAATTTAATAAAGTTAAATAATTAATAAAAGATTTTAATATTGAAGATCATGATATATTAAAGTAAAAAATTATTAATATAATGAATAAAAATTTAGTAAATATAAGATTAAACAAGTTAGAGATTCAATTAAATAAAATAGAAATTTAGTACTAAATTTGTTATAAATATAAATAGAAAACTTCAAAATAATTGAAGTACTTGCAGCGTAGCCTGCGGTTTAAAACAAAACTTTAAAACTTATTAATTTTTTTTTATAAATATTAACGTTTTTGAGGATTTAAAAATTTATAACTGTAACGTATAGTTGATGTACCATAAGCTTTGCCCAAATAAGTTAAATCATGTATAGTAGTGCCGTACAACAACGAAAGGGAAGAAATATTCTACAAATATCTTTAAAACTAAACGTGGACGGTGGATGAGAGTATTGGGCCCATGCTCGCAAGAAATCATAAAAAATTAACAACCAAACAAACGTTCAAGAGATTTGAGAATTTGATAAAATTTGAGATTTAAAGAGTATCTGATAAGATGATATTCACTTGCAGCTTAAAAATAATATCATCTCAACCGTTCCTGACTCAATTCTTGTTACCTCATTCTCATCCTTTTCTCAGCTTCATCAATTCAATGCCGCAGAAATTCTCACAGTCACAGTCACATGGCGACCCTCTTTCTATCTTCAAGCTTTCTTCTTCCCCTCTCTTCTCATAAGCTCTGGCAGTGGCACCCACCTCGAAAAAACTTGAGTTTCACAATCTGCTGTGCTTCTTCTTCTTCGTCCAATAAATCATCTTCGTCATCATCATCATCAACAAGGTCTAGTAGAAAAGTGAAGAGCAATGAAGAACTATACAATGATTTAAGAGAATTTTTGTCGACAGTTGGGCTTTCTGAGTCTCATGTACCTTCTATGAAGGAGCTTTCAGCCCATGGAAGGTTTCTTTTTATTAGGGTTTACATGTATTTAAAAAGAATAAAAGACAGAACTATGATTTTTGGTAATAACGGTTTAGTTTTACATTTTAAACTGAACCCTTATGGTAATTTTACGTTATAATTAAACCCTTTTAGAAGCTTCAGTAAATAATGTAGAAAAAGGAAGCATATAAAGAGAGACAAGTGTTATTTTTTTTTTTTATTGAAACAAATTTTCAGTAGTTATTGGGTTGGGCTTTCAATTTTAGAAGGGGAATTTGAATTGAATCAGTCGTTTTGTTTAGTAAGGTTTTATGACAGTCAGTGGGTACCTGACGCTTTTCAAAGCAAAAGATTAAAACAAACTTGATGATAATAAATCTTAACTTTCTCTTTCAATGCTATAATGAAGCTTTATTTGTATGTTCATTGTATCTAGTTGAAGGGGAAAGAAATTTGAAGCTATATGAACTGATTTTATGCCTTTTATTGATTGTTGAGCCATAAAAGAATTGTACGGCAGTAATTTAGTTTCCAACAAATGAATTGGAAGTTTGACTTCTTTCCTTATTGTTTAAATGATCTATAGGGATGACCTTGCAAACATTGTCAGACGAAGAGGTTATAAATTTATTAGACAGCTTCTTAAAAGTTCAACAAAACCCGGCTTCAACGGGTTTGTTGCGGAGAAGAGCTTAGCAGGTCAAACAAATGTAACCTTCTTATGTTCATGAGTTCTCAATTTAGAATAATTCTGCTTTCTATTGATACCTTATGTAATTTAAAAGGTCAGGATGAAAAAGTAGCTAATGAAGTTGAAGATGTTTCATTGTCAGTTGAAGTTTCCAGTGTAAGAGACTGTTTTCCAAGTATAAATACTTATCCAACTGTCAATTCTGTTGACCCTGATTACATGCGTATAGAATCTTCAGCCAATTCATTGTTGCAGGAAACTGAGTCATCTAATTTGAACAGTCAGAATAAGAATGTGGACAATTCAGTTGAAAACATTTCCCTATCAACTGATGTTTCTTTCGTGAAAAACCCTTCTGAAGGGTCATGCATTAATACAGACCTCCACTCTGATGTCTATAGTTTGCCGCCTACAGAATCTTTATCTGATCCATCCTTTGTGGGAGAGGTCTCACCCAATTTAAATGGTCATTATGAGAAGGCAGGTAACGTAACTGAAACTTTTTCCTCATTAGCTGATTCTTCAATCTTGGAAAATCATTCCAGCAGTTCAAACATAAGCCCATCTCTCAATTTGGATGAACATGGTTACCTATCCTTACAATCTTCAGACATGGAGGAAAAGGTTGCAAATTTTATTCAGAATGGAGATTTGGACATAATAGAAGGTATGTTTTTTATATGCTGTAGTTTACATCCATCCATATCCCAACTTCTCATTTTTACAGTTTATATTGAGTTGATTATTTGGAGCTGCTTGATGCTCAAATAATGCTTATGGCATTTTTAAATGAAATTGATTTTGAGAATAGACAGGGCTATGATATTGAATGGGAGTGCACTGACATTCAAGCAGATTGCCTCTTTCGCAACTGTAAATCATCCTCTTAGGTTAGTTTTGGTACATTGAAAGTGTCTGATCTGTAGCTAATATATTATCAATTTATGAATTCTTGGACTATTTAAATTCTATTTTTTCTTTTTAATGTGTGTTTGCATTGTGGAATAAATAAATAATTAAACATGTGTTTGACAAAAATATGCCCATTTGAGTAGTAATTTACTACTTTGTAAAGCCATAATGGCCCGCCATTCCACTGTTTCTGGCCTATTTGGGAAAGTTAAGGTTTGTATATTCAGTAGTTAATATAAGACTATTTAAATTAATTTTGCACGCCTTAACGTGATCATATGAATGGTGAATGACCTAGTACCATAATAGCTTTTTGCTAGAAACAGCAGCACTTTTGAATATAAGCATAATTATTATGCTCCATGACTTAAACCATTCTCTTATTTTCCTCTTTCTGGATTTTTGGCCATGTTATGGAATACTGAATGCTTCTGACAATTGAAGTTATTTATTTGTTGCTCCAAACAAGAACACTTGATGCAAAGGATGTGTGAAAAATTTGCACCTTTCTCTTGCACATAGTTTCAAAAATAGTTTTGTTGTACAATGCAACGTCTTCTATCTTAATCCTTTTAGTCTGGTAATTGATTTCCTCATCTGTCATAATGTGAGCTTAACATTAATAATATCTTTTACACACTTTTTATCATGTATGAATGTTATTTTCAGTGAGGACCATTTGGGAACAGGAGTAGGAGGAGCTGATTTTGACAGCTTGGAGGTTGAGGTCATTGTATGTTCTGTATTATAATTTTATGATCTTGATTGATTACACATTTGACATGTAGGTCTTGAATTTTGTGTTTCGTGGTACAGGGAAGGGAGAATCAACTCGAGATTGATCATCTAAAATTTATGCTGGTACAAATAGTTGTGCATCATTCCCACTCACTAGTTTGTTCTACGTAGTACGAGGTTTTATTATGCAGACCAACTTATTGGATTGTTGTATCTTTTGGCATGCTTAGCATCAAAAGGAGATGGAATTGTCTCGGTTGAAGGAACAGATTGAGAAGGAGAAGGTATATACTGATTTTTGAAGGCTTGTTTTTTTTTTTTTTTTTTTTTTTTTGTGTGTGTGTGTTGCTAGGGCTGGCATTACAGTGTGGAAGTTGCTAGATTCTCATTTCATGCCCATTCCATGGGCCATTCAAAGATATTAACGACATGTCTCCCTTTTAATATAGTTGAAGACATTAAACAAAATATTTCAGAACTGGACTGTTAGACATTCATATGTTGACGAGGCTTTCCAAATAACTGGTTTATGTCCTTCAATGTGGGATGATCTAATTTCTGTAGCATGTGATAGTCTAAAAGGAACCAACACCTTAGTTCATCTTTAGGGCTTGTCTATGAATTTTTGGTAGAAAGCGCTTGTATTGTGCTTGTTATCTGCCATACGAAAAGACATATGCAATTTCAATATTTCACATTTGGTTCTTTTAAAGGTTTCCGATAAAACTTCCTCTAATTCAAGAATAGAAGATAAAGCTGGGGTAGTTCTGGGTATCAAAAAGAGAAAGAAAACAATGGAAGAAAGAGTTTTCATGTTTTCTGCACCAAACATTTCATTTTCCATTTGCGCAACGTAGTATTTATTGTTTATAAGATATTGAAAAGTATGTTGTTGCCAGAATGGATTTCAGCCTTCTGTTAACACTAAACTGAAGTATTTTCCTTTTCCTTTGGCCTTCAGCTTGCTTTGTCTGTTTTGCAAGCCAAGGCTGTAACAGAAATCAATAAAGCTGAAAAACTTATCTCGGATAAAGATGAAGAATTTATTGCTGCTGAAGAAAGTCTTTCAGGACTAGAAGTGGTATGACATGTACTTTGTGGCTAAAATTTGTTTATTAGGCCTTTTCTTCTTCTTCTTCTTTTTGTTTTCCTTCCCCAAATTGAATAATTTATGAAGTCTGATCATTTTGGTGGTGATCGGATGCTTCTCTGGAAATTCTTGAACACTACATTGGAGTGTCATATATGTATTGATTATCACAATCAGAGTTGAAAAACATCTTTGGCAAAGAATAAAATCATTTAAGATTGTGCATCGCTTACTTTTAAGTTGATGATTGAGCTACATTCCAATTGACCATAAAACATGATGATTGAGGTGATTTCCAGTTTGGTTGAAGAGCCCTTTAATTTTGATTCTTTCAATGAATGTACATATTTAAAATGCTGTATTAATGCTCACTATCCCGTTGTGCCTAAGCTGTTTTAGTGTAGTTTTGTCCATGCAACATATCTATAATCTAAAATTTTGGATGATGTCAGAGTGCTACCAGCTTATATACAAGTCGTGAGTTACATTTTCACATTTTGATTTATTTATCTGTTTCGCCTAGGAATAATAATGTTGTTAGAGCTCTCATTTTATGAGTGGCTTAACTTAGACACAGAGAGAGAGAGAGAGAGAGAGAGGAATATTCACATGTAATTGTTATGAATGGTTGTAATCTTGGGAGAGGAAGAGATAACTGTTTATATTGCCTTGCGCCAATCAAATGAAGTATCTGGTTTCCATATCTGCAATGCCAGCTGACAGAGGTCAATTTTTCTGATTTTATTAGGTGGAGATCCAATACTCAGGAGATGGTGAAATTGTGGAGATAGCAGGCAGTTTCAATGGTTGGCATCATCGGATAAAAATGGATCCTCTGCCATCTTCTAGTATCATTGAACCCATTAGATCAAGGTGTTTGTTGTTCTTTCATTTGTCTGATTCATACCCTCATATCTAGTTCTTTTATTTTTTGGTAGGTGTTGCTATAATCAGAATCAGATATTTAACTTTTTATATTGCATTAGTTAATGTTTTATGGTTTCCCCTCATTAACTGAGACTTCAATTTTGTGAAGTTGCTGAATTTCTATTTCAGCAACTGTTCCCTCATTTCTGATGTCAAAATTCTTGGTGATTAATGATCAGGGCTCATTCAGTTATTTTGGAAGTGTATTGGTAATTTGTCCAGTTTAAGGATGTTCAATACATATGCTACATTTTTTTAAAAAATTAATCCAATTCAAGGAATCTGTAGTCTGCACAGAGAGTATGGTAGGTTTCTTCCTTTAATATCTATACCTTTTGCTCAACTTTATGCAGGCTTAGTTTATTATATAATACCCATCTGATATATTAGATAATCATGCAAATTAAGGGAAAAGCCTACGAGCTGACAAGAAACACAGTTTGCATCTACTTTAGTATCAATAGGGATTATTACCACATGATGGACCTTGGGAAATAGCCCAGGAACATTTGAGCCAAGTTTATATTTTTTCCCCGATGATTGGTATTTGAGGTTAAATCAAGACAGTAGCTGATATAGTTAAATGCATTTTGAAGTCTAGGTAGCTGATATAGTGAAATGAGTTTTGAAGTCTATGCCTTTCAGCCTCTTGGCTACAATTAGGATTTCTGAAGCCAAACCTGCCTCACTTGACATTGTAAGAGTAAGATATTCATTGGTGAAATAGTAATTGATGCTAATTTACTATCTGTGAATCACCAGTGTTTTGAAAATAAACTCTTATCAAATTTCATGCTTTATGCGGGTTTTGCATAATTCTTTCCCTTTTTTTTTTTTGGGTTACTTGTCATTCCTAACTGGGAAAGAAATATGCTCATTACAATAACATTTTACCAGGAAATCCAGACTTTGGTCAACGGTGCTATGGCTTTATCCTGGGACATATGAGGTTTGATCATACAACAGTTCCTTAGTTTAATTCTGAAGATTACTTTGAGTTCAGTTATAAGCAACTTTCTTGTGGCCAATATTGACTGATAAGTTTACTTGCTATTAGCATCAAATGCATGATAACATTTGCTTTTTAGTTTTCTTTGTCATGTCAGAAACAGTTGAGATTTTCCAAAAGTCTTGAGCTGCTGCTCAAATATGAGTAGGTCCATCTCTGATGTTCCCCGGGTGCTCTTTGCTTAATGATATCAGAAGTTTTTCTTGATGATAATATATTTCTGATCAATACTTGTTCGGAGCGTACTTGTTAACTTAATTTGGTGTTTTCAGACGAAAATGAATCTAGATGCACATCTAGTCCAAAACTTTTTAGGAGGAGCTAAGAAGATGCACTTCAGTATAAATCCTCTTGTTCTGTCCATAGTTTCTTCACCCTTCACCCTTGTAGTTCTGAAAGAAGCCTTTACTGAGTGAAAAATGGAAAAATAAGTGCTCTTTCATTTAGTTTTTCTGCACTTCTGGTGACGTTAGTATGTTTATCTTGTTTTCTTAGTATTGACAGATGTCCAGCCAGTATGAAAGCATAGACTTATGTTTGTTCAATTTGAAATGAAGATTTACATATACAAGTTTCATGCCAGCACGTGCTTTAGATGTACCTTTTAGATGGAACGAGAGTCACGTGATCTGCCTTCCATTTTGACAGCAATCGGAGTGCTAATTATAGTAGGTGCTGACAGAGAAACAACGCACATAGACCAAGAAGTGAATTATATACTTATATATTAAGCTAACAATGAGTATAGCCTGTGGAACCACTTGAAGTAGGATGAAGAGTGAAGGAAATAAGATATGGCTCCAGACTTGATCCTCCTTTGCGGTTGGGGAACAGGATCAATGACATTTTGCAGCCATTTTTGTGTTTTAGTAGCTAAGAATACACACTTAGCCTACCTAAGAGATAATTTATTAGGTGTTTTGTATAAGTGAACAAACAAACACAACGAAATTTGGTTAGCTGAATTGTTGATAAAAGATTTTCAAGAAATTTTGCTACTTCAAGAAATTAGGACAGAGAGGTGAGGGTTGGCACTGACACTATGTTTTCCCCATAACAGAAAAGGTTTAGGATTGGGGGGAAAAAAAAAAAGAACTAAAATTAATGTTTTATTTGTCAATCAAGACAGAAGCACCAAAATAAGAATAGGATGATTCCCCTGAATTTCCTGTTTATTATAAGAATGATTATTGCCCACCATGAAACCAGTGCCTATCTCATGCTGAGTAGAAAATATAAAAGAAGACAAGATAGCCTTATCAACACACTAGGGAAGACCAACAAAACCAACAACTCATCATCAACGAAGCACAATCTACAGCAAACAGCTCTTTAATTTCAATGTGCATTGTAACAAGAGAACACATAATAACGGGGCAAAATGCTTAAACATACCAGATCATATTACCCAGAGAAAATATAGCAATATATTGTTGACAGAATCGACACAATGAAGCTAGGAAAATTAAGCTCAAAGAGATGCAGACTGAGAGTCAAACTGAGGGTGAGCAAGGCTGAGAGCTCTTAATCGACCACTATGGGGACAAAATTAGGAACACGTGATTCACCGTTGTTTTAGTTGACTGAATTTACTGA
Source organism: Citrus glauca (assembly GCA_029633175.1). NCBI lineage: Eukaryota > Viridiplantae > Streptophyta > Magnoliopsida > Sapindales > Rutaceae > Citrus > Citrus glauca. The sequence goes on along the minus strand of JAQOOD010000006.1, from coordinate 8,435,627 downwards.
AAAATTCAGACAAATAACGCGTTGTAGTTGCTGCAGCTTTTCACGGCAGTACCAGTAGGAATTCCCTGCTGGCCCCCTCTGATACATGTAATATGGGCGATATCACTCTACTCAGTGGATTGCAGATGCACAAGGGATAGTTGCTCTACTCTCGATTAATTTTTTTTTTTTTTGAATGGGTGTTAGACTAGGGACATTTGCTCCACTCTAATACGACGTTTATATATGAGGACTAATTGTGAGATAGATAGTTGAATAGTTGTATATTTAGTGAGGAAGAGTTCAGCCCATATAGGACTACAATAATCATGGACATGAAACACTAAAGTTCCCTGTTTGGTTTTAGCAGGAAACACTAAAGTTCCCTGTTTGGTTTTAGCAGGAAAGAATATCTGAATTGTAGATGATACTTGTGATTACCCGGTATCCCTTGGGGGAATTGCTTCCAATGTCATCACTTGCCAGATAAGCATGTATAATCTGGCAATTCTGGACAGTACTGGCCATACTCTTTATGAATAATATGTTGCAGCAAGAAGGCCATCATTTATTCTTATTTTCATAGGTGCAGCCCTTTTGGGAGGATGCAAGAAACTGAGGCAAAGGCCCATATAGTATGTGCATGATTTCTGAATTTCTTGCAGCTGCTAGAAGTAGCTTCTATTTAACATCTTATCTAGGTTTTCTGTTTGAGATATCTTTTGTTTTCAATAATTGTTTCTGTGGAGTTGAGTTTTTAACATTTTGTTGATTGTAGATAAAATTCATTGTCGATGGTCAGTGGAAGGTTGATCCTCAACGAGAGTTGGTTACCAAGGGTGGCATTTGTAACAACATTCTTCGAGTGATATGAATGTTGGAGAGATTTTTTATTTTCTTGTGATCCCCAAGGTAAATTGATTATTTACTTGTGTGTAAATATCGAATCAAAATCCCATTTGAGTACTGCCAAATTGTTGTGTTGTCTCTCTGAAATCTTATTCTGAAACCTTTAAGTGGATATCATGAGGAGTCAATAGGAAATTTTGCACCAACTGCTATTGGAATTTTAGACATTTCTCTTATCTTCTGAAACCTTTAAGTGGATATCATGGGGAGTCAAATGGGAAATTTTGCACCAACTGCTATTGGAATTTTAGACATTTCTCTTATCTTCTGTCAATTGTATAAACTATGAGTTCTCAATCGTGTGCTATTAACTAGTAGATTTGATCTTTAAATCGCAAGCCATATGTGTGGGGAGTATTGTTTTCTGACAGCTGTAAAATTTAAGAAAATTTCAGATATATTCCTGATTAAGATATCAAGTTGCTTAAACTTTGCAGTGCCTTTTTTTATCTTCCCTTTGTGCATGTTATTAATATACCATTATTATTATTAGGCGAAACATAGAATACTTACGGTTCATATTGCACAGGGAAAAGTGATGGATCGGTTAAATCACATATGCTATCTGGTGGGAAATAACAAAGGTGGATGCTTGCTTGCATGCTGATTCATTCAGCTTGTGGATTGACGCGGTGCAGAATAATGAATTAGCTTAATAGGCTTAAATGTCTTTTTCCTTTTTTTAACACATGTTCATTTGGATAAGTATTTTATATTAGGGAAAAAGGGTCACTGTCAATGCCTGAATAATCCCCGGATTCGTAGGGGGAGGTGGCATGGTCAAGAACAATAACAGGTGCTGGTGGTGCTAATATACAATTGTCTTGAACAAGGTAGTTGCTAGGAATGTATTTTTCTGGTGCTGATTAAATAAAAGTTTCAAGTGTCCGACTCTTTTTTCTTCAATCATTTGAATTATTTATTTTTTTCAAAATTATTTACGAGGCAGGATTTGTTGAGTAGTAAATTATTATGCAGAGTCTTGCTGCAATATTTGCCCAGCAGCCACTCTCAGAATCATTTTACATTGAACTTGAAACGAAAGTAGTTCTTTTATCTAATGTGCAAATCTATATTTAGAACTTAGAAGCTCTCCTTTTTGAATCGAAGTTGCTGAACGATTATAAGTATTGAACATACTAAACAGAGCAGAAACTTGGAGGTTAAAATGCTGAACCATGGCTGGAAGGCCAGCTAATGAATGGACAGAGTAACGTGCAACTGTTCAAGTAAAGCTCAAGAAGTCGGTAATCTTTGTAATATTTGATTACAAGTGGGAGAGCGTGTTGAGACCACGTGGAGAAGGTCCCATGTATCTGATATTGGCTTTGGCGTGTCTCTTTCTCCACCTCATTCTCCTCTTTATCACTTCTAGCATCAACCAAAGGCAACATGTAAAATTCAGTTACTTGTGAAACAACAGTCAAAATCCCTACTTCCTATTTTCAAATGGCTTTGGTAACTACTGCTACTGAAACTCTGTGTCTGAAGAACCCATTTGCAAACTTACTAACCCCTTCATTTCCCATAGCTGCAGCAGCAGCAGCAACTTCTGGGTTTTTGCCTTATGCATTGTCTGCTATAATGAAGGAGAGAAGGGGTTTGCTCTGTCGGTCTTTTGCATTAAAGAATGAGGTTATTGAAACTGCTGATGGAGCTCAACAAGTAGAAGAAGAAGAAGAAGAAGAAGAAAAGAAAGAGATGGAAAAGCCTCGAGAGACACTGCTTTACTCCATCGCTCCTCTACCTTTGCTATTCGTTGCTGCTCTTCCTGGAGGTGTGATTTTATCATGCATTATCCTCTCAGCTACTTTGCAACTACGTTTTCATCTCAGAAGTATATGTTATGGTAACGATTGTTAGGTGCTAGGTAGCTCAATTTCAGACCTAGTGATTTTCCCTGCATTTGTTCTTATAAGTTGTATTAATTGCAAGTTTTCGTAATTGATCCTGAATGGAGTATGGTAGCAAGTAATTACATAGGGCATCTTTTATGGCATGTTGGATTGAATGGGGATTTGGTTTTTGGGGTAACCTTGATAATTGGCTTCTATGAGTAGAACTTCATATTTTGTACCTTTTAAATTCAGGATGCCATTCTTGATGGAAAGTTTATGATTTCAGACAACCCAGGTTTCTCTGTCACAAAGCATTTACCTCATATTGCTGCATTAGGCATTTAATTGGGTGTTAATGAGTTTTGTAATTTACACATCTTAACACATATGTTTTGGTTTAAATATCTGGACAACAGCTGGGACCGTAAGAGCCCTTTTTGGGCCTTTTGTTGAGCTTGTGAAGTTGTGGAATCTTCCTGACTGGCTTGTGCATTGGGGTCACCCGGGCAACATGGTACCTAAATCTTCCTTTCTGATTTCCTCGATTGATCTACTTAATAACTCTAACTTGCAAGTTTCTTATGTTTATTTTTCTTTCCCTAAATTCTCAGGCAGTCGTGCTCTTTGCTATGGGTGGTTATGGAACTTATCTGGGTTTCCGCATACGCTATTCTGATGATATGGTAAGCAACTCATTGCAACATATGTTAATCAGCTAAGCCTTTTAATTGTCACAAATCACCTTGATTAATTGTTTTGAGCATTTCAGGAGGAGAAGGCCAAGGCCAAAGACTTGCACCCAAAGCTTCTTGGTGGGATGTTCTTCTTCTTTGCTCTCGGAGCAACAGGTGGAATTACATCACTCCTAACTTCAGATAAACCTATCTTTGAAAGGTAATTTGCAAATTAACATTTCTTCAGAGACAATTAGTACTTGGACTTAGCTGGGTTCTATATTTCCTTTGCAGTCCGCATGCTGTCACTGGTTTCATTGGCCTTGCACTCCTCACCATACAAACTATTTTGCCAGCATTATTTGAGGTGATATATAAATTTACTAGTACATACGCATTTTGTGGACCTTCACTACCAGCAAAGTTTTCTTATTTCTTCCTTCATAATCATTTACAGGGTAATCCTGGATTAAGGAATGTTCATGGGATCTTGGGTAGTGGGATCATGACGTTGTTCCTCATCCATGCTGCCCTTGGACTTCAGCTCGGCCTCAATTACTAACAATATTATTTTGCCGATTCATTCACCTGGGACCTTGTTGTTATTCATTCTCTCATTCTTGCTCTATGGCTTGTAGCTAGGGCAAAAGAGACAGGAAAAACATTACGCAAATTGGGATGGTATTTTTACCATAAAATTTTCATTGCTTGTATCTACATAAAGCATGTAAGTTCTTGTCTTAAGACCTCATTTATCGACACTTGTCTTAAGACCTCATTTATCAACAATGTAAAAGCAAATTACAAAAGAAGTTGCTGTAATCTATAGAAGTTGCTAGCTAGTCGGCACGGACGTGTTGAGAAGAACAAATATAGTTTTGTTTACGGTTATTCTTTTATTTACCAAGTTGTACTGACAGTAACCGTTTAACGTACGCCTAACATATTGAAAACATTAACGCCCGCCAAGTTCTGTCATCTTTAACAATTAATTATCATTGACCGGCTAAAATATTGTTGTCCCAACTGCAGTAGCATTTGTTTTTTTCATTTGAAATCTAAATGAATATGAATTTTATTAAAGTTGAATAGGTTTGGATGTATATATTTGAATGACACATTATTTTTCTTTTTTCATCATCTAAAATAAGTGTCAAGTTGTTAGTTTTCTGAAAAAGACAACATCTGCATATGATATTTTGACATATATAACCTTATAAATATTAATAATATTTATATTTATTTATAAAACAAAGATAAGTTATAAATAAATTATTTGATTAATTAAAAATTGATAATGTGTACTTTAGTAAAGGATGAAAAATAAAAATTATATCTAGCACATATATTTTTTGACATTAATATATGATACGTATAAAGTTATTTTTAGTATATTATATGATATCTTTCTTACTAATTACGTACACCAACCAATTACTATTTAATCATTTGAGTTAAAATTAATGTATTAAATAATATTTAAAATCTATTAGAAAAATTATATTTATAAATATAAAGAGATGACTTAGTGTAAAGAGCACTCACCAAAAGGTCTATTATGTTTAAAATTCTCATTAGTATAACAAAAAATTTAAATGGATAAATAAAAATAATAAAAAGAAATAAATGTATTTGATAGGGGTGTTAATGAGAGAGAATATTAAAACTCTATTAAGATATTTTATTAGTTAGATAAAAATTAGAATATTTAACTTTTTTTATTCACACCTAAACATTTTATAATCATATATAAGTTAATAGAAAATAAATAAATTAAAAAAATTTTAAATAAAAATTCAAACTTTTAGAAAAAAAACAAACAACCCTACATCATGAGTCAACTTTCCAGGTACCGTTTTTTCTCATATAGTGCATGCACAAAATCGGTACAACTAGTTTTTAATCAATCATTAGACTGTGTATTGCCACCATCGGTATCTTCCGAATCAACCCTTCCAGCATCCCCCTTGTCAAAATCTTCTTCCCATTCCTCAAAGTCATCCAGATCAGAGCCATCCAAGTCTTGATCTGATTCCATCCTGGAATTATCAGGTAGATTGATTTAATGGATCCCTTGATTCATACAGTAGAATAACCAACCCCTCTCAAACCGGAATCTTCATTTATGTGGCGAGGAATTTTAACTTTTCGATATCTACCTGCACACCAACCTTTGAAGTAATAGTTGGCAGTATATGCCAAAGCCAATAGCTTCATGGTAGATTTAGCCAACATTTATCCTGCTTTACTTTAATCTGAATAGCCACTTTATCTTGCTTCACATTTGCAAGCTCCTCAATATAACACTGCCTAACTAGATCCATCTGTTGTTCAAAGTCTCTTAAGTAACAAAAGTTCTTTTTTTCTCTCCTAAGCTTGTTCCAAAATTAGACTCGTAGAAAGCCTCAGCCTATTGACTCAAAGTTCGCATTTCTAGCTCACGTGCTCTATAGTTTTAAGAGCCGTATTCATGGCTGATATTGTTGCTTAAAAAAAGTTTTGCAGTGAAAATACAACATATATAATTACTCTTATCTACAAATCGTATCTTATTTTTACGTTGTAGTAAGTAAGGCTCCTAAGTTACTATCAATCACTGCCAATTTTGTTAAATCACACTACAATAAAAATAAATTATTATGACAGAATTTTTGTGATAGATGTTTAAAAATTAGTCATTTATCATAAAAATATGATAAATTTGTGATAAAATTTTTATATATTATAAAAGTATGATAGATTTGTGATAGGTTACTTATCTATCACGTCTACATAATAGCATATTAATATTTTATGAAACGGTGAGTTTTGAATGAATTAATTTAGGCGACACCGTATCTTGAAACCACACAAAAATGGTCAGTGGTAGACTCTCCTTTGAATTCAAATGCAAACCCTAATTTCCAAATCACACACAAAAACAAAATCACGTTGCTAGCCTCTGCACAAACACACAAAAACCCAGAGAGTCGCGGGCGCGCGAGGAGTGAGAGTTGAAATGGTGACGTTTCTGAAACCAAATAAGGCCATGATCCTTCTTCAGGGCAGTTACGCCGGCCGAAAGGTGGTGATCGCTAAATCGTTCGACGACGGGACTCGCGAGAGGCCGAACGGGCACTGTCAGGTAGCGGGGATAAAGAAGTAAGCGGGCAAAGTGATCCACAAGGACTCGGCGAAGAAGACAGCGAAGTAGTCACGCGTCAAGGCCTTTGTTAAGTTGGTCAGCTACCAGCACCTGATGCCCACGCGCTACACTCTCGACGTCAATTTGAAGGAAGTCGTGACGGCCGATTCCCTCCAGAGCAAGGACAAGAAGGTGACAGCTTGCAAGGAGACCAAGAAGCGCCTCGAGGAGAGGTTTAAGACTGTCAAGAATCGTTGGTTCTTTACTAAGCTCAGGTTTTAGATTTTTAACCAAAGGAAGAAAACGACTTGTCGTTTTTTTTTGTTTTGTGTTATTGAAAACGCTTTAGTTGTTAAAGTGAGAATTTTGAGATTTATGTAGTGTTTTGTGAACTTAACTTTTTTCTGGATCTGGTACTATTTTTATGTGCAAAAAAAAAAATACGCTGCCGACAAAAAAATTGGTTCTCTGTTGCACTGCTTGTGGACAACAAATTGCTACTCTTCGTCTTCATCTTCGTCTTTACTCTTCGATCTGCTACTGCTACTACTTGCCGATGAACAATATCTCAAGTTCAGCCAGGCTTTACTTCATCGTTTTCTTATATTATACTCTTTTGATTTGATTTGATTTTTCTGTGATCTATACGTCGTTTATTTTGATCGATCTGATTGCTATTCTATGATGTTTATTTTTTGTTGAACCAGTAGCTTTCAATTGATTTTGATTTATTTACTAGATCTAAGGTTTTGTATTACCTTATTAGTTTAGTAGTTATGTATCATCTGCGTTAATACTTTTGGTAATCTCAGAACAAAAACTAGAATCTAAATAAGTAGTAGAAAAAAATTTTATGTAATTGTTAAGATTTTTGATATCCTGAATTTATGGATTAGCTAGATATCTAATTTCTTCACTTTTTAAAGTAGAAATTACTAGTTGCTTGATGAGTATGATAAGTTTACTGCAAAATACTTGTCTAGGACGCCTTTTGCTATGATGGGCACTAATGTGTTGATTTCTGCCCTGGAAGAAACTTTCCATTTCTCTAATTTCTGATGTTTTTTTAACCGCTGTTGCTATTTTAACTACTAGTTTTTTTTTAATTGAATTTAACTACTGTTGGTTTTTTTTTTATGGTTTGATTCTGTAATTTTATTAGTTGTTCTTACTGTTAACAAACAACATTAATCCAAATGTGCATGATTATATATATTGCATTAATATTAATGGAATAAAGATAGAAAAAGATCATAAGTAACCATAACACACAAGTTGAGATGGTGTGGATATTATATCTTTAAATTACACTCTCAACTAACTCTAGTGAGCTCCAAAGACTTTAAACTCGTTATTCGAGGCCTTTTGCTAACATCATTCATTTGGATTAGTTGCAAATAAAATTCATTGTTTCTAATTAGTAGCTAAATAAGTTCACTGTCCATGATGGAATTCTCTTACAATAAACTGGGAGAAGGTAAATTTGGGCCAGTGTACAAGGTAATATGGTGGCATTCTGTTGAGATTATATCAGGTTTTCCTTTTATACTAACTAATTAGCGGATCTATGGTACATAGGTAGAAAGGTAAGAAATTGCAGATAAAAGGCTATCAAAAGGTTCTAGACAAGGAATGGAAGAGTTAAAAAATGAAGTTACATTGATTTTTGTTAGTAATTATAGGATATTATTACATATGTGAAATTCTTCATTATTCTTGATTATTGAACTGTGTGATAACTCCTTATGAATTTGATTAACTTTAAGTGACCGATATGTTAATTTGCATTGTTTTGGTACTCAGCTTAATGTAATCTGTTTTTCAGGTGATATTGGTTGCTTTTGAGAATTTACCATCAATGTTTTTTTTTATGGATTAATTGTTTTTTAGGATGGGTTGGTGATTGGATATTGTGGGTGATTAGATATTGTAAAGGATTTATGAGATATTATTATGGATTTAATTCACCATGTATTTTGATGATGCGATTTGTTGGAAGTTTCCAGTGATTGAAATTTTTAATACACGATGCTATTTGGTATTTAATAGTTTTGATGAATTTGAATGTAATTTTTTTTAAGTTAATTTAAGTTTTAAAATGTGATTTTTATTTCAAAATTGTGGAATTTAAATAATAATAATTAGTATTATTATAATTTCAAAATTAAAAATAATAATTTTATTTTTCTTTAAACCTTAAATGTCATGATAGAGAATACAAATCATTAATATATGACATAGTTTGAAGAAACCCACCAAATTCAAAACAATTTAAATTATCTGCTAAAATTTTCGATTAATTTTAAAAAGTTTTGCAAAATGAGTCGCATGATTCATGACATATGTGTGAGAGATATACATTGTCACGAAAGATGTGATAGATAAAATATTATCATATTTTTATAATAGGAGCTACAATGACACATAAAAACTATGTCATAAAGGGGGTCGGATGACAGATATTCTTTGTTATGGTAGCCCATTTTTCTAGTAGTGTCATGGTCATTCATTAATAATCTTTCAAGTTATGACTCAAATTTGATCTGCACTTAACGTGTTGATGTCTTTATGCGTTTTTATCACTACTAAAAGCAACCAGCAAAAGAAAACATTTTCTCTCAAAGTTAGATAGAAATTTTTTTTTTCTATTCTGCATATTGTGGCCCCTCTATTGTTTTGTAGATAAACAAGCCTTTTATACCCTAGGCTTCTTATTTTTTTTCTCTTTTTTTCTGTTAAATCAAAAAGATTTGATTTCAATTAAAAGATAATATAAAGCCACTATTTTATCTCTTTTTTTTTTTCTAATTCTACTAAAAAAATATTTGATTTTTTAAAAACAAAGATGAAGCCAAAAGTGTCACATCACTTGTTCTTGTTATAAAGGTTCACCTTGCAAAATAACATGAGGCCGCTTATACACAAGTATATTAAATAAAGCCTCCCACCAAATAATTTATTTAGACTTTTAACACAAATAATTAGTTATTTTTGTTATTAATCCAGTAATAATGTAGTCAATTAAGTGAGCTAACTCGGTGATCATTTGCGAGTTGACCCTCACGGTTATATGGTTTTGATTTTGATGATAACAAACAATTCGTCAAAGGTATATTGGTATATTTACGTTTCAAATCTTACTAGCCTTTGAGGGACATAAATTATCCATGTGAAAACAAGTTCAAGACAATCAAATATACAAAGCTCATCAAGTTAAGAACAAGCATCAAGAGCACTACGCTTAGATGATTTATCTTGTTACAATTCTTGTAAACCTCATATGATTAATTAAATGTATGATTAAACACTTAAAAACTTAATTAGTTTTTTGTGATATTTTTAGGAAAAATCCTTTTATATGATTTCATTAAATAAGTTAATTTTAAAGTTTAAGAACTCAATTGAAATGGTTTAAGAATTTTAAATGACAAGTATTATTTTTAATCCTAAAAAGAGCTATTTGAGTTTAATAAAGTTTTTTTTGGACAAAACTACAATTTCTAGAAATCAATCGGTGAACCTCTAATTTCAATTAGTTAGCCGATAAGATTGGGAAAATTTTCTGGAATCAAACAACATATCGCAAACTTGAAGCAACTAATCGTGTTGAGATGCGCATCTGGAATAAATCAACAAATTGATAACTACAAAGTACTAAACCGACTTCGTTTGGATAAGGTTATGGAGATCAAATGGTAAACCGACAACTTTTAAGCGGCGATCCAATTGTGCAAAGATAGCATATTTAACTATAATGATAACTTTTCATATAAGAAAACAAGGACTTATTTACGTATAAACAGCAAACTGATAGTACCTAGAAAGTCAATAACAACTAGTTATTTTCTAAAAGTGTTTCTTTGTCTTAGTCATTGTTTTCTTCAATCTCTATCAAGCTTAACATAGTTCACACAAATCACATTGAGCTTTCATTTGCTTATTTATATACATTGATTTGTCATTGAACTATTACTTGCAAATATTCTATCGTGAGAGTGCTGCTCTTGTAAATTTTAATTTTACTTCAAACATTGTGTGCTTTGTAAGTTTGGCAAATACTTGAGAAATAGGTGTATAATTATCTCTTATTGTAAAGGTTCATTGATACCTTTGAAGTCCATTGTAATCATTGATACCTTTAAAGTCCATTGTAATCATCTTGAAACCTTAGATTTTAAGGCTTAGTTAGTGGAATCCTTAAACTTAGTTTGTTTGGAGGCATAGACGTAAGTGGGTTTTGACGAACCATGTAAAAACTTTTATGTTTTTTTTCTCTTCTCTTATCTCTTTAAACTTGCTCGTTATTTTACTATTAATATTTGTTTAAAACACTTAATGATGTTGGATTGTGTAATTATTATCTAAGAATTTTCAGAGACTTTTCTTAGGTTGCTTTACTAGAATTTCATTTGGTATAAGAACAAGGTTCTCTAATTAAGATGTAATTATCTAGAGTAAAAGATCCATGGCAATCCAAAATGACTCGATCTTTATGGAAGGTCAATCCACCATTAAACCTCCATTTTCTTACGGCATTGACTACCTTTATTGAAAACCTAGGATGAGAATTTGCTTGAAAGCACTAGATTATGAAATATGGAAGTTTTTTGTGATAGTTAGTTCATGCCTATGACTAAAAATAAAAAAGGAGAAGAAATTTCAAAACCTTAACGTAAATGGACTGAGATGAAAAAGAGAAAAGCTTCTATAAATTCCACCTATCTTCTGCCTTAGAGAAAACGAATTTCATAGAGTTTAGGCTTGTTTTAATGCTTACGAAATTTAATGAAAGCTTGAAGTTGTCTATGAAGGAATTAAAATAAGCAGATACACTTGAAGATATGAATTGCTTCAAATAGAGCAAAATGAGAATGCTCATACCATTTATATTGGATTTACGAATATTGTAAACACTCTAAGAGCCCTGAAAAGAAAATTTTTCAAACAATAAAAAGTGAAGAAAATTAATGGGTCACTACCAAAAGATTAGAGACCTAAGCAAACGACAATAGAAGAAGCTAAGGATTTTAATACTTTATCTCTTACTTTATCTCTTAATTTAGCTATTAACAAAAGAAGATGAAGATAAGAAGAAAAAGAAGAAGATTATTGCCTTGAAAGCTTTGAGACTTGAAGGTGATGCAGAAAGAGAATTTGAAGATGAAGATATTGCAATGATTGCTTGAAAATTCAAAAGATTCTTCAAGAAGCTAGGCAAGAGAAGAAGGTTCAAAGACTTGAAAATATCAAAAAGATAAGAAGAAGGGAATTGTTTACTTTGAATGCAAGAAGCCATGTCATATAAAATTGGAATATCCTCTTCTCAACAATTCTAAATTGAAAAAAGAAATATATAGTGGCAACATGGAATAATAGTGATGAAGAGTCCACTAAGGAAGACCAAGCACATGAGATGTCAAACTTAGCACTTATGGCGATAGGAGACGAGCTTGATGAGGTAAATGATCTTCCCTACTATGATGAATTACTTGGAACTTTTAAAGAATTTCATAGTGATATAAAGAAATTTGGATTTAAAAAAGCATCTCCTAAAGAAAATTTTATAACTCAAGTGAAAATGATAATTTACAAGAGCAAAATTGTTCTATAAATGAAAAGGTTAAATATCTTTAAATAGAGAATAAAATGTCACATGATGAAATTATTTCCTTTAAAGGAAAATAAAAAAATTCATTTAAGCATGAGAAACCACTTGTAAATGATTTTACTAAGGAAAATAAGCTCTTAAGATAAAGAGTAATGAGCTAAATGATATTTTCTTAAAGTTTACAAATGGTTAAAAAGAATTTAGAAAAATTGCTTAGCTCTCAAAAATGTACTTTTGACAAAGGAGGAATTAGTTATAACCAACTTCAATAAAATATTAATGGAACTATTTTATTAAGGATATATCAATTAGTGAACGTCAAATCATTTCCAATTATTGGAATGGAAATCATCACATGAGCTATGCATGTTCATGAAAAATACTTATCTTGGTGTTAAAAATGTTTGGGTTCTGAAAGGAACTATTGCTAACATTCAAGAACCCAAAAAATTTTGGGTACTTAAGAACACAATTTGAGACATGTTTTGTAGAGATCGAAGAAGAAAAGGAACAAATAATATTTAGATAGTGGATGCTCAAGCCACATGGCCGGTGACTATTCTTGGTTTTCAAGCTTTACCAAAGTTAGAAATGGTGGAAATGTTTCTTTCAAAGACAACCCAAAAGGAAAAATCGTTAGTATAGGAAATATTGGTAAAAACATTCCTCTACCATTATTGAATATGTATGTTTAGTTAATAATTTCATGCATAACTTTCTTAGTACTAGTCAATTGTGTGATAAGGATTATAAAGTTATCTTTGCAAATCAAAATATGTTATTGAGAATGCATGTGATGGTAGCACTCTCTTTGTTAGAAAAAGATGCACAAATGTATATTATTCATATAAATAGTGCATTATCTCATGATAAGTGTGTTTCGGAATTGCACGATGATAGTTGGTTGTGGTATAGAAGACTAGGTCATGCAAGCATGGATTTGATTTCAAAGAATTCTAAAAATGATTTAAAAGTATTGGTTTTTAAAAGGATAAAGTGTGCTATGCATGTCAGATTGGAAAACGACTCAAAACCTCTTTCAATGATAAAAGTTATATTTCCACCTCAAACCCTCTTTAACTTCTTCACATAGATTTATACGAACTGTCTTGATATACAAGGTTTAATGGAAAATACAATGCATTGTTTATAACTGATGATTTTTCTAGATATACTTAGGTGTTGTTCTTAGCAAATAGGATGAGCCCTTTGATGTTTTCAAATCTTTTGTAAAAGGGTTCAAAATGACAAAGGCTATATTATTTCATGCATTAGAAGTGATAATGGTGGATAATTTGAGAATCATATCTTTCAAAATTTTTACAATAATTTAGGTATTGAACAATTCTCTTCTCCAAGGACTCCACAACAAATGGAGTTGCTGAGGAAAAGAATAATTGAATGAAAAATTTTTACCAAAATATTTTTGGGCCAAAGCCGTTAATACCAAATGCTATGTTTTAAATCGTGTATTAACTAAACCTTAAAAAAAAACTCTGTATAAGCTTTGGAAAGATAGAAAACATAATGTCGATTATTTCAAAGTTTTTGAATGCAAATATTTTATTTTAAGTACAAAAGATAATTTAGGCAAATTTGATCCAAAATCTCATGTTGGCATCTTTCTTGGATATTCAAATTCAAGCAGAGTTTATAGAGTTTATAATAAAAGAAGCTTGGTTATTAATGAATCCATGCATGTCATATTTGATGAATTTAATCCTCCTTCTATGAAGAAAGTTCTTGCTAATGATGATGTAAACGTGGAGAATATAAAGAATTGCAACATGAAGAATTCTTAAAAGAACAACGAATATGATCCTTTATGTGAGAATCAAGAGGAGCAATAAAGAGAATAAGCTAATTTAGAACTCAAGCACTCCCCAAGGAGTGGAGGTATGTTCCATTTCACCCTAAAGATTTAATTATAGATCATCTTAAGCATACGACATTTATATCTCAAATTGAACCTAAATCTTTTCATGAGGCCAAAAATGATGAATCTTGGATTATGAGCATGCAAGAAAAATTAAATTAATTTTAAAGAAATTGTGTGTACAAACTAGTCACTAAACCGAAACATCAATCCATAATAAGCAGCAAATTGGTATTTAGGAATAAAATGGATGAATCCAATGTAGTTGTAAGGAATAAAGCTAGATTAGTGGCTTAAGGTTACAACAAAGAAAATGGGATAGATTTTGATGAAACGTTTGCACCCGTAGTTAGATTTGAATATATTAGGATGCTTTTAGCATTTGCATGTCATAAATATTTTATTATGTATCAAATAGATGTTAACAGTGCATTCTTAAATGGTTATATTAAGAAGGAAGTTTATGTTCAGCAACCTCTCGATTTTGAAAATGAAAATTTTCAAATCATTTTTATAAGTTGTCTAAAGCCTTATAAACCCTTTCTCCATTGTGAGTGACTCCCCAGCCAGAGGCCAGACTCCTTGTGTAGATAGTTATAGACAGCTGGATCCGTGTCTTATGCGCTCTTATGCATATGCACTAGTTAGATGATATGAAATCTCAAAATGAAAATTTGAAACTCACACTTAAATTGTAGTTTCAACTTCCCAAGAAAGTTCTAAATAGATTTATAACAAACAAAACCTTGACCCAATGCTTAAGAAAAGTATGAACCAAAGGTATAGAGAATGATATTGACGCCACACTCAAGAAATAGATGAGAAGGTGAGTGATAAGTCTAAATTTGGAACGCCACAAGAATGCAAATTCTTGATAAGTTTACTAGTTCTCAAAAGAAGCAAAGAAATAATAATCTTTCAAATTCAAATAACATTAATCTCTTAATTTTCATACATAGCAAGGTTGCTGAGTTTAAATAGGCTAAAAGAAACCCAAGATCCTAAAAATACAAAAGGAAACATTGGAACAACCCTCCAAGTATAGGTTTGTCAAAGGGTGCTTTAAAAGCCTTCACCAACCCACCATTATTAATGTTAGCATTGACAAACATAATGCTAGCCCACCATCATCAATGGTAGACTTACCTAACACATTGATAAACTTGACACAAAACAAATAAATGAAGTTGAATAATCAAAGGAGTCGTTTGCATTCCCAAGCCTGAACAAGCTGTAATAAATTAATCATAATGCCTTCTAGAGAACTCCAAATCCAACTTTGTAGAATGCATTGGAAAGCGAATGTAATTATCTTTCCAACGGTATATAGCTTGCACATTAATACTAGCTCAATCAATACCAGATTTATTCTGAATTTGCCCTTTCTACATTTGATCCAAATTGTGTATTTGGCTGCTTAATATCTTGAATAATGCCCACAATGCCTTGTCTTCTCTCCAAGGTCAATTCATGATGTCTTGCATCTTGAATTACATTTTCAATCCATATTTTCTCAATTAGTCCATTTAATGCAGCTTGCATCTTTTTGGCTCTAGCTCTTGTAATTGGGCCTCCATGAATGTGCAAAGGATCACTTGAAGCTTTAATGGTATTCTCTTGATGGTTCTCATCATTAGAGGAGAGATTAGAGCAGTTTTGGCATTGGCATTCTGACCAGAGAGAACTACTATGCCATAGGCTGGTGACTGAGTAGCAGGTATGACTCAAAGCAAGCACCTACAGAATGGTATAACAAGCTCAGTTAAATTTCTGTTAGAAAATGACTTTTCAATGGGAAAAATGGATACTACCCTCTTTGTTAAGCATAAGGACCAAGACATTCTTATTGTTCCAATTTATGTTGATGACATTATCGTTGGTTGTACTAATGAGTCCTTGTGTAAGAAAATTTCATCTTATATGAGTAAGAGATTTTGAATTGAGCATGATGGGAGAGTTAAAGTACTTCCTTGGACTACAAACTAAACAAAATAATGAGGAAATCTTCATCAATTGAGCTAAAATATGTGAAAGATCTACTCAAAAGATCTGGCATGGATAATGCCAAGATTAAAAGTACTCATATGAGCTTAACAATCAAGCTTGACAAGGATAAAAAAGGTAAAGAGGTCAACATAAACAAATATCGAGGTCTGATTGGATTTTTACTTAACTATTGTAGACCTGACATCATGTTTACTGTATGTTTACAATCAAGATTTCAATCACGTCCCAAGGAATCTCATTTGTTCGCAATAAAAAGAATTTTTCATTATTTGGGTGGACTATTGACCTTGGTCTTTGGTATCCTAAGGGAACACTCATAGACTTAACATGCTACTCAAATGCTGACTTTGCCGGTTATAAATTTGATAAAAATGCACTAATAGATCTTATCATTTTCTAGGATACTCACTTATTTCATGGTTTAGCAAAAAGCAAAATTTAATTGCACTCTCAACCACTAAGGTCGAATATATTGCCGTCAGTAGTTGTTGTGTACAAACCATTTGTATGAAATAAACCCTCAGAGAGTATGGATAAATCTTGATTATATTCCTATCATGTGTGACAACACAAGTTATCAAAGTATCGCATTCAACATTGTAGGACTAAGCATATATAGATAAGACATCATTTTTTGAAAGACCAAGATCTTCAAGGAGATAGCGTTTTAGAATTCGTGTCTATTGAAAAACAACTTGCTGACATCTTTACGAAACCTCTACGTGAAGATCATTTTAAAAGGATTTGACACGAACTTGGGATGATGAAAACTTGTGAAGGTCAATTTACACTAAGTGTTTGTAAAAACTTTGGCCCTTTTGTTAGAATATTCAATTATATTCTATGAGGAATATTCTAAGATGTTAGATATCATACTATTAAAAAAAAAAACCTACACGATCAATTTTCAATGGGCTTATTTGTTATGCTCATTAGTCTATATAAATTAATTTCAAGTTCACTTTAAAATTTTGAATTGATTGGCAATTAGAGAATAAAAAAGT
Organism: Citrus glauca; assembly: GCA_029633175.1. NCBI lineage: Eukaryota > Viridiplantae > Streptophyta > Magnoliopsida > Sapindales > Rutaceae > Citrus > Citrus glauca. The sequence goes on along the minus strand of JAQOOD010000006.1, from coordinate 8,418,608 downwards.
TGAACAATAGTAGATTCTAAAACCCTAGTAATGCCAATCTCTTGAATTCTCATGTTAATTTACTCGTTTTTAATTTCCTTACATCTTTATTTTAATTTTTTTGAATAAAATATTTTCCTTTTTAACTAAAGTAGAGTTATAATCGTTATGGAATTGATCTTCTTATTCATAATCTGTACTTCAATAGTCTTGTGTATTTGTAAGTACATTAAAATTTGTACAATAATTGAATTAGATTGTCAAATAGTAATATGAAGCTCAAATTATCTGCAGTAAATTTAGTTAAAGATGATTGTAAAAATTTAATATTTTAAAATGATATTAATCTTCTACTCATCAAGAGTGGCCGTATGGAATGTTATTTTTATTTTTGGTTCAATAATGTGAGTAATTTTAATATTTGAATCTTTAATTTGTACATTTATTTATTGTGCATTAAATATACAAACATTAGAAATAATATTATATCATCAATTGATGAATAATGTTATTAAGATTTAAAATGGTATTCAACCGGATTTAGATGCAAGTTGACAGTGAAAGCTCCAATAGTTCATCACCCTTCCAAATTAGTGAGATTGGTAATCCCATCAGCTGATCTACACTATCAACACCCTGTTAGTAATATGCCCTAATGGCCAATCGAATGGTGATTTGATTGTTTAGGGAATGATTGTATTTGAATAGCATTTTGATATTTATTAAATGGCAAAGTTATCAATATTCATATATTAATATAATGAATATAGTCCAAGAAGTAAAATAGTTAAGGAACACATTCTCGAGTACGTCGAGAATATGAAACGTGTATCCTTTGTGCTATACTTCTAAAATAGTTCATAGTCGTGGATTTATAATTGGACATTATAAATTCCTATAAACACTAGTATGTGTTATGACTCCTTATGGTATGCGATACTAAAATGGATGGTGAGTTTCATATCATTGACATGAGATGTCAAGTCAAACACATAGGTACTTGTTAAAAGAACAAGTTTACTGAACTTGACCGAATATAGTAAGCCATATGGTCTTGAGTGCTAATGGCTTATTATACATTGTAACAGACACTATGTTTAATAATGGTCTTTAGACCTGAGGCATAACAGATGTCTTATACATAGACATCTCTGATATGTGAATCCATAACGATTGATTCCTAATCACGGAAGAGATCTAGCAATAACTGTCATGGTTGGCTATGTATGAAGACAAGTTGATGGCCAATATGGAATTCATCACTTTGTAATATACGAAAAGGATGTCCTTATGAGATAATATGAATTGGCATGAGAAATCCTTGGCCAAGGTGAAATATATTTGAAGGAGTTCAAATTATATTTTCATGCCAAGTTCATTTATATTTATTTTGAGATAAAGCACAACTGCTTAACATAATAAACCATAAGCCGTGCTTTTCTCTGGACATGGATGATGAAGAGACCAAGACATAGAGATACAATGGAATAGGTTCTATAGATCCAACAATTCTTGTTATTTGGAAACTTTCATCTTTACCTTTGAATCTATGAATGAAGGTCACCTTGACAAGCTTTGTGGCTAGGTCTTAGATGCCATCCTTGATGCATGCTTAGAACAAGATCCTGATAGCAAAATTGCCTGTGAGACTTGTAGCAAGACTAACTTGGTCATGGTTTTTGTGAGATCATAATCAAGACTAAAGTCGATTGTGGTGAAATAGTAAAGGATACTTGCAGAGCTATCAGGTTCACTTCAGCTAATGTTAGACTTGATTTTGATAGTTGTAAGATACTTGTCAATATTGATCAATAGAGCCCTAATGTTGCTCAAGGTGTTCTTGGTCATCTCAGCAAGAAACCTAAGGAAATCAAAGTTGGTGACCAAGGACGCATGTAGATATCGAATCAAATTTTTCATAATAGTAAGAACAAGATGATCAGACTGCTTTCATTATCGTTGATTTTGATGATATTTAATTCATTTCTACAGTTCAAACTGTCAACCATGTTTCAAGCATTTCTAGACATTCTCTAAAAATGTCAATACTTCCTTCAAAATTTCATAAACCTATTCCTGTCATCGGGTTTATTGATACTAGTGCAGATACTAGTATGATTGATCTTTCTGTCCTTCCTTCTGATTGTTAAGAAAAACACTAGAAACTTTTCTGAACTAAAACCTAGTGTGCTAAATTGTTTCCCCATGTTCTATGGCTTAGAAAATGAGGACTCATATAATCATCTGAATGATTTTCACACTATTTGTCAAACATTTAAATATGAGAATTTTTCAGACGAGGATGTTAAACTCAGATTATTCCCATTTTCTTTAAAGGATAAAGCTCATTCATGGTTAAATACTTTGTCTGCTAATAGCATTACATCATGGGAATAAATGGTTACAAAATTTTTTAAAAAATATTCCCCAGTGCATAAAACCAATGCTATTCGCAGAGAAATCTCGGAGTTTACCCAGAGAGATGACGAGCAGTTTTTCGGAACATGGGAGTGATTCAATGGCTACTCTTGAAGTGTCCACATCATGGGTATGGGAAATAACACCAATGCCAATACTTTTTGGAGGGATTATTACCAAATATGCAAGAATGGATAATGACAACAAGTGGAGGAGAGCTAATGTCAAAAAGTGCATCAGAGATTTGGAAATTTTTCCAGCGACAAGCAGATAATTCCCAACAACAGAGTCGATCACTTAGGAATACTAGAAGAATTAGGGGAGTAAATGAGGTTCACATTGGCGAGTCAAGTTCAGAAATTAAAGAAGTCAAGGAGATGGTTGAAGGTCTCACTCGACAAATAGCATCGTTATCGACTGCTAAATCAACAGAGCCAAATGACCATGACTCATACTCATATCAAGCCAATACCATAGAAGTAATGAGAAAACCATTAAATTGCAACTCATACTCCAATACATATAACCCTGGCTGGAGAGACCACCTCAATTTTTCATGGTCTCAAGGACTCCAACAGAATGGACCAGCAACTCCAGCTCCACCAATGCAACCAATTCCTCAAAACCCTCAAGCCTTTCAGCCACCATTCAGACCATACAATCAAAACCAGAACCACTCTCAAATTAGACCATGGGAGGATGCATTCCAGAATTTTAGGAATGTTACTCACTCCACGATTGAGTAACAAAACCGCACCATTGATGGACTACGAAATGAATTGAGAGCAGGCTTTAACTCGCAAGCCCAATCCGTTTCAAGGCTGGAGAAGATGGTAGGACAACTTGCTTCTTCAGTTTAGACCTTGGCAATGATTGTGGAGAAAGGTAAATTTCCAAGTCAACCAGTGCCTAACCCTAAGGGAGTGCATGAAGCAAGTACCAGTTCACCACAGCAGCATGGAGAGGTCAAAGTCGTTATGACCTTGCGAAAAGAAAAAGAAGTCGATAACAAAGTGGAGATGTCGGTGACAAAAGAAAATCAAATTGTACTTGTGAGTTTTGAGGACTCATTACCGGAGGAGAAAGAAGAAACCGTTATAACCTTATGAATGGAGAGGTCAAAGCCGTCATGACCTTGCGAAAAGGAAAAGAAGTCGACAACAAAGTGGAGATGCCGGTGACAAAAGAAAATCAGATTGTACTTATGAGTGTTGATGACTCATCACCGGAGGAGAAAAAAGAAACCGACCCATGAGAATATGTTCCCAAAGCTCCATTTCCTCAGAGGTTAGCTAAAGGAAAGAAGGGAAAATCCACAGGTGAGATTTTTGAAATCTTCAAACAGGTAAGTGTTAACATCTCATTTCTTGATGCTATTAAATAACTTCCATCTTATGCCAAGTTTTTTAAAGACCTGTGTACTAAAAAGAGAAACATGCATGTTCAAAAGAAGGCATTTTTAACAGAAAAATGTTAGTTCTATACTTATGGATGGCAATTTAGCCCGACCCTAATTATTAGGGCTTTGGCCCGAATTTTCGGGTTTCGGGTTAGGGTCGGGCTTCAGTTTTAAAGCCCGAATGAATTTAGGGTCAGGGTAGGGCTTAAAGCCAGCCCGACCCGACCCGACCCGATTTAAAAAAAAAAATTAGTTGTAGAATTAAATTATGAGCTAGTGTAAATCTATTGCCTTATTCAGTTTTCGTGAAACTTGGACTGGGAGAATTACACCCAACTCCAGTGATGTTACAGCTTGTAGATCGGTCCACGAAAATACCTCGTGGTGTTTTGGAGGACGTTCTTATCCAAGTAGACAAGTTTTATTTTCCTGTTGATTTCATTGTATTTGACACTCAACCAATACAGAATTCAAGGAAGCACATCCCTATTATTCTAGGTCGACCTTTCTTGACAACTGCGGATGCTCACATTCAATGCAGCACTGGAAATATGTAGTTGTCCTTTGGCAACATGACTATGGAGCTGAACATCTTCAACATTGCCAAACAACCTCACAATGCAGATGACGGAATTGTTGATGTGGATTTAATTGAAGCATTAGTTGATGACACTTTTGTTTCAAACCCTAGTGATGATTATTTACAAACATGTTTAACTCACTTTGGTTTGGATTTTGATATTGACAGATCGGTCAATGAGGTCAACGCCCTACTTTACTCAGCACTATCCATGGACACTAATAAATGGAAGTCAAGAGTTGAACAACTAACACCATCAGAAAAGAAACTCATTCTATCATCAGAATCACCACCGAAACTTGAGCTCAAACCATTGCCCAACACTTTGGAATATGCATTTTTGGGGGAAGAAAGTACTCTATCGGTAATCATCTCAGCATCCCTCAATGACAAGCAAAAAAGTATATTGTTAGATGTTTTAAAAGAGCACAAAAGAGCATTAGGATGGATCATAGCAGACATAAAAGGTATAAACCAGTAGACTGCATGCATTACATTCACCTTGATGAAAATGCTAAATCCACTAGGGAAATGGAACGTCGATTAAATCCTAATATGAAAGAAGTGGTTAGAACTGAAGTCCTTAAGCTATTAGACGCATGTATCATTTACCCAATTTCTGATAGTTCATGGGTCAGTCCTGTACAAGTTGTCCCCAAAAAATCAAGAGTCACTGTAGTTATGAATGTTGATAATGAATTGATACAGGATGGCGTGTATGCATTGATTATAGAAAGCTGAATTCTGTCACACGTAAAGACCATTTTCCTTTACCATTTATCGATCAAATACTTGATAGATTAGCAGGAACAGGATTGAAGATTTTTGTCATGGCTTTTTGAAATAATAAAGGAGTGACTTTAAAACCAAAAGGCATAACAGTCCATTGATAATGGGCATTAGGGATGCAAAAGGCAGTTTTGTGATGGTCAACTAGTAAAATACTAAGTTGCCAAAAATCAGCTTTTAAATCAAACTTAGAGAAGATACGAGCCCCTTGAAGATGGACAAACAAGGTTTGGATTTTTGGAAAAGTGAACTTATCATCTTTAAGGAAAGAATTAAGCAGCTAGTAATCAATAACTAACCTCTTTTTTCCACAAACTGATTTAGTATGTTTTTCAACATAGAAAGCTTGACAAGCCTAATCTGAATCAGTAGGTTCAATAAGACCTTGCTGAAGCAACTGAGAACATTCTTGCTTAGCAAATTGGGTTTATGTCTTCGTTAAGCGTAAAGGGAAGGTGAATGAAGAAGTGTTCATTTTTCCAAAGAGGTGAAGGATGGTGGAACTGTGAATGGTTTTCTGGACAAAAATCTGGGAACTTCTGTAAAATATGACTGTATGGAGATGGTGTTTCGGAAAGTGCATACAGGTGTAATGTATCTATATAGGACAAGAGCATGTGCTTGTAGTGAACTCTAGAACTGGTGAGAAATAGGTTTTTAATCAAATGAAGAATATCAAAACCTATAAGTAAATCTTTATCTGGATGTTTGGATGCTACAATCTTTTTCCAAATTGTGCAATTTGGAAAGAATTGAATACTAATGGGTTTTTTTAGTAATCAAAGTGGTTTCAAAAGTTTCTCTATTAACTGCTCAAAAATTTCAAGTGTTTTTCCCAAATACCGGAGCTTAATGTCAATTGATTCTTGTGCTATGCTGCTTTTCTTTTCAGAAAGCATGATTCCGTGTTCCTGCACAATGTGAAAGAAATCCAAAAGGAGCTTAATGTATATCAAAGCATGATGAAGGACAGGACTGAAGATTCTTGTCATGGCGTTTTGAAATAATGAAGGAGCAACTTTAAGACTAAAAGACATAACAGTCCATTGATAATGGGCATTAGGGGTGTAGAAGGCAGTTTTCTGACAGTCAACTGTGAAATACCAATTTGCCAAAAAATCAGAAATCATCTTGATCAGATGTACATCCATTTATAAGATCGTATCTCTGAGCTAGACATAGATCTTCAACGAATGATCAACAACCACATATGGGGTCCAGAGTTTAATAAAAAAGAAGCAGAGATTAGAAAGCTCAAAGTTGAATTGACAAGAATTGATGCTGAAAAGATTGGACCTTCTCTTTTTACTCAAATACAAACCTTATCTAATCTTTGAAACTTATACACCTTTCTACACACTATCCAGACCTTAATAACTTATTTACAATCAGTTCTTTGGATTCTCCCACCTTCAACTAACTCTTCAACCAAAGCTATCTTCACCCTAAAAAATCAAAATTCAAAGTCAAGATCTCAGAACCAAAGTCAAAGGCCACTTCATCTTCATCTGTTCCTCCAGTACACCAGAAGATTCACCAAAAGCTACTCTTAAACCTCCCAAAAAAGACAAAGGCCCAATGGATCAGTATCACTATCATACTGTCCAAAATACATCTTCTGACTCCTCTAAGCCAGAAACAGTCTATGAGTCAAACCCATCAGAGTCCAACTCGTCTCCCTCTTTTTTATCCACAAACTCAATCGGTACCTCCACTGACTCTGAATCAGAAAATGATGATATTACAAGCATATTAATGGCCACTAAAACTGAAGATCCTAGCACTTTAACCGCCACACCTATTATTAAAGACAATTCTTCTGATGCTAAAAATAAAGCATCTCTAACAGAACCAGAGCCATTAATGCCTCCACCAGTTCTTGATCACTCAACAAAACCATCTTCAGCATCTTGGTTAACATTTGATGACATTCCCTATCATAAATGGCTAGCTCGACTTTAAGAATTTGTTGCATGGATTGACCTCAAAAGAACTAAACTTGATGCTTAGCCTCAAGTTGTTCTCTGTTAATTCATGGCAAGCCAAAGTTCCTAGTCATGGGTAGTTGTACGTAGCATTGTTACACCACATCTATAACAGAACAAAGTCTGTCCTTAGGACCAATAGCCCACAAGTTCTGGTTTCCAGCCGATATACACTTATCTATCAAATACCAAATCTGAAAATCATTTTCTAAAACATTTTTTCAAGATACCACTAGAAAATACGACACTCTTGGCCTTCAAAGATGGTGAACGTTGTGAGAAAATAATTTTATTTTATAAAAATCAGTGTTGGAGGATAAAACAGGACCTTTCTGATGCACAAGATCCTTAGGCTTAAGGCAAGTGCAGAGTATACTCCGTTTAGAAAATTAGAGGTAAGTGTATTATTATTAACTCTAAATAATTTCTTTAGATTCCCGTTTGCGTTGAGAGCGAGGAAAGAGAAAAAAAAGGTTTAGAGAAACATGGTGTGAAGAAAACTGATTTTGTATTCCAAATTAACTCCTGCCTTACAAAGGGATACAAAGATCCTTATATAGAGATCTCGAGGAAGGAGGGATAAGGTGGGACCCTTATCTTTTACAAAAGCAGAATGATTAAAGCATATGATGCCAAAAATAAAAAGGGAAAACTGAAAAAGCAGAAAATACACTTTAGACAAGGCATGACCCTTGTCTAATTATTAAAGCAAACTTTTAAAAAGCTAAAGCTAAAGATTCCCCTACGTGTCTGTAATTATGGAGTGGATGGGTAATGTGATGGAGACACATCACCAATTTCTTTCTCATATTAGCATTTGGCACAACAGATCTGTCTGTGATCAAGATAAGCTTCAGCTTATCGATAGGCTTCTTCATCAACATTAGTCGTCTCTTTTGGAACTGATGTAGTAGGAGAGTCTGGATCTGTGAGAGTGTAATGGGGATTTTCAGTATGAAGAAGAGAGTGAAATCTTCCCATGGATCCTGAGCGTCTTGCAATAAGACGTTAGTGTAGTCAGGATATTGTTCCATGACAAAGATTCCTTGAGGGCCTGAACTGGAACCTCAAGTACAAGTTTGTGTCTTTGGGACAATTTCCAAAGTGTGTGATGGTCCAACAGAGGTGTGGTGCATGTTTATAGCAGGTGGCTGAACATTGTTAAGTTCCATTAGGTATGACTTGAGAACAGAGGTAATGGAAGATTTTCATAGAAGATCTACACAAATTCTGGAGTTATTTACGCCACCATGTGAGGGGGGAATACCATTCGAGGAGAGTCCATAGAAAGTCTGGTGAGAACTTAGGAGTGGTAAGGTGAGTCAAGATTGGTTTGATGAGGAAAACTAGCTTTATAGCAACAAGGTGATGAGACACCATTTAAGGATGAGAAAAAGTGTTCCATTCATAGGCCATATCACGTGTCCAAAAGTCTCTTGTTTCTAGGTGCTAGAAGTAAGATTTGTGAACGATGAAAATTGTAGTGAACAGGTTGGCTTCTTGTTCTGGCATTTTGTTTAATCTGTGAACAGTACACAGATTTTTAAGTTGTTTTCACCACCACGTGAGTAGAGAATACCATTCAAGGAGAGTCCAAAGAACATTTGATGAGAACTCAGGAGAGGTGATATGTGTGAGGACTGGTTTAGCAGGAAAGACCAGTTTGGCATCATATAGAGTAGTGAGACACCACATATACCATAACTCATCGTCTCATATGGTTAGGAAAGACAGGGTAAGACCTCTGAGAAACAAGTTTTCCATACAGAGGGAAGGAAAACAATTAGGCTTTTTACTTTGAACATTGAAGAAATACTGGTAAAAGAATTTCTTTACAAAGTCTTGTATCTGGTAAGCTGAATGAAAAGGAATGTTCATAGGAAAAGTTCTCTGGTTCGAGCTTTGAAAGGGAGTTGACGATTCATGGCTATAACTAGGATGGTGTAGATAGAGGAAATAAGTGAAGGTTTATTTATAGCCGGTCGTGTAAGGAAGTCTATGATGAGGTTCTGTTTGCCTTTTATGTGTTGCATAGTAAAATCATATTTAACAAACCAGTTTTTGAGGCTGAGCAACTGTTTTTCAAAGAGCAACTTATTTTTGAAGTCAAAGTTTTAAGGAAAAAAGAAGTTGTCCATGTTGATAAGGAATTTATGGCTGATTGGATGAAATTCAAAATTCTTGATTCCATATTTGACCACCAAAATCTCTTTGTATATCACATGGTAATTCTTTTCAGAGTCTTTGAATTGTCCGCTTCCATATGCACAGAGGTGATGTACACCATTTATCTCTTTAAGAAGAATGGCACTCCAGTAATCATCACTGGCATCAGTTTGTAGAAGGTGTTGTCCAGTTGTGGGAATTCGGAGAGAAGAAGGTGACTGGGTTATCACCTTTAGTTTTTGGGCAGCTTCTGTTTGTGCTGGTCCCCATGAAGGGCATTGCCTTTTTAGTATGCGGGACAACTAGCTTGTGTGGATTGCAACTTTAGGGATGAAAGCACGGACATGATTAACAATCCCAAGGAATTGTTGGATCTACTTTTTGTTGAGATGTATGTCCGAAAACTTTGATAATTGCAATGTGTGGACCAGGTTGATAATTGCCATCTTTAATCACTATGCCAAGAAAGTCAATTAATTCTTGTGCTATGCTGCTTTTCTTTTTAGAAAGCATGATTTCGTGTTCCTGCACAATGTGAAAGAAATCCAAAAGGAGCTTCTGGTAGTTCTCATGGTCAGAGGAAAATGATAAGATATCATCAATGTATACCAAAGCATAATGAAGAACAAGACTGAAGATTTTTGTCATGGCTTTTTGAAATAATGAATGAGAAACTTTAAGACCAAAAGGGATAATAGTCCACTGATAATGGGCATTAGGGATGCAGAAGGCAGTTTTATGACGGTCAACTAGTGAAATACCAAGTTGCTAAAAACCAGCTTTTAAATCAAACTTAGAGAAGATACGAGGAAGATGGACAAATAAGGTATGGATTTTCAGAAGGAAGAGCTTATTATCTTTAAGGAAAGAATTAAGTAGCTGGTAATCAATAACTAACCTCTTTTTTCCACGAACTAATTTATAATGTTTTTCAATATAGAAGGCTTGACAAGCCCAATCTAAATTAGTAGGTTCAATAAGACCTTGTTGAAGCAGCTAAGAACATTCTTGCTTAGAAAGTAGGAGGTCGGAAGGAGACATACCCGGGTGTGATGCTTTAGTGGGGTTTATGTCTTCATTAAGCTTAAAAGGAAGGCGAATGAAGAAGTGTTCATTTTTTCAAAGAGGTGAAGGATGGTGGAACTGTGAATTGTTTTTTGAACAAAACTCTAGGAACTTCTGTAAAATATGACTGTATGGAGATGGTGTTTCGGAAAGTGCAAATAGTCGTAATGTAAGTGTATATCGGTTGGAAACCAAAACTTGTGGGCTATTGGTCCTAAGGATAGAAAAGCTCTTATCCCGCATCGTTGGCAAGCCAAAGCTCCTGATCGCTTATAAGCGTTGGGCAGCTCTCACCCTTTGAGAGCTCTTTTGGGGTTGAGTTAGGCCCGACCCAAGTTGGTATTAGAACCAAGGCCCGAGGGCGAGGGTAGAGTGAATGATAAGCTCTTATCCCACATTGTTGGCAAGCCAAAGCTCCTGGTTGCTTATAAGCGCTGGGCAGTCCTCACCTTTTAAGAGCTCTTTTGGGGTGAGAGTATAGTGAATGATCAAGTCTTAATGACCAATCTTTTCTGTCTTGCCTCACCGTCTTTTCTAATATGTGTTTTATTTTTCGATTAGAGATCTCAACTTGACCACTAGTTTGCGGATGATATGGGGTCACTACTTTGTGAGTGATGGAATACTTTGTCAAAAGAGCTTTAAATGCTTTGTTACAAAATTGGGCACCACCATTACTGATTATTGCTCGAGGGAATCCAAAGTGTGAAACAATGTTGCTTTTCAGAAATCCTATCACTACCTTGTGACCATTGGTTCTACATGAAATTACTTATACCCACTTTGATACATAATCAACAACAACCAACATGTATTGAGGCCAAAAGAATGAGGAAAGAGTCCTATGAAGTCGATACCCTATACTTCAAAAATCTCAACCACTAAAATTAGATTTAGTGGCATCATATTCCTTCGCGTAATGCTCCTCATTCGTTGACACCTATCACATGAAGAATAGAAGTGTAAACATCTCGAAATATAGTTGGCCAATAAAAACCATATTGTAAAAATTTAGTTGCTGTTTTTTTATCATTAAAATGGCCTCCACGAGCTTGTTCCTGGCAGAATGAAAGAATATTTTGAATTTTATTTTCTGGGACACATCGTCTAACAATTTGATCTACACAATACTTGAACAAATAAAGGTCATCTCAAAAGAAATTCTTTATTTCTACAAAAAAAATTATCCTTGTCTTGCTTAGTTCAAAGCTCTGGAAGTTGACCTGTAACAAGATAATTAACTATATCAGCATTCCAGTATAATACTTCCACACTCATCAATTGTTCATCTGGAAATGACTCATTCAATGGTAATTATTCCATAATTGTGTCAAAATGAAGACGAGAGAGATGGTCAGCCACAAAATTTTATGTGCCTTTTTTACCTTTAAATTTCAAATCGAATTCCTGTAAAAGTAACACCCAAAAAATTAGTCTAACTTTTGCATCTTTCTTTGTGAGAAGATATTTAAGAGCATCATGATCCGTGAATACAATTATTTTACAACCCATGAGATAAGATCGAAATTTCTTTAATACAAACACCACAACTAGCATTTATTTTTCAGTAGTTAAATAATTCAACTGTGCATCATTCAATGTCATACTGGCATAGTAAATAACATGGGAAATTCGATCAACCCTTCGTCCTAATACTACTTCTACAGCATAATCAGATGCATCACACATAAGCTCAAATGGTAAGCTCTAGTTTGGGGGCTGAATGATGGGTGATGATGTCAACAACTGCTTTAATTTTTCAAATGGCACAAGACATGAATCATTGGAGATAAATGGTACATCCTTGGCAAGTAGATTGCATAAGGGTCTAGAAATTTTGCTAAAATCTTTAATGAAACGTCTATAAAAACTAGCATGCCTAAGGAAAGATATTACTTTTCTGATTGTTTTAGGTAGAGGAAGATTAGAAATGAGATCAACCTTGGCTTTGTCAATCTCAATACCTTTGGCTGAAATGATGTAACCGAGAACAATACCTTGTTTTAACATAAAATGGCATTTCTCCCAATTTAAGACTAAGTTCTTCTCGATACATCTCTATGGAACTAGTGTTAGATGATGTAAACATTGATCAAATGAGTCACTAAAAATAGAAAAGTCATCTATTTCTAAGTTCTTCATTTCTAATATACTGGATATGTATAAATCTTTTGATATTATTATTATAAGTATAAATGTTTTTATACTACTTAAATGAATAATTGATTTTGATAATAAAAATTAGTTTTATGTAAATGTTTTAAAGTTAAATTCTTTTTAACAAAGTATTTTATAAATACTTTTGAATATGTCAGTTATTTTGTTAAATGCCTACTTTTATGATTTTATCTATAAAATATTATGCAAGCTAAATTTTTGATATGGACTTTTATGAATCTGATACGAATGTTTTGTACCCATGTATGATTTCGATTATTGATGATTGTATGAGATTCCTAATGTTTTGGCTCATTGTCCATAGTTATTCTGATTCTGATTCTGATCGTAATATACGATATATCTGTCTGGACCAGTACTGGGTTTCTATTTGAGTGTGCACACGATATTCTGATTCTGTTTCTGGCCGGGTCACCGAGACTACAGGTGCCACTATGTGACATGAGCTAACTTTTTGTTTTCTGTATACGTATTATATGATTTACTTCGTAAGTAAATATGCTTTTGGATATTCTGAATTATTAAGAATTTATGTTATGTTATCGTGATATATCGTTTTATGAAAATTATGGATTATGATATATGCTTTAATTAAAAGAAGGCTTGCAATATTTTTGTATCGATAGGCTTAGTATGTTAGAAATAGTTTTACTTACCAAGTTGACGGCTCACCCCTCATCATTACTTTTTACAGATTAAGTTCCTTTTGAGAGGTGCACTTAGCTTTGGAGTTAGTAATTTTCCGTTTCTATTTGCCATTTGAATAAGAGGAGGAATAGACTCGTGTTTCTATTTAGTTTTTCTATTATGAACTTGTAATTTGGAGTTTAAGACTTTTGTTATTATTTTTAAGTCCTCGGGAGAGATTATTTTGTATTAGACGTTTGGATGTGGTTTTATTTGAATAAAAATTAGAAGTATTTCAGTTTGAAACTTATGAGTAAAGATTATGATTTATGAGTAATCTCCTTCTTCACGTGCTCAACATGCGTTAGATTTGGGGTGTTACATCATCAACTAATTTGTCAATATTAAAATCAAAACCAAAGTGAGTTAAACATGTTTTGTAAAGGGTCATCACTAAGTTTTGAAAGAAAAGTGTCATCAACTAATGCTTCAATTAAATCCACATCAACAATTTTATCATCTGATTGTGAGGTTGTTTGGCAATGTTGAAGATGTTTAGCTCCATAATCATGTTGCCTAATGACAACTACGTATTTCGAATTCTGCATTGAATGTGAGCATCGGTATTTACCAAGAAAGGTCGGTCGAGGATAATGGGGATGTGCTTCCTTGAATTCTGGATTGGTTAAGTGTCAATTACAATGAAATCAACAGGAAAATAAAACTTGTCTACCTGGATGAGCACGTCCTCCACAATACCATAAGGTATTTTCATGGACTGATCTGTAAATTGTAACACCACTGGAGTTGGGTATAATTCTCTCAATCCAAGTTTCACAAATACTGAATAAGGCAACAGATTTACACTAGCTACATGAGATAGTGGAGGAGCTTAGGTCTTTGCATTTTAGAGGAATTTTGTGTTGGAGTATAAAACTAACATTTTCTGTTAAAAAAGGCCTTCTTTTGAACATGAATGTTTCTCTTTTTAGTACAAAGATCTTTAAGAAACTTGGCATAAGATGAAATTTGTTTTATAGCATCAAATAAAGGGATGTTTACACTTACCTGTGTGAAGATTCAAGAATCTTACCTGTGGATTTTCTCTTCTTTCCTTTAGCTAATCTCTGACGAAAAGGAGCTTTGGGAACGTATTCTCGTGGGTTAGTTTCTTTTTTATCCTTCGGTGGCGAGTCCTCAACACTCACAGGTATAATTTGATTTTCTTTTGTCACCAGCATCTCCACTTTGTTGTCGACTTCTTTTCCTTTTCACAAGGTCAAGACAGCTTTGAGCTCTCCGTGCTGTTGTGGTGAACTGGTACTTACTTCTTGCACTCTTTTAGGATTAGGAACTGATTGACTTGGAAACTTGCCTTTCTCAATAGTCATTACCAAGGTTTGAAATGAAGAAGCAAGTTGTCCCACCATTTTCTCGAAGCTTAAAACTGATTGGGTTTGTGAGTTGAAGCTGGCTCTCATATTATTTCTTAGTCTATCAATGGTACGGTTCTATTGCTCAATCGTAAAGTGAGTAACATTCTTGAAATTCTGGAATGCATCCTCCTAGGGTCTGGGTTAAGAGTAGTTCTGGTTCTGATTGTATGGTCTAAATGGTGGTTGAGAGACTTGAGGAATTTGAGGAATTTGTTGCATTGGTAGAGCTGGAGTTGCTAGTCCATTCTGTTGGAATCCTTGAAACCATGAAAAATTGGGGTAGTCTCTCCATCCAGGGTTATATGTGTTGGTGTATGGGTTGTAATTAAATGGTTTTCTCATTACACCTATGGCTTGATCTGTTGATTTAGTAGTTGATAACGATGCTATTTGTCGAGAGAGACCTTCAACCATCTCCTTAACTTCTTTGATTCCCGACATTGACTCGCCAATGTGAACCTCATTCACTCCTTTAAGTCTTTTAGTATTCCTGAATGATCAACTCCGTTGTTGGGAATTATCCGCTTGTCGTTAGAAGAATTTCCTAATCTCTTATGTACTTTTTGATATTAGCTCTTCTCCACTTGTTGCCATTAGCCATTCTTGCACATGTGGCAATAATCTCTCCAAAAAGTATTGGCATTGCTGTCATTTCTCGTACCGATGATGTTGACACTTCAAGAGTAGCCCATTGAATAGCTCTCATGTTTTGAAAAACTGCTCGACTTCCCTTTAGGTAAACTCTGAAATTTCCCTGCGAATAACATTAATTTTGTGCACTGGTAAATATTTATTCAAAAAATTTATTACTGTTTGTTCTCATTATGTGATTTTATTAGTAGGCAATGTATTGATCCATGAATGAGCTCTATCCTTTAAAGAAAATGAGAATAGTCTAAGTTTGACATCATCATCTGAAAAATTCTCATATTTAAATGTTTGACAAACAGTATGAAAATCATTCAAATGATTATATGGGTCCTCATTTTCAAGGCCATAGAATGTTGGGAGACAATTTAGCACACTGAGTTTTAACTCAAAACTCTGAGCAGCTATATTTGGGTATCTTATGCCTGATGTGCTCAAATTAGCTAAGGGACTGAAGTAGTCCTTAAATAGCCTCTCTTGTGGTGGTGCTTGTTGTTGTTGTATATCCATTTTAATTACAACATGTTTGTGTGTGCGAAGTGTTTTCTCAAGTTCAAGATCTATAGACTCAAGATTAGGTAATAATGACCTTCGACCATGCATGCAATGAAAACAAAAAAATTGAGAAAAAATTAATAAAAATAAACTAGAAGGAGAAATTACGGTACTAACCTTATCACGCTGTTAAAACCTTTCTAAAAAAATATGTGAAATAAATTAACTAAAAATAAATTAATAAAATACACAAAAAATTACAAAGAAAATAACTTAAAAATTAAATTGCAGAATTGTAAAGAATAGAGAAAGAAAAGAAATTATTACCTCTAAATGCAGATTCACTTTTTTTTAATAAGAAAAAATACAAGAAAACAAATAAAAGAAATTATTCACAAAAATTAATTGTACGAATTAAAATAACTTACCTCCCCGACAACGGCGCCAAAAACTTGTTGTAAAAATTTTTGTGAACTCACAAGTACATGAATCTATTGTAGAATAAAACAATAGTGACGAGTGTTGATCTCACGAGGAGGTAGATTTTAATTGTGTGTAGAATTAATTTTCTAAATGGGTGGATGAATTTGTGGTGAAAATGATTTAGACTGTCTTAGAATTTAAATTGGAATGGTAGAATTATATTAAAGTGAAAACTATTATAATTGAAGCGCTTGGGTATCTGGATCCGCATTAACATGCACCATGGGCTAAGTATTCCTTATTGGTGCCAATTAAATCATGAAGGGGGAATCTATACCTCATTAACCACACTATAATCAATATGGTGCTAAGGGCTTATCGTGTCAAATAATAATAACCTTGTACTAGGGAGCCGGTGAAACCAGAGCGGTTAGACAATGTTATTATTATTTGTCGACGAAAAGTTAAAATATCCACCATAATTAGAGGGGAAGCGAAAGTAAATTTACCAAATAAAGCCCATGACATATGTTGAGACTTCATCTTCAATCCAAGCTTGAAAGAAAATTAGCTACTATAATTGAACTAGGGGCAAAATGGAAATCTATTAAAATACGTAGAAAATATAAGATGGAGAGTGAATTATAGAAAATAGAGCCCAAAATGGATTCAGAGATGCCAAATTGGGGGGGGAGACCCCTTTTTATATATAGAATGAGTAAATCATAGCCATCAGATCAAAAATATTTCGGACACTCAAGATTGCACCACGTCATCAATCAACAGTACGCGGTTTGACCACGCGGTTTGAATAGTGACGCGATTCGATTGAAAATAATCATGTGTATATGCATGTACCGTACGCGCGATTTTTAGTCCACTAATATGTTGTCACGTCACCGGTCAACAGTACATAAGAATTTTAGTCCAGCAAGATCGTGATACCTCATCAGTCAATGCCACATCATCGGTCAATGCCACGTCATCGATCCGTCTATGTGAATAGTATCGCGAACAGTAACAAAGACAGTACCATACATGTGAACAGTTCGTTTTTCCATTTAGGCTCCTCCTAAGGATTTCGACTGTCTTAAGATTAAAAGTGATATCCGTTTTGCTGTTTGATCTCTTGTTCATTGTGAAATGACTATGATGCCCCTAGAATACATAAAATACTTAATTATAATACAACACATAATTAATTAAGAAGAGACTTAAATACATAAAAGTAGGAATGTTAGTGGAACTTGAAGTGTAAAATGACGATTTTATTCTTTATAAATATACATTTTTCTAACACTTAACAAAAACATGATTACTTTTATTACGAATTCTAAAAGTTTAACACAACAAACAAAACTTTCTTCATAAAGTAAAAGTCATACAGATTATCCATAGTTTATTTCAAAACTTGATTATTACATAAAGCTAACATGTTTATTTTTTTATTTAAACAAAGTTGAGCCCATTATAAAATCCCAAGGTTTGTTATGCCCATATGCACTTCGTCTTGGTTAGGACTTGGCGCTAGCTTGCCATACTCATCATTACCTGCAATGTAAGAACTTTATGAGTTAATGCTTTGTATGAGTAAATTATTACGCATGTGGATGACCATCTTAAGCTTTTAAAAGAAACTTAAAAAATACAAAACAACTTCATTGGGGCCCTAGGTATGTTGCATTACTATGCTGGCACTTTTACTGTTTAAACAATATGCCATTGGGCCTCATTAATTGATCTTTTGAGCGTTACGTATCGCTGTCCCCAAACGATTTCCTTTTACTTACCTTTGAGGGCTTGCCTTTAAAAACTATGCCACCTGGTAGTACAACTACCCATTTTTCATAAATTCATTTTCTGACACATCTTCTTCAGAATGTAATCCATGATATGCAAGCATCCAATGCAACTTATGTCATAACATTTGAAGTTTCTAGATGCATAATAGAATCCACACATAACACTATTGAAGAACAAGATTCTTTAATATAGGTGGGATAATCGACCATAGCATAATTAAGTATAAATATCACAGATTAAGTGGCAAAGCCACACATAACACTATTGAAGAACAAGATTATTTAATATAGGTGGGATAGTCGACCATAGCATAATTAAGTATAAATATCACAGATTAGGTGGCAGAGCCAACCATAACATAAACACGTATAATAGATTAGGCGGCAGAGTCGACCATAACATAATTAAGTATTATAGCTAAGGCGACAGAGCCGACCATAGCGTAAATAAGTATCATAGATTAGGCGACATAACCAACCATATAAGAATTTAGATTATAACTAATCACATCATAATAGCCATCACAACATAAAGGAATGGTTAAAATTGAAGTTAAGTATGAAAAGAATTTTGTCTTTGCATTGTAATTGAAGTGTTACTTACCTCTTGACCTTGACTTCTCTAAACCTTTCTAAATTAAGGATTTCTTTACTCTTGTTATTTCTAGGTTGGATTGAAATTGAAAAGGGGTAGGGGTATTTACAAGATTTCTTGGAGCTAATGGATGGCTATAATTTTGCCACCATAAATCTTGATCAATAGTTGAGATTAACCTTCATAAATAACTTACTAAATTCCAGAATTCTCAACTTTCTCTACATACTTCTCTTACATAATCATTTATGTCATTGCTTATGTCATCATTACTTATTGCATCGCTTATGTCATTATTACTTAGAATTCAATATTTTATATTATTATTATTTTAATACTTAAGGGAGTTTGTTAACTTAAAATAAATTTTATTATATTTAAGTGTGAAAATTGTACCCACAATTCCTCCCCCCTTTAAAAATTTCTTTCTCGAAATTTACTTACTGAATAGCTTAGGATACTTATTCTTCATCTCTTCCTCACGTTCCCAAGTTGCCTCCTCTACTTAACTATTTCGCCACAGTACTTTAACTAAAAGAATCTTCTTATTCCTTAACTCATTTATCTTTCTATCAAGCGTTTGAATTGGACGTTCTTCGTAGGTTATGTCTCCTTCTAGTTGTAGAGGCTTATAATCTAGAACATGAGAGGAGTTTGGGATCTATTTCTTTAACATGGAGACATAAAAGACTTTATGTACTCTTAATAATGATGGTGGGAGGGCAAGTCGGTAGGAACATTCCTGACATGATCGAGTATTTTAAATGGCCTAATAAATCTCATACTTCGTTTTCCTTTGCTCCCAAATCTCATCGATCCTTTTACTAGGGCAACTTTTAGAAATATTTTGTCACCAACTTGAAATTCCAAAGGCATCCGCCTCTTATCCGCATAATTTTTCTGTCAATTATGAGCTGCCTACATTCTTTGATGTATTTCTCGGTCGCTTCAGATGAGGTAGTAATTAAGTCGGGTCCAAGATGCATTCGGTTCGCCTATCTCGTCCCTATGAATAGGCGATTTACATTTTCTACCATATAGAGCTTCGTATGGTGCCATGCCGATTGTTGCTTGGTAACTATTACTGTAGGCAAATTCAACCAATGGTAAATTCTTGCTTCATGATCCTTGAAAGTCGATAGCACATCCTCGTAACATATCTTCCAGTGTTTGAATCGTTCTTTCTAATTGGTTGTCTGTTTGAGGGTGAAATGATGTACTAAACTTCAATCTTATCCCCATAGCCTTATGTAACCTTACATCTCAGTCAGAAATAATAGAAATAGGTAAATCATGTAGTCTTACTATCTCCTTTACATATATTTCTACAAGCTAGCCTATAGTGCACGCCATTCGAATAGGCAAGAACTGAGCAAACTTTGTGAGTCGATCAACGATCACCCAAATAGCATCATGCATTTTAATAGTCCTTGGAAGACCAATGACGAAGTCCATTGTGATTTCTTCCCACTTTCATTGAGGAACTTGATTAGATTCCAAAAGTCCTACTAGTTTCTAGTGCTCCGCTTTGATTTGTTGACAAGTGAGACATTTTGCCACGAACTCAACTATACCCTTCTTCATTCCAGGCCACCAATAATGCTTCTTTAAGTCTTTGTACATCTTTGTTGTGGCAGGATGAAGAAATATAGGGTTGTGTGAGATTCAAGTAGAATATCTTTCTTTATTGAATTATCTGGTATACATGTCCTGTCCGTGAACACGATGATTCCCCTTTCCAACTTCTTAAATGACGTCGCCTTTGAGTTGGTCTATATCTTTAGATTCTTCATTAATAATCACTTTCCTGCCCTTCCTTAATCTTTTCTAATAAAGTTGAGGAAAAGGGTCATGTTGGCTAATTTTCCTGTTACTAGCTCAATCTTTGCCTTGCATATATCATTTTGTAATGGGTTAGGTAGAATCTTTAAAGCTGACAGGCTTGACTTTTTACTTAGTGCATTTGCTATCACATTTGCTTTTCCAGAATAATAGTTTATTTCGCAGTTGTAGTCCTTGACAAGCTCTAGCCAACGCCGTTGTCGCATATTTAACTCCTTCAATGTAAAGAAATATTTGAGGTTTTTATGATCAATGTAAATCTTACAATGTGCTCCTATCAAATAATGACGCCATATTTTTAATGCGTGCACCACGCTGCCAACTCCAAATCATGTGTTAGATAATTTTGCTCGTACTCCTTCAATTGTCTAGAAGCATATGCAATGACTTTTCCATTTTGTATGATCCTATGCCATCTTCGGAGGCATCGCTATAAATGAAAAAATCCTCATAGCTGTAAGGAATGGCTAGGATTGGAGCAGTGATCAGTCATCATTTTAGTTCTTCAAAGCTTTTCTCGCATTCTGGTGTCCAACAAACTTGGCATTTTTCTTTGTCAACTAGGTCAATGGCATTATGATCTTCGAGAAACTTCCCACAAATCTTCGGTAATATCCAACCAAACCTAAGAAGCTTTTGACTTCTTTGGCATTAGTCGATTTGGACTATTGGCTTACAGCTTCTACTTTTGAGGGGTCTATTGAAATTCCATCCTTAGACACGGCGTGTCCTAGGAACACCACAATGAATTTTGCAAGCCAAAATTCATATTTCCTATTGAACCCGTTACAAGAGGTCAAGCAAAGAAATTTAAAAAAGCGTTTAATGGATTGAATCAAGCAACTTGGCTCAATTAAATTCGTTGAGGCCTGTTAAAGGAATTGTACATGATAAATGCATGATTCAGACTCTTGAAATTTCCAAAAAGTCACTTCCATGAAATAGAGAGTTGACTGGCACATTATGCAGGAAAACATATTATTTTCCTATTTTTTCAAATACTTTCTCATTTCTTGAGGAGGCTACTAGGGAAACAAATCAATTATTTCTATTTTAATTGTCTATTTTCGATTTAATTGATGAAAGACATTTAAGCCAATGAGGATCTTGATTTGATTTAGATTCTTTCCTATTTACTTAGATTAGGATTCTGATTTGGTTTAAATTACTTCCTATTTACTTAGATTAGGATTCTAATTTGATTTAGGTTCTTTCCTATTATGAAAGATTCAGATTCAGATTTGATTTTTGGGTTAAGATTTATCTCCAAAACTTCTTGTATATAAAGTACTCGTATTCAATAAACATGGAAGAAGTTTTTTTATGCAATTGGTGAGAGAGTTAATTCTCTTTAGTTCTTTACGAACTCTTGAAACTTATCAGATTTCTGTGACGTTCAACTCTTGACTTAACAATCCATAACTGATTGTGGCATCTTCACATACCAAGATTCATGCTTTCAATAAGCATTGGGTCGAGATTCCATTCTATTCCTATTTTAGATTCGATCTTGGGAACTAAATTGATTAGGGTCGCATCAGTTCTTGACAGGGTTCATATCATTTGGTATCAGAGCCTAGGCTCCAAGGTCAGATCCATCTATCTTTCTTGTTTTTCATTGTTGTTTGAATTTTTCATCCTTGTTCTAGTATCTATAACAAAGAAAGAAAATGCCGTGAACAGTATTTACATGAACAGCGTTGCATGAACAGTACCACAAGAACAATGCTGTGTGAATAGTATTTTTAGGGTTTCTTTTTAATATCAATTTTTGCATTTTTGTGGTTTAATTCTCCTTAAATCCACAAGTTTTACCTATTCTTTTTCCTTTAAAAAAAGAATCTCCAACCTCCTCTTAAAATCTTTCATTTTTTTTTCATTATTTGTGTCTTGGAAGTCTAAAACAAGTTTTACCCATCGGTGAAAATTTTGCCCAAAATCAAAACTCGACTTTCGTACACCTTGCCTTTTTACTCTTGAAATTAAATTCTCCTTAGTTGTCATCTTTGTGAATTGCTGCTAAAATCCTGATATTGGTTTGATTAGTTTGATAAGAACCGAGTGAGGATTACTAAGAGTGGAAAAGGGCAAGAGAGTGTGAGCATATTAGAGGGTAAAAGCCAATAACTTGAGTGAAACACGAGTGGAATTAAGTGAGTAATTTTTCTTGAGTGAAACACGTAAGGGAGTGAGGTGAGGTCCTTCCACATTATTTCCAACATTCTTTTGCAGATAATAGTTACGTCTCACAACCTAGAATGAAACACAAATGAAGAGGATCAATTTGCAACTACTCAGAATTTACAAATTCAAGCATTGATGGGAGAGATGAGAAGGATGATGAAGGCTGAATTAGAGCTTATCCACAAGCGTTTGGATCAAGTGGAGAACACAAGTGTAGGGCAGCCACAACCCGTTCCCCAAGTACGTAGGAGAGAAAGAGCTCCAATTAGAGGAGATATTGATGACTATTATGGGATTCATCTAATGAATGAGATGACTCAATGGGTAACTACAGGAGAGATGGACAAGGTAGGAGAGCTAGGAATAGAGATGATGGATTGAATGGCATAAAGATGAAGATTCCATCTTTTCAAGGAAAATAGATTTCATATTTGACTGCCATAATTATTTAGAGGCAAAAAAAATAAAATTAGCTATGTTTGAGTTTTCTGACTATGCTATCACTTGGTGGGATCAGCTTGTTATAAGCAGAAGGCGAAATAGGGAATGTCTAATTAAAACATGGGATGAAATGAAATCATTGATGAGAAGACATTTTATACCTAATCACTATTACAACGTCTTACACAGGGTAGCCAAAGCGTTGAGGATTATTATAAAGAAATGGAGATTGCCAATGATTAGAGCAAATATGGAGGAGGATAAAGAAGCTACCAAGGCATGAGTCTTAACTGGACTTAATCGGGAGATTGCAGATGAGGCTGAGTTGCAACATTATGTGGAGATTGAGCAACAACTTAAGAAGAGGGGTAACACTCGTGCAACCCCAAGCTCGAATTCTACTCCTTGGAAGCCGAGCTATGTGAAACGAGACGAGAAGCCACAAGCATCTACTACACCTAAGCTAAGATCCGAGCCCTCCAAGCATAATACACAAGGTAACACCATGACTCATACTATTAGGAATCGTGACATTAAGTGTTTTAAATGTCAAGGCAGGGGGCATTTCGCAAGTGAATGTGTGAATAAAAGAGTTACGGTGTTGTGGGACAATGATGAGATTGTAACTGAAGATGAGATGGAAGAGAATGAGATACCACCATTAGAGGATGTCGATGATGAAGAGTATATAGCCCTTGGGGATTTGACTTTAATAGTAAGGAAAGCTTTGAGTGTGCAAGTAAAGGAAGACGAAGCAGCGCAACGGGAAAACATTTTCCATACTAGGTGCTATGTTCAGGACCAAGTATGTAATATGATTATTGATGGAAGAAGTTGTACTAATGTTGCTAGTACTATCATGGAAAGAAGTTAGGGCTTTCGACACTTAAAACACCCACGACCATACAAACTATTATGGTAAAATAATAGTGGAGAGGTGAAAGTGAACAAGCAAGTACTAGTGACTTTTCGGATTGGCAAGTATGAATATAAGGTGCTTTGTGATGTAATGCCAATGCAGGCTGGATACTTGTTACTTGGGCGGCCTTGGCAATTCGACAGACGTGTGAAACATGATGGCTTCACCAACAAATATTCATTTGTATTTAATCAACGCAAAATCACTCTTGTTTTATTGACACCGAAGTAGGTTTATGAAGACCAAGTGAGCCTACAGAGAGAGAGAGAGAGAGGAAAAGGAAAAAAGAGAAAAAGAGAGTGAAATTCAAAAAGATGCTGAGGAAAATATGAGAGAAAAACCAAAGAAAAATACGGCCATTGAGCAAAAATTAGATGGAAAACAAAAGAATTTCTACGTGAGAGTGAGATAGATAAAAAAAAAAGTGTTGTTTTCACATCAACCGATGATTGTACTTTTGCACAAAGAGGCCTTTTTAAACACGAATTTGACCATACTTTGCCTAGTTTTATTCTTTCTCTTTTGCAGGAATATGAGGATGCTGAAATGCAAGTTATGCAACCCAATAGGAGGTGAATTGAGATTTTAAAATTTATGCAATACGATTCGCACAAAAAATCAATCTAACGCCTTAATGAAATATAGAACAATAAATTCAAACAAGCATAAAAATAAAAGAGCAAGGGAAGAGAAAAACAAACACGCAGATTTTTACGTGGTTCGGCTATCCCCGCCTACGTCTACGCCTCCAAGACAACCAAAATCGATGATTTCACTATCCAAGCCTCCCAAGGCTTCAAGTTTTTATATTGACTTCCAAAGTGTCAATGAACCTTTACAACCAAGAGATTATCTCCCCAGTCTCTTCACCTCAAGTGTTTCACACACTTACACGCTCACAATTTGATAAGAAATGAAAATTACAACAAAAAAACTCTCTTTAAGAGTAGATATGTAACTAATAGCTCAAGAATGATTTAATCAGTGATGATTTGTGTTTTAGAAGCTCAATATATATTGTATGATCTTATATTTGCGTGCATTAGTTCTTAAAATGAAGTTTGAGTTGAGTTTTTATAGAGAAAGTCCAAAATATAACTGTTATAGGCAAATTCCAGCGCTCAAGCGGTTAGTCGCTTGATTATCTGGCTAGCCGCTCAGGAACAGTGATATTACCGTTATTTTTGAATTTTGCTATAGTAACACTGTTCTCTAAAATTACATTTTGACCCAAAACTTTCTATAATTATACTATAGACCACCATGTCAGAAAAATTTATAAATAGGTCCAATTTCAGAAAATTTTAAGAATAATTATCTTTCCCAAACTTTTTAAAATTATGATATAACCTTAAATATTTTATTATTTTGCACAAAGGTCCTTTTCAGTATAATACTTATATTTTTCAAAGTTCTCAAAATCTTTCACTCTAGTCCAAAATATTTATAAATTATAGTATAGCCCAAAACATTTCAAATATTTGTAAAAACATCCAACTCCAAAATTTAATACTTATTAAAATCAAAGATTTCAAATTTTAGTATTTAAGTCCAAATTACTTAAATCCACAAAATACTTTTCTTTATAAAAATAAAAATTTTTAGTTTATGGAAAGTATTTAATTAAATTAATCTATTGAACTTCTCAAATGCTAAATCAAGTATTAATTAAATCATATTGGCTTTACAAGAATTTGTCGCAATAATTAGTCCGTTGAGCTCTAAACTTTATTCTTGATTTTGCCGTTGTGCGTTGAGTGTCTTCAATCTTAATTTCACTTGATTCACTTGCATAAATATTATCCTGTAAAAACTAGTGAAGATGTGAAATACAATATTTATTATTTTTACTAAAGACACATGTTTGTTATCATCAAAATTACATTTTGTGTAGCCCTTTAGGCTAACAATCTCCCCCTTTTTGATGATGACAAACATCTCATGTATTTTGACATTAAACTCCCCCTTAATACATGGCATACATGATTAAACATATAAATCAAAAACAAAAAAACTCCCCCTTAATATTTCAAAACCATGCATAAATACTTGAAATACAAAATATTTATTATATGTCTACATATTCAAAATACATGACTTCTCCCCCTTCATCATCAAAATTACTAAAAATGCATGCAAAGATAGATAATACGTCAATGGTTAAGCAAGAATGATCATGAACCATCAAGCCATCAAAAGAGTGCTCAAAATGCATATTATCAAAAATCATATGGTATGCTCCCCCTAAATATATGGCCAATTAAAAATTTTAACCAAAATGATATTATCAAAAAACGTATCATATTTATTTCCCCTTTAAAAAAATAGATATATGCAATTTGAAACAAGATCACCAAAAATAATTCGATAAAAATATTATTAATTTTGTGCGAGAAAAAAAAAATTCAGCAGAGTCTCCCCTTAAAATGAACAAATCCTCATACACACAACATGGTTAAAAACACTTCCATATAAGCTTAAGTATAATAAATCAACAACTCCACCAAGTCATTAGGCAATACATAAGAATTAAGCATAAAAACAGCATCCAAATATAACATATTCGAAGATCAAATAAAAAGCATTCTTAATCCATAATTAAAAATAACATATCCAAATATCAAACAATAAGATATCATCCGCACATAAAAAGAAATGTATGATGAATGTAGTGCAAACTGACAATTAACAAAATAAAATAAAGGACTAAGGAGATGGTGGATGTGAGGAAGAGGATGGTGGTGGAAATCCAAGGGCTGCAAAAAGTTGCCGCTGGCCATCAAGAAGCTGCTGCTGTTGAGCAAAGAGACGCTCTCGCTCAGAAATGGTTTGAGGTTGAAAAGCTTCAAGCATAGACTGAAGTTTGTCTTGTCGCTCAGAAAGTGAATCCACTTTAGTTAACAACTGTTGCAACGGATCCTCAGAGTCAGCTGAAGTAGAGTGGAAAGGGCCCTCGGAAGGTGGAGGATGTGAGAGATATGGAGCACTAAGACACGAAGCAAGTGTAGGGGACGGACATCGTTAAGGAAACAATGATCTGAAAGAGCAAGTTCCGTAACCTTTCTGTTTCTTTGATCTTGATGCCAGCTACCATCCCTCCAGTAAAAACCCAGATTAGCAATTGAATCATCACCTAATTCCCTCGAATTCAAGGAGATTGACTCGGTTATAGGGACATGAAAATACTCTAGAATTTAGGTAATAATACTAGCATATGGAAGAGATCTTTTGGCTAAGTTGGGAGTACTAAGCATATGATGAAGGATAATATACCCAATATTTATCACCCTCTCCTCTAGAATGCAGTCCAAAATAGATACATCTAAATGACTAACTTCATCTACATGACCAGCCCTAGGAGTAATCACATAATGAAGGATTCGAGTTTGAAGAGGGAAGGCTTGAGATTTCAAAGGTGAGTTACAAAACGCAGTGGACAAATCACGCCGTCAAAAAAATTTTCGAACGGCATTCTCAAGTGAAAACGAAGGTTCTTTGATTTTGACTCTAGCACTATATAGTTCCAATCCCTCATTTGGAGTTCTAAGGATAGAATTTAGCAAAGCAACATCAAATTCAATATGAACGAACTCCCCCAACATTAGAAACAATTCTATTCAAAACTTCCGTATCCATATTCGAATAAAAAACCTTGACTAAATATTCATAATAATGTTCATTAACAACCAACATATTCTTCCATCCCATAGCAAAAAGGAAATCTTTAAGAGATTTATCACAAATTTCTAAATTATCCATATTACTGAGATTGACAAAAAAAGGTGTAATGACCGACCTTGGCTTGAAATTGTCGACAAAACGTTTCTGAAGCATGGGTCATGGAAAATGAATCAGCATAAACTCCGAATTGTCACCACGATGATCCTTATGCTTCTTGGCCACGTGTTTTCCCTTGGATTTGTCACCACCCGCCATTGTTGGAAGAAAAAATAGCTTAAAAATGCAATTTCGGGTTTAACAAAAATTGAGTGAAATGGATTTGTTTGAAGCAAGAAAATTAATCCTAGAGATAAATGAAGCTAATTTATAATGTAGAGTGAATTAAAAATGGGCTAAAGGAAGCTTGAAAATAAAGAGAAAGAAACGGGTAGAGTGAGAATTTTTGATTTTGTGTTTTATGTGGAGAGATGATGAAAACGAGTTTTGCGAGTGAAAATTGAAAGAGTAATAGATGAATAAGGAGTTGGATGATTGATTTTAAAAAGAAAATGAGTGAAAGATGAGGAGATTTGAGAAAGAAAAATGGAGAACACTATTCATGCGGAAATGGAATGAGGATGGAATGATGAAGAACAAGTGAAGAAATCATGATGGAGAAGTGTTTAATGAAGATGAAATGCATCGGTATTAGTTTGAATGGTTGATTTGGGCATGAAAATAGATGAAAATGGAGGTGAAAATAGATGGGTTGCTCACGGTTTTGAGTGAAAGAGAGAACATGTGCAAAAAATTCGCTAAAGAGGAAGAAGAAGCAAAAAAAAAAAATGTCCATACTCGTGACCAAGCGGCTAGCTGCTTGCTCTCGGGTTGGGGACAGTTTCCAGAACAGGTGGCTAGCTGCCTAGTTGCTGCCCGGCTGCACTCAAGTTGATTTCCGGCTTATTTCGATCAATTCCATGACCATTTTGTGATCCTGAAACATCTCAAGAGCCAATCTAATGCATGATTCATGATTTTAAACATCCAAAAGATAATTAATTCAAACAAATAATCCATCCAACAAGCATACAATCATGAAGCATATAAGCATTCAAAACTTAATAATAAAATGCAGAAAGGTCAAATTCGGAATAAAGACTATATTGATTTAGCTAAAATTAACATTCACGCTATATACCGTTGGAAACATAATTAAGTTAGATTTCCAATAAATTTTACAGAGCTAGATTTGGAGTTCTCTAGAAGGAGTTATGACCAATTCATTACAGCTTGTGCAGACTTGAGAGTTTCAAAGACTCCTTTGTTTTCCAAAAAATTTTAATAGATTCAATAACATAAATAGAGATGTTAATGCAAAAATTTCATCATCCCAAGTTCATGCCGAATTTTTAAAAATTGTTCTTCGCAAAGGGGTTTTGTAAAAATATCAGCAAGTTGTTTTTCCGTAGAGATAAATTCTAATGCAATGTCACATTTTTGAACATGATCTCTCAAGAAATGATGCCTAATCTCTATATGCTTGGTTCTAGAATGTTGAATGGGATTCTTTAAAGATTTATGTCGCTAGTATTATCACACTTGATAGAAATTTGTTCAAGAGTAATAATATAGTATCTAAGTGTTTATTTTATCCAAAGTGCTTGTGCACAACAACTACCTGTGGCAATATATTCTGCCTCAGTAGTTGAGAGTGCCACCGAATTTTGTTTCTTACTAAAACATGAAACAAGTGAATGACCAAGAAAATGACAAGTTCCACTAGTACTTTTCCTAACGACCTTGTAACCAGCAAAATCGGCATCCGAATAACAAGTTAAATCTATATGAGTTCCTCTAGGATACCAAAGGCCAATATCTATGGTTCCACTTAAATAACGAAAAATTCTTTGAACAGCAAGCAAATGAGATTCCTTGGGACATGATTGTAATCTTGCACACAAACATACACTAAACATGATATCAGGTCTACTTGCGGTTAAGTAAAGTAAGGATCCGATCATACCTCGATACCTTTTAATATTAACCTCTTTACCTTTTTAATCTTTATCAAGCTTGATTGTTGTACTCATTTGAGTATTCTTGGTATTTGATTCATCAATATCAAATCTCTTGAGCAAGTCTTTGATGTACTTAGCTTGGTTAATGAAGATCCCCTCATTGTTTTGTTTGATTTGAAGTCTAAGAAAATACTTGAATTCTCTCATCATGCTCATCTCAAATTCCTTACTCATACAAGAGGAAAATTCTTTGCACATAGATTCATTAGTGGAACCAAAAGTAATATCATCAACATAAATTTGAAAAACAAGTATATCTTGATTTTTATTTTTAATAAAGAGGGTAGTATCCGCTCTTCCCATTGAAAAACCGTTATCCAACAATAAATGTTTTAACCTATTATACCGTACTCTAGGTGCTTGTTTTAATCCATACAATGCTTTTGATAACTTATACACATGATTTGAAAATTTCTCATTTTCGAAATCAGGGGGTTGTTTCACATAAACTTCCTCCATAATATAACCATTTAGGAAAGCAATCTTGACATCCATTTGAAATAAAATAAAATCTTTATGACATGCAATTGCTAACAACATCCTAATGGATTCTAATCTAGCTACATGTGCAAATGTTTCATCGAAATCAATTCCTTCTTCTTGGTTGTATCCTTGAGCCACTAATCTAGCTTTATTTATTACAACTATACCGGATTCATCCATTTTATTTCTAAATACCCATTTAGTGCCTATAATGGATTGATGTTCCGGTTTAGGAACCAATTCCTATACTTTATTTCTCTCAGATTGATTTAACTCCTATTACATTGCCATAATCCAAAACTCATCATTTTCTGCATCCGCAAAAGATTTTGGTTCAATTTGAGAAATAAATGCAGTGTGCTCACATGTGTTTCTAAGTGATGATATAGTTATGATACCTCTTGAAGGATCACCTAATATTAAATCTTTAGGATGAGAGAAAACATACCTCCACTCCTTAGGGAGTGTTTGAGAACTACTTTCTTATTGCTCCAGCTCCATATTTGTTTGTTCTTCTCGTCTATCCTCTTGATTTTTTTATGGTGCATGCTCTTGATTCTCTTTTAATAATTCTTCTTGTAACTCTCCACCTGAATCATCATTAACAACTCCTTCTCCACAGAGGAGGGGTTAGATTCATCAAACGTAACATGCATGAATTCTTCTACAACTAATGTTCTTTTATTATAAACTTTATAAGTTTTTCCTGAGTTTGAACACCCGAGAAAGATGCCAACATTAGATTTTGGATCAAATTTACCAAGATTATCTTTTGTGTTTAAAATAAAACATTTGCATCCAAAAAATTTGAAATAACCAATATTGGGTTTTTTATTTTTCTAAAGCTCATAAGGAGTTTTATTGAGATGAGGTCTAATCAACACCCGATTTAAAAAATAAAAAGTGGTGTTGACGGCTTCAGCCCAAAAATGTTTTGGTAATGTATTTTCATTTAATATAGACCTGGCCATTTCTTGAATAGACCTATTCTTTCTCTCAACAACTCCATTTTGTTGTGGAGTCTTCGGTGATGAAAATTGATGCTCAATGCCAAAATCATTACAAAAATTTTCAAACCCTCCACCATGATCACTTCTAATACAAGTAATAGAGTAACCATTTTCATTTTGAACCTTTTTACAGAAAAATCTAAATGCATTAATGGCATCATCCTTATTAGCTAAGAATAATACCCATGTATATCACGAATAATCATCTACAATTACAAATGCATAGAATTTGCCACTTAAACTAGCATATCTAGAAGGTTCAAACAAATCTATGTGAAGTAATTGAAGAGGTTTTAAAGTAGAGATATGATTCTTGTTTTTTAAAGAGGTTTTGATTTGTTTTCCAAATTGACATGCTTCACAAATTCTATCCTTTTGAAAATTAATTTTTAAAAGACCATTAATTAAATCATTTTTTGAAAATTTTGAAATTAAATTCATGCTTGCATGTCGTAGTCTTCTATGCCACAACCAACCATCATCATGCAATGTCGAAAAATATTCATCATGATTAGACGCATACTCTATATTAATCGTGTAAATATTGCCATATCTATTCCCATAAATAAAATTTTCCCATCACATGCATTCTCAATAACACAACTTGATTTATCAAAGGCAACTTTATAACCTTTGTCACATAATTGACTAATGCTAATTAAATTATGTTTCAAATTTTCAACCAAACACACATTTTCAATTAGAGTTAAAGAAATTTTACCAACATTTCTGATTCCGAGAATTTTTCCTATTGAGTTATCTCCAAATGATACATCTCCACCATTTTTTATTTTGGTGAAACTTGAGAACCATGCATAGTTTCCGATCATATGCCTAGAACATCCGCTATCCAAGTACCATTTATTTTTCTTTTTCTTCAAACCCTGCAAAGAAAATCTTATGTCTTAGGTACCCAAACCTTTTTGGATCCTTGAGCATTAGCCACGGTTCCTTTCGGAACCCAAATACATTTGACACCATAATATGCATTTTTTTTTATGGGACATCTATATTTCATGTGATCATTTTGATTACAATAATGACAAATACTCTTATGATCACTTGTGGAGGTAGCTTTAACAAAATAATTCTTGTAATACTTTTGCTTCAAGTTAGGCTTATACCCAAGTCCTCCTTTATCAAAAACACATTTTTTAAAATTAAGTATGTTATCCAACATCTTTTGCCCATTTGTGAATTTTAGAACAACACTACTAAGTTCAATATTCTTTTTCTTGAGCATTTCATTTTTCTTTTTCAAATCATCTACACGTGACTCTAAATGCTCATATGAAATGCTAGGTTTTTCATTTGATAATGCAACTCTATTATGCAAGGTTTTATTCTTTAATTCTAATCCTTTAATCCTCTCATTCAATGACTCATTGCATTTTTGCATGGCATCCTTTTCATTTGTAAATTCTAGCAATTTCTTTTTAAGGCATGCATTCTTTTTACCATTTTCATCAATTCATCATGCATTTCTTTAAAAGCATCATACAATTTATCATAGGTTGGATCACTTACCTCATTGAGATCATCATCATCTCCTAGTACCATAAGTGCTAGGTTTGATACTTCTTACGACTCTTCCCCATCACTTGAATCTTCATCGCTATCATCCCAAGTAGCAACCATAGCTTTCTTCTCAAGTTTGTTGAGAAGTGGACATTCCGATCTTATATGACCGGGCTTTTTGCATTCATAACATATGATTACCTCTTTCTTCTTCTTTTGGTTTTTGAAGTTTCTAAATTTCCTTTGGTCACCGGTTTTCTTGAAAATTTTTCTGAACCTCCTTGCTAGCATAGCCAATTCCTCATCATCCGGCTCACTTTCCCCATCAATCTCATATTTTGTGGCTTTGAAAGCAATGTTTTTCTTCTTTTCCTCATTTCCTCTTTCGACTGCCAAATCTTCCTCATAAGAAATAAGAGAACCAATTAAATCATCAATAGATAAGATATTCAAATCTTTAGCTTCCTCAATGACAGTCCTTTTTGGTCTCCATTCCTTAGGTAGTGACCTAATGATTTTCTTAACTTTTTCGCTATTTAAAAAGGTCTTTCCTAGGGCTCCTAGAGTGTTTACTATGTCCGTAAATCTAGTATACATAGAATATACACTCTCATTTTGTTCCATTTGGAACAATTCATATTGCCGAGTGTACCTACTAATATTAGACTCTTTCACTTGATTCGTGCCTTCATAAACAACTTCAAGTTTGTGCCTAATTTCATTAGCACTTTCACAACTTGACACTCTATGAAACTCTTTCTTATCGAGTGCACAAAACAAGGCATTCATGGCTTTGGAATTTAGAGAAGTTTTTCTCTTATCCAATTCATTCCATTCCCTTGAAGGTTTTGGAATATCTTCCCCAACTTCGTTTTTAGTCAAAGGCATAAATGGACTATCACATACAACTTCCCAAATTTCATAATTTAGTGTTTGTAAATAAATTCTCATCCTAGTTTTCTAATACGGGTAGTCATTTCCGTCAAAGAACGGTGGCCTAGTTGTGGATTGTCCTTCCCTAAAGGTTGAATCATTTTGGGTTGCCATGGATCTTTTACTCTAGACGGTTAAGTCCTAACAAGAGAACCTCGCTCTGATACCAAATGAAATGCAAGTTATGCAACCCAAAATTGGGGTGAATTGGGATTTTAAAATTTATGCAATCCTCACAAAAAATCAATTTAACGCCTTAATGAAATATAGAATAATAAATTCAAACAAGCATAAAAATAAAAGAGCAAGGGAAGAGAAAAACAAACACGTGGATTTTTACGTGGTTCGGCAATCCCCACCTAAGTCCATGCCTCTAAGCCAACCAAGCTCAAGGATTTCACTATCCAAGCCTCCTAAGGCTTCAAGTTTTTACAATTGACTTCCAAGGTGTCAATGAACCTTTACAACCAAAAGATTATCTCCCCAGTCTCTTCACCCCAAGTGTTTCCCACACTTACACACTCACAATTTGATAAGAAATGAAAATTAGAACAAAAAAACTCTCTTTAAGAGTGGATATGCAACTAATAGCTCAAGAATAACTCAATCAATGATAATTTGCATTTTGGAAGCTCAATATATGTTGTATGATCTTATATTTGCATGCATTAGTTTTTAAAATGAAGTTTGAGTTGAGTTTTTATTGTGCACGCCCAAAAACTAGCCGATATAGGCAAATTCCAGCGCTCAAGCGGTTAGCCGCTTGATTATCCGGCTAGCCGCTCAGGAACAGTGATATTACCGTTATTTTTGAATTTGATACAGTAATATTATTTTCTGAAATTACACTTTGACCCAAAACTTTTCATAACTATACTATGGCCTAAAACGTCAAAAACATTTCCAAGTAGGTCGAATTTCAAAACAGAATAATTGTCTTTACCAAACTTTTTGAAATTATGATATGGCCCCAAAGATTTTATTATTTCGCACAAAGATCTTTTTCAACATAATACCTATATTTTTCAAAGTTCTCAAAATCTTTCACTCTAGTCCAAAATATTTATAAATTATAGTATAGCCCAAAACATTTCAAATATTTGTAAAAACGTCCAACTCCAAAATTTAATACTTATTAAAATCAAAGATTTCAAATCTTAGCATTTAAGTCCAAATTACTTAAATCCACAAAATACTTTTCTTTATAAAAATGAAACTTTTTAGTTTATGAAAAATATTGAATTCAATTAATCTATTGAGCTTCTCAAATGCTAAATCAAGTGTTAATTAAATCATACTGGCTTTACAAGAATTTGTCGCAATAATTAGTCCGTTGAGCTCTAAACTTTATTCTTGATTTTGCCATTGTCCGTTGAGTGTCTTCAATCTTGATTTCACTTGATTCACTTGCATAAACATTATCCTTCAAAAACTAGTGAAGATGTGAAATACAATATTTATTATTTTTACTAAAGACACATATTGGTTATCATCAAAATTACATTATGTGTAGCCCTTTAGGCTAACAAATGCCTGTCCTGAGAAAACACCACATGGTTTACCTCAAATCCAAAGGATTGAGCATCAAATTGATTTTTTGCCCAGTGCAATCATTCCAAATAAACTAGCCTATAGGAGCAATCTGGAGGAGACTAAGGAACTTCAAAGGCAGGTTAATGAATTATTGGAAAAATGGTACATGAGAGAAAGCATGAGTCCATGTGCAGTTCCCGTTTTATTAGTTCCTATGAAGGATGGGACGTGGACGATGTGTGT
The DNA here is from genome assembly GCA_029633175.1 of Citrus glauca. Classification (NCBI taxonomy): domain Eukaryota; kingdom Viridiplantae; phylum Streptophyta; class Magnoliopsida; order Sapindales; family Rutaceae; genus Citrus; species Citrus glauca. The sequence goes on along the minus strand of JAQOOD010000006.1, from coordinate 8,383,179 downwards.
TGATTGTGAAGCCATCAACAACATAACGGTAAAGTATCGGCATGCCATTCCTAAGCTAGATGACATGCTTGATGAATTACATGGGTTTTGTGTATTTTCCATTTGAAAGAATGAAAGAAGGAGACTTATGAATTATGGTTTTAAAACATAATTATGGTTTGTATGAGACTTATGAATCATGTCTTGCGAGCTTTTATTGACAAAGTGTTGTTGTTTATTTTGATGATATCCTCATTTATAGCAAAAGCATAAATGATCATGTAGTACATTTGAAATCTATTTTAGGTGTGCTTAGAAAAGAAAAGTTGTTTGCTAACCTGAAGAAATGTACTTTTGCTCCGACAAACTTGTGCTTTTAAGATGTGTTGTGAGTGCACAGGGTATACAGGTTGATGTGGAAAAGGTACGTGCAATCCAAGAGTGGCCGAGTCCCACAAGTCTAAGTAATGTGAGAAGCTTTCATGGGCTTGCTAGTTTTTATTGACGATTTGTGAAAGACTTTAGCACATTAGTCGCACCGCTTACTGAAGTAATAAAAATAAATATTGGATTCAAGTGGGGAGAAGCGCAAGAGAAGACATTTTAAATAATCAAGCAAAAACTGACCAATGCTCCTTTATTGTCTTTGCCTAACTTTAAGAAAACATTTGAAATTGAATGCGATCCCTCAGGTATTGGTATTGGCGCAGTCCTAATGCAAGAAGGATAACCAATTGCTTACTTTAGTGAAAAATTGAGTGGGGCAGTTGTTATGGAAATTTTATTGAACTCACAAGTGCACGAATCTATTGTAGAATAAATCAATGGTAACGAGTGTCGATCCCACGAGAAGGTGGATTTTAATTGTGTGTAGAATTAATTTTCTAAATGGGTGGTTGGATTTGTGGTGAAAATGATTTGGATTATCCTAAAATTGAAATTTAAATGGCGAGAATAAATTGAATAGAAATCTATTAAAATGACATACTTGGGTATCTGGATCCGTATCAACATGCATCATGAGATAAATATTTCTTATTAATACTAATTAAATCATGAGGGGGGAATCCATACCGTATGAACCATACTCTAATCAATATGGTGCTAAGGGCTTATCGTGCCAAATAATAATAACCTTGTACTAGGGAGCCGGTGTAACCAAGGCGGTATCTAGACAAGATTATTATTATCTGTCAACCAAAAGTCAAATCATCCACAAAAATTAGAGGGGAAAAGAAATAAATTTACCAAATAAAGCCCATGACACATGTTGAGATTTCACCTTTAACCCAAGCTTGAAAGAAAATTGGCTACTCATAATTGAACTAGGGGAAAAATGAGAATTTATTAAAATATGTAAACAATACAAGATGAAGAAGAAATTACAGAAAATGGATACAAAAATGGATTCAGAGATATCAAATTAGTAGGGAAGAGCCCTTTTTTATAGATACATTGAGTAAATCATGGCCATCGAAGCGAAAACATTTCGGACGCTCAGGATTGCGCCATGTCATCAGTCAACAGTACGCGGTTTGACCACTCAGGTGAATAGATACACAGTTTGACCATGCGGTTTGAATAGTAACGCGGTTCGGTTGAAAATAATCCTATGTATATGCATGTACTGTACGTGTGATTTTTAGTCCACTAATATGCTGCCACGTCACCGATCAACAGTATATAAGAATTTTAGTCCAACAAGATCGTGACACCTCATCAGTCAATGCCACATCATCAATCAATGCCACGTCATCGATCTATCTATGTGAACAGTAACAAAAACAGTACCATGCATGTGAACAGTGTCTTTTTTCCTTTTATGCTTCTCCTAAGGTTTTCAATCGTCCTGAGTTCAAAAGTGATATCCGTTTTGCTATCTGATCTCTCGTTCATTGTGAAATGACTATAATGCCCCTAAAATAAATAAAATACTTAATTATAATACATCACACATAATTAAATGACAAGAAGTTTAAATACATAAAAGTAAGGGTGTTAATAAAACTTGAAGTCTAAAATTACAATTTTCTCATTTATAAATATATATTTTCTAACACTCAACATACCCCCAACCAACTTATTGTTAGTCCCTAGCAAATAAAGCGAAAAAAAAATTCAAATCCAAAATGATTTTTTATCAATCATGTTTAGTCAATCAGACTAATGATAGTAATCAAATAAAAGTAAAAGCATTATCTCCAGTCTAAAGAAACATCGTACCTACATCAACCATCCACATGAATCAGCCCAAAGACTTTGTCATAGCTACTTTCAAGAATGACATGTCAAACCTCAAAATTTCATTGGAAGTAGTAACACTCTCACAAAGAAATTAAACCCAATAAAAATAATCACTTCAATGAATGGTAATTGAGAGAAAATAATAAATAAATGATATCACATGCTCTCACTAAGATAAATGAAATATGCCCTCAGCTTAGAAATAATACGCTCAAGTCAAATAAAAATGCTAGTCAACCCAATTTATTTATTTTTATTTTATTATTTTTTTATGCACCACTACATCTTTTTAGCTCATATAACTAGCTTCTACTTCAAACTATAGTTCCCTAAAATCAAGAATGACTTTTATTAGGACGTAACGTAGATTAGGGACATGGCTAATAAATGAGGGGAAATAAGGAAAACAAAGTGTATGTTTGAGAGAAATGCAGAGATTTTTTTTTTTTGGAAGTTGAAAGGTGGATTTCACCTATTATTGTTATTTTTTTAACAAGATTTTTTTTTTACTTTTGTTTGGCATAACGTCACTGAACAAAATAATTATTTACATTTTTCTCAAACATAAATAGGTGATGGAATTTATAAGGCATTGGGTAATACTCCAAATCGGAGTGGGTCAAGATGATAAGTTGATAAAGAAATTTTTTTTTTAAGGCTCAAAAGGGTTAACTATAGATATTTCACAAAAGGGATGGCTAGAAAGGCTCAAACAAATCAAAGATGGTCTTTCCATCATATTTTAGGGCTCTAAAAAATCTTCCAAATCTACTAGTTAGATGGGCCTCCAGATGTAGCAACACACACATTTTTTTTTACAATTTATTTTAAGGGTTAATTCAAAAGAAATCTAGAAATCATGTATAAAATAATAAAATGCTAAGCTGTATAAAGAATAGGTAAAAGGGTTACTCTTCAAGAAAAATGATAGGGTCAAAAATGTAGAGTAACAAATATAGTGTAACATCACTTAAGACCAAATATAATACAAATACTAAAATTTGAAATTAATCATGTCATCCAATGTTAAAACAAATCACACAAATTTATTTATTTATTTTAAACAACATCCTACCTCCCAACCTATTCTAAACATGAAAGGAAACTATACATGCAGAAATGTGCAAATGATGCAAAAAAAAAATTAGAAAAGTTACACTTAAAATAATAGAAAAATAAAATGATTTTTTAAATTTAAAAAGATGCTTTTCTAGAGGCACTATTACACTCCATATTCAGTCATCTTTGACTCAAAAATTTGAAAGTGTATATTTATAAAGGGGAAATTAGAAAGAAGAAGTTAGAAAAATAATTGTCAAAGCTTAATAAAGAAAAAGAAAATATCTGGAATTTTTTTGTTTTTATTTTTTTGTTTAGAAAAATAATTGTCAAAGCTTAATAAAGAAAAAGAAAAAGAAAATATCTGGAATTTTTTTGTTTTTATTTTTATTTTTTATTTTATTTTTTTAAACAAAGAAGATATGTTTCTAGAGTCACTACACTTCATATTCAGCCATCTTCAACATAAAAAGTTAGCCACGATTAGTCTCTACAACAAAAAATTAGTAAAAACTTAACTAAGATTCCATAATTGTCGACTATTCCCTCCCCCCAGCCAGAACGAAACATTGTCCTCAATATTTTAAAGGAAATAAGTAGAGTTTAGAAGACATTACCTGGGTGGTGCAACACAGAAAAAAATATTTACAAATGGAGAGTTAAATCTAATTTGTACTTCTTACTGCGGCTACTGGTACCATCTTTATTTGGACGCTCCAACACAAAGGTCCAGGGGTTTGGCTCCAGTTTATAAGCATGTAACAGATCAAGTAGCTCATTAGTAGTGTGAGCACAAATAAAAAAATTTTTCGCATTGGAAGAAATGAAGTAGTTTTTTATTGTATGGTTAAGAAATGTGATGAAACCATCATAAAAGTTATTGAAATTTAACAAATCGATGGGTTTCTGGTGAATGTACAAATAGGCCTAAGATGCTAGTGTGATAAGTGCCTCTAGTGTTGCAAGATCTCCTGGAAGGAAAATAAAAACATCAGCATGATTAAGTATTTCAGTTATTCTTCTTGCATACCTGAGATGACTAACTCTTCTCTAGTCGATGAGTCAGACAAATTGCCCAAAGGTTTTAGAGCTCTTAGGATGATGCCTAACACTTGGCTTTGACAAAAGCAGCTTCTGAGACCAATTTTGATAACCCTCGGTTACCTCCTCCATACACCAAGTGTAATTTCCTCTCTGTTATGCTTCGAATAAGATCTATGGTTGCTTCAACGAACTCTTTATGTTTTCCATAGTGAAATTCAAAAAGCACACAAATGTTCTTGAATTGTCTATTGGGAGTAGCTGCCATTGGGATACTTCTCAACAAAAATTTGTGAGTGCTTGAGAAAAAATTATATTTAAGAATCTTGGTGATAGCGGGTCACAGCTGTGTATGAGGTAGCATGTCAGTGTCAAATAACATGTAAAGTACATGGCTTGAGAGTCAAAAAGCAAACAGTAACAAAAATGATAAAATAAAATTATTAAGGACAGTAATGTAAATGATAAAACAACAGTGAAGTAAAATAACAATGAAGTAAAATGATATTTACGAGTAGTTACGACTGTGGCTCACATCTTCCTCTAGTTTTACGTTTAGAAACGGCTTGAACGCCCTCTATGGGTCGAGGATAGGCTTCCCATCTAGTTTTCTTAAAAACTGGCAAATAGGGTCGTTTACAGTCAGATTCCCGAGACTATATCGTACATGCTATTTCTGGAATAATGACCATAACTGAAGAATCGCTCCTTGCACATATCCACTGGGATGCGTTTCAAGAGATAAAAGGAAATCATCCAATGACTCCTTATTCAAGTCATCTCTAATGAATTGAATCTTATCTTCCCTGTTATCAGACACCATTCCTAAAGAACATGGGTTTTTATCGCAACTTATTCTGGCACACTTATGACAAGCAACATAAATTCTTCAAGCTCGTCATTTTCTTGCATAATTTCCTTTACTACAACCAGACATGTATGCAATAAATTTTGGAGGTAACTCACCTGTCAATCGTACTTTAGCCTTGAATAATCAACGGATGTCAACAGGTATGTTATTCCTCATCAGCAATCACATTTGTTCGGTCCGAGCTTTATAGATTGTAAAGAGGGCATTCTGAGGAAGTGAAGGGAATCGCTTGTGAAGTTTCGCTAGAATCTCGTTTCTGTCCATACCTTCGCCTCAGAATATCAGTTATTATGAAAAAACTAAAGTAACCGACTTGGTTGTCACAGAGTACCATTATCCGCCACTTCAACGAGGTAACAAACTAAAGTACACAAATAGAAAAATAAATTAAAACACACAAAGAAAATTAAAATAATCCTTTTATTGAATTTACCTCAAGCTCTAACTGGATATTGTAAACACTTCTCTTAATGTCTCTGAGTTGGCTTTCTAAATCCTCAACATACAATGCTAACTCTGGTGGTTGCAGAGCCCAAATACGATATGTTTTACAAAATTGAATATGCTTTTTGAGATGAGATTTTACACATCAAAGTGGTTTAAGAATGTTCAGGAGAAACGGTTTAAGTATGGTACTCATGATTAACAATGATAAGAAAAAAATACTTAATGGTTAAACAAACACACTTATGCAAAAATAATTTCAATTAGCAAATATAATAAAAAGAAATAAAAAAATCAAATCACCAAAAAGAAAGAAAGAAAAACTTAATTCAAATCTGGTGGGTCACTCAAATTTATTTCGATATCCTCTCCATGTGGTTGGTACTCTAGATATAGCTTTAATCTTTGACCATTAACTTTAAACATGACACCGTTCTTTGGGTCCTTAATTTCAATTGCCCCATGTGGAAAAATAGTATGAATAATAAAGGGGCCAGACCATCGAGAGCGTAACTTACCAGGGAATAGGTGCAAGCGAGAATTGAATAAAAGCACTTTTCTGACCTGGAGTGAAAGATTTTCTCATAATTTGCTTGTCATGGAAGACTTTCATTCGTTGCTTGTAAATCTTGGCATTTTGAATGCATCATTGCGAATTTCTTCAAGTTCTACCAGCGGTAATATTCTTTCTAAGCTAGCTTGCTGCATGTTAAAGTTGAATTTCTTGATGGCCCAGTATGCACAATGCTCGAGTTCCACAGGTAGGTGGCAAGCTTTTCCATATACTAGCTTGCAGGGTGACATCCCAATCGGGGTCTTGAAAGCCGTTCTATATGTCCATAATGCATCATTAAGTCTTAATGACCAATCTTTTCTGTCTGGCTTCACCGTCTTTTCTAATATGTGCTTTATTTCTCGATTGGAGGTCTAAACTTGGCCACTGGTTTGCAGATGATATGGGGTTGCCACTTTTTGAGTTATTGAATACTTTGTCAAAAGAGCTTTGAATGCTTTGTTACAAAAGTGGGCACCACCATCACTGATTATTGCTCGAGGGAATCTAAAGCACGAAACAATATTGTTTTTTAAAAATCCTATCACCACCTTGTGATCATTGGTTCTGCATGGAATTGGTTCTACCCATTTCGATAAATAGTCAACAGCAACCAATATGTATTAGTGGCCAAAAGAAGGGGGAAAAGGTCCTATGAGGTTGATACCCCATACGTCAAAAATCTCGACCACTAAAATTTGATTCAGTGGCATCATGTTCCTTCGTCCAATGCTCCCCATTCGTTGACACCTATCACATGAAGAACAGAAAGTGTAAGCATCTCGAAATATAGTTGGCTAATAGAAACGACATTGAAAAACTTTAGTAGCTGTTTTCTTAGCACTGAAATGGTCTCCACAAGCTTGTTCATGGAAGATAGAAAGAATATTCTGAATTTCATTTTTTGGGACACATCGTCTAACAATTTAATCTGCACAATACTTGAACAAATACGGGTCATCCCAAAAGAAATTCTTTATTTCTGCAAAGAATTTAGCCTTTGTCTTGCTTACTCCAATGCCTTGAAAGTTGACATGTAACAAGATAATTAACGATATTGCATATCATAGGAATACTTCCACACTCATCAATTGTTCATCTGGGAATGACTCATTCAATGTTAATGGCTCTGTAATTGTGTCAAAATGGAGACGAGAGAGATGGTCTGCCACAACATTTTTTGTGCCTTTCTCATCTTTAAATTCCAAGTCAAATTCCTGCAAAAGTAACACCCAATGAATTAGTCTAGCTTTTGCATCTTTCTTCGTGAGAAATTATTTAAAAGTAGCATGATCTGTGAATACAATTATTTTACAACCAATGAGATAAGATCAAAATTTTTCCAATGCAAACACTACTACTAGCATTTCTTTTTCAGTACTTGAATAGTTCAACTATGCATCATTCAATGTCATACTAGCATAATAAATAACACGGGGAATTCGATCAACTCTTTGTCTTGATGCTACTCCCACTGCATAATCAGATACATTAGTTTAAATGTAAGCTCCGGTTTGGGGGGCTGAATGATAGGTGATGATGTCAACAACTGCTTTAATTTTTCAAACTTCATACGACATAAATCATTAAAGATAAAAGGTACATCCTTAGCAAGTAAATTGCATAAGGGTCTAGAAACTTTGCCAAAATCTTTAATAAAACGTCTATAGAAACCAGCATGCCCAAGGAAAGATCTTAGTTCTCTGACTATTTTGGGTGGAGGAAGATTAGAAGTGAAATTCACCTTAGCTTTGTCAACCCCAATACTTTTGCTCGAAATGATGTAACCGAGAACAATACCTTGTTTTACCATAAAATGGCACTTCTCCCAATTCAAGACTAAGTTCTTCTCAGTACATCTCTGCAGAAATAGTGTTAGATGACGTAAACATTGATCAAACGAGTCACCAAATATAGAAAAGTCATCCATAAAGACTTTAAGGCATCATTTAACCATAACAGAAAAAATACTTAACATGCATCGTTGAAATGTAGCAGGTGCATTACATAATCCAAATGGCATATCCTCTTATACACAAAAGTGCCAAAAGGGTAAGTGAAAGTAGTTTTCTCCTGATCTTTTGGTGCTATGGGGATTTGATTGTATCCTAAGTAGCCATCTACAAAGCAATAAAATTTATAGCCTGCTAATCTATCAAGCATTTGATCAATAAATGGTAAAGGAAAATAGTCTTTACGTGTGACAGAATTAACCTTTCTATAATCAATGAATACACGCCATCTTGTAGTTACTCTAATTAGTATTAATTCATTATCTGCATTGGTAACGACTGTGACTCCTGACTTTTTAAGGACAAATTATACAGGACTGACCTATGAACTACTAGAAATTAGGTAAATGATACCTGCATCTAATAGCTTAAGGACTTCAGTTCTAACAACTTCTTTTATGTTAGGATTTAGCCGACGTTGCATTTCCCTAGTAAGTTTAGCATTTTCATCAAGGTGAATGTAATGCATGCAGTCTACTGGGTTTATGCCTTTGATGTCTGCTATGGTCCATCATAATGCTCCTTTGTGCTCTTTTAAAACATCCAATAACTTACCTTATTGTTCGTTGTTTAGGGATGATGAGATGATTACTGGTAGAGTACTTTCTTCTCCCAAAAATGTGTATTCCAGAGTGTTGGGTAATGGTTTGACCTCGATTTTCAATTGTGATTCTGATGATGGGATGAGTTTCTTCTCTAATGGTGCTAGTTGTTCGACTCTTGACTTCCATTTATTAGTATCCATAAATGGTGCTGAGTCAAGTTGGACGTTAACCTCATCGACCGATCTGTCAATATCAAAATCCAAACTAAAGTGAGTTAAACATGTTTGTAAATGATCATTACTAAGGTTTGAAAGAAAAGTATTATCAACTATTGTTTCTATTAAATCCACATTAACAATTCCATCATCTGCATTGTGAAGTTGTTTGGAAATGTTGAAAATGTTTAGCTCCATAGTCATGTTGCCAAAGGACAACTGCATATTTCAAGTCCTGCATTGAATGTGAGTATCTGCACTTACTAAGAAAGGTCAGCTTAGAATAATGGAGATATGCTTACTGGAATCCTGTATTGGTTGAGTGTCAATTACAATGAAATCAACAGGAAAATAAAACTTGTGTACCTAGATAAGCACATCCTCCACAATACCACGAGGCATTTTCGTGGACTGATCTGCAAGCCGTAACACTATTGAAGTTGGGTGCAATTCTCTCTGTCCAAGTTTCAAGAAAACTGAGTAAAGTAACAGATTTACACTAGCTCCTAAATCCAATAAAGCATTCTCAATTGTATGGTTCCCTATGCTATACGAGATATGGGAACCTGGGTCTTTACATTTCAAAGGAATTTTGTGTTGGAGTATAGAACTAACATTTTTTTGTTAAAAATGCCTTCTTTTGAACATGAATATTTTTCTTTTTAGTACAAAGGTCTTTAAGAAACTTGGCATAAGATGGAACTTTTTTTATAGTATCAAGTAAAGGGATGTTAACACTTACCTTTTTGAAGATTTCAGGAATCTCACCTGTGGATTTTTTCTTCTTTCCTTTAGCTAACCTCTAAGGAAATGGAGCTTTGGGAACATATTCTCGCGGGTTAGTTTCTTCTTTCTCTTCGAATGGTGAGTCCTCAACATTCACAGGTACAATTTGATTTTCTTTTATCACCGCCATCTCCACTTTGTTGTCGACTTCTTTTCCTTTTCGCAAGTTCATGACTACTTTGACCTTTCCATGCTGCTGTGGTGAACTGGTACTTGCTTCATGTACTCCTTTAGGATTAGGCACTGGTTGACTTGGAAATTTATCTTTCTCAACAGTCATTGCCAAGGTCTGGACTGAAGAAGCAAGTTGTCCCACCATCTTCTCGAGGCTTGAAACTGATTGGGCTTGTGAGTTGAAGCCTACTCTCAATTCATTTCGTAGTCCATCAATAGTGCAATTCTATTGCTCAATTGTGGAGTAAGTAAGATTCTTGAGATACTGGAATGAATCCTCCCATGGTCTGGGTTGAGAGCAGTTCTAGTTCTGCTTGTATGGTCTAAATGATGGCTAAGAGGCTTGAGGAATTTGTTGCATTGGTGGAGCTGGAGCTGCTGGTCCATTTTGTTGGAATCCTTAAGACCATGAAAAATTGTAGTTGTCTCTCCATTCAGGGTTATTTGTGTTGAAGTATGGGTTGTAATTTGATGGTTTTCTCATTACACCTATGGCATTGGCTTGATCTGAGTATAAGTCATGGTCGTGACCCGTTGATTTAGCAGTTGATAACGATGCTATTTGTCGAGCGAGACCTTCAACCATATCCTTAACTTCTTTAATTTCTGAACTTGACTCACCAATGTGAATCTCATTTACTCCCTTAATTCTTTTAGTATTCCTAAGTGATCGACTATGTTGTTGGGAATTATCCGCTTATTCCTGGAAGAATTCCCAAATTTCTGATGCACTTTTTGACATTAGCTCTCCTTCACTTGTTGCCATTAGCCATTCTTGCACATTCGGCAATAATCCCTCCAAAAAATATTGGCATTGGTGCTATTTCTCGTACCCATGATGTGGACTCTTCAAGAGTAGCCCATTGAATCACTCTCATGTTTCGAAAAACTGCTTGTCTTCTCTTTGGGTAAACTCTGAAATTTCCCTGTGAATAGCATTAGTTTTATGCACTAGGAAGTATTTATTCAAAAATTTAGTTACCATTTGTTCCCATAATGCAATGCTATTGGCAGGCAATGTATTAAGCCATGAACAAGCTCTATCCTTTAAAGAAAATAGGAATAATATGAGTTTAACATCATCATCTGAAAAATTCTCGTATTTAAAATTTTGACAAATAGCATGAAAATCATTCAGATGATTATATGGATCCTCATTTTCTCAGCCATAGAATGTTGGGAGGTAATTTAGCACACTAGGTTTTAGTTTAAAACTCCTAGCAGCTACATTTGGGTATCTTATACATGATGTGCTCAAATTAGCTAAGAGACTAAAATAGTCCTTAAATGGCCTCTCCTGTGGTGCTTGTAAATTCATTCCAAATTTATTTTTAACGTGCTTGTGTGTACAAAGTGTTTTTTCTAATTCAAAGTCTATAGGTTCAAGATTAGGTAATAATGACCTACGACCATGCATGCAAGAAACACAAAAATAAATGGGAACAAAACAAATAAAAATAACAAAGAAGGAGAAATTACGTTACTAACCTTATCACGCTATTAAAACCTTTCTATAAAAATAAACAAAAATAAATACGTGAAATAAATTAACTAAAAAAATTAGTAAGATAAACAAAAATTACAAAAAAGAAAAAAATAACTTAAAATTAAATTACATAATTTTAAAGAAAAAAAAAAGAAAAAATACTAACCTTTAAATACATATTCACTTTTTTTAATAAAAATACAATAAAACAAATAAAAGAAATTAATCACAAAAATTAATTCTACGAATTAAAATAACTTAACTCCCCGGCAACGGCACCAAAAACTTGTTATGCAAGTTTTATTGAACTCGCAAGTGCATGAATCTACTGTATAATAGATCAATGGTGACGAGTGTCGATCCCACGAGGAGGTGGATTTTAATTGTGTGTAGAATTAATTTTCTAAATGGGCGGTTGAATTTATGGTGAAAACGATTTGGATTATCCTGCAATTGGAATTTAAATGACGATAATAAATTGAATAGAAATCTATTAAAATGACGTACTTTGGTATCTGGATCCGTATCAATATGCATCATAGACTGAATATTCCTTATTAATACCAATTAAATTATGAGGGGGGAATCCACACCTCATGAACCACATCTAATCAATATGGTGCTAAGGGCTTATCGTGCCGAATTATAATAACCTTGTACTAGGGAGCCGGTGTAACCAAGGCGGTATCTAGATAAAATTATTATTATTTGTCGATGAAAAGTCAAATCATCCAAAAAAATTAGAGGGGAAAAGAAAATAAATTTACCAAATAAAGCCTATGACACATGTTGAAACTTCACCTTCAACCAAAACTTGAAAGAAAATTAGTTACTCATAATTGAAATAGGGGCAAAATAAAAATTTATTAAAATATGTAGAAAATACAATATGAAGAAGGAATTACAGAAAATGAATCCTAAAAATGAATTCAGAGATATCAAATTAGGGGGGAAGAGCCCCCTTTTTATAGATACATTGAGTAAATCATATGGTCATCGGATCGAAAATATTTCAGATGCTCAAGATTACGCCACATCATCAGTCAATAGTACGCAGTTTGACCACGCGGGTAAACAGTAACACAATTTGACCCGGCTTGAATAGTGACGCAGTTTAGTTGAAAATAATCCTGTGTAATGCATGTACCGTACGCGAGATTTTTGGTCCATTAATATGCTGCCACATCATTGATCAACAATGCATAACAATTTTAGTCCAACAGGATCGTGACACCTCATCAGTCAATGCCACATCATCGATCCATCTACGTGAACAGTGTCGTGAACAGTACCGTACATGTGAGTAGTACTATATATGTGAACAGTGCCATTTTTCCTTTTATGCTTCTCCTAAGGTTTTCGACCATCCTAAGTTCAAAAGTTATGTTCGTTTTATCGTCTGATCTCTTGTTCATTGTGAAATAACTATGATGCCCCTAAAATACATAAAATACTTAATTATAATACCACACATAATTAAATGACAATAAGTTTAAATACATAAAAGTAAAGGTGTTAATAAAACTTGAAGTGTAAAATGACGATTTTCTCCTTTATAAATATACATTTTCTAACATCCAACAGCAACCTTAAGCTACCCTACTTACGATAAGGAGTTGTATGCGTTGGTTCGAGCGTTAGAAATGTGGCAGCACTACCTATAGCCTAAGGAGTTCGTGATTCACACCGATCATGAGTTCTTGAAACACCTTAAAGGCCAACACAAGCTAAACAAGAGACATGTTCGATGGGTAGAATTCATTGAGACATTGCCATATGTCATTCGTTACAAGCAAGGTATGAAAAACATTGTTGCAGATGCGCTTTCCTGCATGCATGTCTTAATCTCAACACTTAATGATAAACTACTTGGTTTTGAACATATTAAGGAATTGTATGATGACGATCATGATTTTAGTGCTGAGAAAAGACCGTAGTCGATAAATACTTTAGGCATGATGGCTATTTATTTCGAAAGAATAAATTGTGTGTTTAACTATTCTTTGAGAGATTTGTTAGTGAGAGAATCCTATGGAGGAGGGTTAATAGGGCATTTTGGAGTTGTAAAGACTAGCAGTTTTACAAGAATACTTCTATTGGCCACATATAAAACGAGATGTGAAAGATTTTGTGGTAAATGTGTCACTTGTAGGCAAGTTAAATCGAAAGTGCAACCTTGTGGCTTATATTGTTAGTAATATGCCCTAAAGGCCAATCGAATGGTGATTTGATTGTTTAGGGAATGATTGTATTTGAATAGCATTTTGATATTTATAAAATGGCAAAGTTATCAATATTCATATATTAATTTAATGAATATAGTCCAAGAAGTAAAATAGTTAAGGAACACATTCTCGAGTATGTCGAGAATATGAAACGTGTATCCTTTGTGCTATACTTCTAAAATAGTTCCTAGTGGTGGATTTATAATTGGACATTATAAATTCCTATCAACACTAGTATGTGTTATGACTCCTTATGGTATGCGATACTAAAATGGATGGTGAGTTTCATATCATTGACGTGAGATGTCAAGTCAAACACATAGGTACTTGTTAAAAGAACAAGTTTACTGAACTTGACCGAATATAGTAAGCCATATGGTCTTGAGCGTTAATGGCTTATTATACATTGTAACAGACACTATGTTTAGTAATGGTCTTTAGACCTGAGGCATAACAAATGTCTTATATATAGACATCTCTGATATGTGAATGCATAACGATTGATTCCTAATCACGGAAGAGATCTAGCAATAGCTGTCATGGTTGGCTATGTATGAAGACAAGTTGATGGCCAATATGGAATTCATCACTTTGTAATATACAAAAAGGATGTCCCTATGAGATAATATGAATTGGCATGAAAAATCCTTGGCCAAGGTGAAATATATTTGAAGGAGTTCAAATTATATTTTCATGCCAAGTTCATTTATATTTATCTTGAGATAAAGCACAATTGCTTAACATAATAAACCATAAGCTGTGCTTTTCTCTGGACATGGATGATGAAGAGACCAAGACATAGAGATACAATGGAATAGGTTCTATAGATCCAACAATTCTTATTATTTGGATAGTCGTGATATACTGCTAGGTGTCACTCACGACTTGTAGAAACTTTATGATCAATATTTGTAAAGCGTATTACCAATGCATCTTAAGGTCATTAGAAAGGTTCTAATTGATGACTAAAGAGTTTAGCATCATTTAATGAATAAAGAGTTATCATTAAAATAGTTCTACTACCTTATAACTAAGAACCTAAAAGGTCACACACAATATAGAAATGAAAAAGGAGTTACTAGAAATGAGAAGTTAGATTTCCTAATTTTAGGAAAATCAATATTTATATTATAATTCATTGAGAATGAATATAAATATAAATATATCTTAAATATGATTTAAGATAGAAATTTAGATGTTCCATAAATAGTTTAAGGAACAAAATAAATTTCATAAATCCTCAATTAAACATTATGGAATGTCGAGCACATAAAATGACCATTTTGGACATGTTCGGGTTCATATATGATTATGGACTTCTAGACCAATTTTGGGTTTAGAATTATGGGCTTTTATTGGATCCAATATGGATTAAGAGAAAGCATTAGAACATGTCACAAGAGAAGCCCACATTTAACCATTTGATGTGATCAAAATGGGGTTAAATAATTAATTCCGAAATTAATTAATATTAGCTATTTATTTATTTGATTAAATAGTTTATTGAAGTGATGAGATCAATTTCAATAAATAATGGCTAAGTGGGTGGGTCTAGCACATGATAATGTTTGGTGCCATTATTAGACATAATGGTGGCTTTATTTGGTGGAAGGAATCAACATGAGCTAGCATTCATGTTCCTTCATTATCTCTCTCATTTCTTAATGAAATTTCGAGATTCCAAATCCTCTGAACTCCTAGAAAATTTCTAAGTGTGGACAGATTAGAGGCATCACAATTGGGGTGCTTAAAGGATCTCAGATCGTGGCAAAACAGAAGCTGTTCGTGCAGAGCTGTTTTTCTGGACAGTGTTCGGAGCTTGCTGTTTTCAGTCGTTTTCTCCTACTTCACGAAGTCATTTATGAAACAAAAAGTGAGGTAATTAAAATTCAATCTTTCCTCTTGATTTTCGTTTTTGAATGAAGTCGATCCGAGGTTTCTAGAGCTTCCGCCATCTGTTTTAATTTTACTGCACAATAGTTGCGTTATTAGGAACCTCATGGACAAATGTTGTCCTTCATATATACCCCTTTGCCAATACCTAGTGCATCTTGGACTGATATTTTGATGAATTTGTGCTAGGTTTACCGAGGTCTAGACAAGGGAAAGACTCAATTTTTGTGGTTGTTGATAAATTTTCAAAGATGGCACATTTCATTTTATGCCACAAAACGAATGATGCTTCTAATGTTGTTGACCGATTCTTTAGGGAGATTGTGAGGTTGCATGGCATGCCCAGGACAATTGTTTCTGATAGGGATGCTAAGTTTTTAAGTTATTTTTAGAAAACCTTATGGGCTAAGTTAGGAACTAAGCTGTTGTTTTCAACTACTTGTCATTCTCAAATTGATGGTCAAACAGAAGTTGTGAATATAACTTTATCTACATCAAAACTTGGGAAGATTGTTTACCACTTGCTGAGTTTGTTTATAATCATTTTGTTTATTTTGCTACTGAGTATTCACTGTTTGAAATTATTTATGATTTTAATCCTTTAATCCCATTGGATTTAACTCCATTACCTTTTTCCGAGCTTGTTAACTTAGATGGCAAGAAAAAGGCTGAAATTGTAAAACACATACACAAGAGGGCGAAGTCAAACATTGAGCAGAGAACTGAGCAATACGCTAAACAAGCTAACCAAGGGCGACATAAGTTAGTCTTTGAACCCAACGATTGGGTGTGGTCACACATACGCAAGGAACGATTTTCGGAATGAAGGAAATCTAAGTTATTATCTCGAGGGGATGGCCTATTCCAAGTTTTGGAATGGATAAATGGCAATACATACAAACTAGATTTACCTGGTAAGTACAATGTAAGTGCTACTTTTAATGTTTCTTATTTGAGTCCTTTTGATGTAGGTGTTGATTTGAGGACAAAACCTCTTTAAGGGGAGGGGAATGATAAGATTAAGGATAGAACTATTACAAGCACATGGGATGAGGCATATTCAGATCCTATTCAAGTTCCCGTCGGACCCGTTACAAGAGCTCGAGCAAAGAAATTCAAAGAAGCACTTAATGGATTAATTCAAGCAACTTGGGTTCAATCAAGTTCGTGGAGGCCCGTTGAAGAAATTGCACATGATAAATGGATGATTTAGGCTCTTAAAGTTTTCAAAAAGTCACTTCCATGAAATAGGGAGTTGGCTTGCACATTATGCGGGAAAATATATTATTTTCATTTTTCTGATTCCTATTCTTCCTCCTCCAACTAGTGAATACAATATAAGTGCTACTTTTAATGTTTCTTATTTGAGTCCTTTTGATGTAGGTGTTGATTTGAGGACAAAACCTCTTCAAGGGGAGGGGAATGATGAGATTAAGGATAAAACTACCACAACCACATGGGATGAGGCATATTCAGATCATATTCAAGTTCCTATCGGACCTGTTACAAGAGCTCGAGTAAAGAAATTCAAAGAATCGCTTAATGGATTGATTCAAGCAACTTGGGGTCAATCAAATTTATGGAGCCTGTTGAAGGAATCGCACATGATAAATGCATGATTTAGGCTGTTAAAGTTTCCAAAAAGTCACTTCCATGAAATAAGGAGTTGGCTTGCATATTATGCAGGAAAATATATTAATTCACTTTTTCTGATTCCTATTCTTCCTGCTCCAACTCTGACAAAAGCTTCACTAATATCTCTAAGTTTCTAATGGTTCAACCATCAATTGGGTCAATTGATCCTTCTCTCTCCTCACCTCCTCAAACACCTATAGTTGAGGAAGCAGATTCTGATACTAATCCTACCCCTCATCAAGAAAATTCTTCTTCTAAACCTTGAAATGGCCCATAGTTTACTTTTGGTTATATTACAAAAGTAAAATGGCCAGCCAGATTTTAAGAATTTTCTGCCTGGATTGATGACAAGGCATTTTTGGCATTATTCAAGTTATTCGGCAGTCAAATGCACAATTTGGATCCAAAACAGAAAGGGCAAATTTGGAATAAAACTAAACTAGATTCAGAGTTCTCTAGAAAGAGTTATAAGCAATTTATTACAGCTTATTTAGGCTTTGAAATTCCAATGACTTCTTTGTTTATTCTGAAATATAAGTGTGCAACCCAAGAGGGGGGGTGAATTGGAATTTTAAAACTTATCCTAGCAAATCCACACAACAATTTAATCTAATGCCTTAATAAATTCGAAAACAATAAATTCAATGCAAGCACAATAATTAAAGAGTAAGGGAAGAGAAAAACGAACTTAAGGATTTTTACGTGGTTCGGCTATCCCTGCCTATGTCCACGCCTCCAAGCTCACCCGCTTGAAGATTTCACTATCCAAGCCTTTCCAAGGCTTCAACCAATTACAATTGACTTTAAGGTGTCAATGAACCTTTACAACAAGAGATTATATCCCCAATCTCTTAACCCAAGTGTTTTCCTCACTTGTACACTCACAATTTGATGAGAAATGATAAATACAACAATGAATCTCTCTTTAAGAGTGGATATACAAATTGAAGAACAATGATGTTTCAACAAAAAATGATTTCTGAAAATGAAGCTCAATGTATGTTGTGTGCACTTGTTTAGGCTTGCTTGGCTTTTCTTTTCTTACCAAAAATGAATTGGTTTTGAGTTTATATAGTTAGAACTCAAAAACTAGCCGTTATGTTCATTTCTGGCCAGAACCGGATCGCCGGATATGGAATCCGGTTAGCCGCTTGATGTTACCGTTACGAGCACAAATTTGAAATTCTGAACATCCGGTTTGCCGTTTATCGAAACCGGTTAGCCGCTTTAATTTTCCATGCATTCTGCCCGAAACCGGTTTGCCGGATTTACACAACCGGTTAGCCGGTTGCTACAGTGACGGCTACAGTGACTACTACAGTAAAATGTTTTCTGAAATTACAGTTTGACCCCAAAACATTATAAAACTGTATTATGACCCAAAACGTCAGAAAACTTTACAAAGAGGTCCAATTTCAGAATTTCCAAATATTAATTTACTATTTAAAACTTTCTGAAATTGTGATTTGGCCCTTACAATTTTATTATTTTGCACAAAGGTCCTTTTCAACAAAATACCCATATTTTCAAAATTCTCAAAACCTTTCACTTTAGTCCAAAATATTCATAAATAATAGTATGGCCCAAAACATTTCAAATGTTTATAAAAATATCCAACTCCGAAATTTTATAACAATACTTATTAAAATCAAAGATTTCAAAACTTGTCATTTAAGTCCAAATTCGAAATTCAAAAATAAAATCAAAGATTTAAAACACATTTATTTTAGTCCAAAACACTTTGATTTTATAACCTCATTTTCTTATTATAAAAACACAATTTATAAATCTTTGTTTAATCAATACATGTGTTTTGTTATCATCAAAATCAATATGTATAGCTATATAAGCTAACAATCTCCCCCTTTTTGATGATGACAAAATACATTACAAAGATTTAAACTAATTATAAAAATCTCACCTTTAATTAATGCAAGGTTAAAAAATTTATTTAAAATAGACTTCCCTTGCATACATGCATACTCCCCCTGGATACATGCATATTTTCATAACATCATTTTTCATTAAATATAAAACATTTATAACATGAAAATAATGATTTATTTAAAATGTATAAAAAATAATTTGAGCTTAAAAGATTAATCATTCTTAATCTTGTTTGTTATCATCAAAATCAATATTATGAAAACATATATGTTAACATATTTAACTTCATTTATTTATTTTGTTTCGAGTTTGTCAAAGTGTTAGCATTAAGTTTGTCAATAATAGCATTAATTATGGTGGGCTAGCATTCAGTTTGTCAATGACTAGCATTAATAATAGTGGGTTGGTGAAGACTTTTGAAATACCCTTTGAGAAACTTATACTTAGAGCGTTGTTCCAATATTTCTATTTGTACTTTTAGGGTCTTAGGTTTCTTTTAACCTATTTAAACTCAACAACCTTACTATGTACGATAATTAGAAATGAATGTTATTTTGAATTTGAAAGATCATTCTTTCTTTGGTTCTTATTCTTATTCCAAAATAGATTTACCACTGACCTTCTCATCTAAATCTTGAGAGTGGTGTCCATATCCTTCTCTACACCTCTAGTTCATTATTTTCTTAAACATTGGGCTAAGGTTTTTGTTTACTTAAATCTATTTAGAACTTTCTTAGGAAGTTGAAACTACAAATTAAGTATGGGTTTCAACATTTCATTGTGGGATTCGCATAATTTAGTATCAGAGCTAGTTTCTAATCAGGTTTGAATGTCTTATTTATTTTGATTAACAAATGTACAAAAAACATATTGCAAAAGAGGGTACCACCCGAAAACACGCACTCACAGCCTTAAAGAGGATGAACGTTGTGAGAAAACATTTTCGTTTTACAAAAATTGTTTTTGGAGGATAAAAACAGGACTTTTCTGATGCACAGGATCCTTAGGCTTAAGGCAAGTGCAGAGGGGCTTGTCAAGCCTTCTATGTTGAAAAACGATCTGAATTAGTTCGAGGAAAAAAGTGGTTAGTCATTGATTACCAACCACTTAATTCTTTCCTTAAAGATGATAAGTTCGAGATTTCATTGATAAAGAATTAGAGGCCATGTGGCAAAGAAAAAAGAAAAAGAAAAAACCTTCTCTTCCTAAGACATCTTGTAAACCTTTTTCTTAACAACCTCCACCAGACCCAAAACCTCCTATGCAACCAATCAGATCATGCCTAATGTTTTCAAGCCAATCTTACGAAGAATCTTTTCCTCCACTTGAAAGACAGGTAGACACACAAACCAAAGTCATCTCAAAACCTTATGTCCAATCTCCAGTTACTGCTTTTGGCTAACCTGAAGAGCCCAAACAATATGAAGCTGTTCTTAACTGGCAAACTAAAAACGCCAGTGCTCAGAATCAAACCCTCCACCAACTTGGAAAGAAAATTCACCAAGTAGCCAGTCAAGTCTCCCAAACTGAAAACAAGGTGGATTCAATCAGTAATCGTCTCAATCAGATGTACATACATCTTCAGGATATAATCTCTGATCTAGACACAGATCTCAGACGAATGATAAACAATCATATCTAGGGTCCAGAATTCAACAAAAAAGAAGCAGAGATACGAAGACTCAAAGTTGAGCTAGCCAGAATTGATACTGGAAAAACCCGGCCATCACTTTTCACCCACACATCATCCACACTAGCACCCACTCCGATATTTGACACTTACACACCTTTCTACACACCATCCAAGCCTCAACCGCCTGTTTACAACCAGTTCTTTGGATTCTCACATCTCTAACCGACCCCTCAACCTAAACCATCTTCACCAAAAAATCAAAATCTAAGGTCAAAATCTCATAACCATAGTCAAAGGCTTCTCTTTCTTCCCCAGTACCTCTTGAAGATTCACCAAAAGCCACTCTAGAACCTCCTTAAAAGGACAAAGGTCCAATGGATCAATACCATTACCAAACAGTTCAAACCCAAGACTCTTTTTCCTCTACATTAGAGTCTGAACCAATATATGAATCTAACTCTTCAAACTCCACTTCATCTTCTTTTTTCTCATTCCTGCACACAGACTATACTTCTACTGATTCTGAATCTAAATATACTGATCTTACAAGCATATTGATGGCAACCAAAACTGAAGACCCAAGTGCCTCAACTATAATACATATTATAGAAGACAAATCTTCTGATGATAAAAAGGAAGCTACACTAGAATCGGTTCCACAAATGCCTTCCCCGATTACTGACCATTCCACCAAAACCTTCATCACCATCTTGGTTTAAATTTGATGACATTTTGTGCCACAAATGGCCTTCTCGTCTTCAAGAATTTACTGTACAGATTGATCTCCAAGGAACCAAACCCAATGCCCATCCAGAAAATGTTCTTCGTGAATTCATGGCCCGTTCAACGGGTTTTTTATGAGATTAGTTAGAAAGCTTGGGAGAATACAGACAGCTCCAATTCATACAATCCCTCATTGGCACAACCCTCAATATCATCCATGAACAGTTCATAGGTGAATGCACAAAACTTCAACCTGGTCTTTAAAGACAACTTACTGCCACTAATCTCAGCATAGCTGACATCCCTCTTGGAAAGATTTTTCAAACAGCGATGTTATGCCTTGACAAAATCTGTGAACAGAAAGAGTTCTTCAAAGATCTCATGACAGATAAGGAACCCTTTTTTGAAGCTTGCAAAAAAACCCTAACTCCAAATTGAATGCAAAGATGAGAAAAAATGTTTTTGCCCAACCAAGAAGAAAAAACACTTTCAGAAACACTTCCACAAAAGTCATCCTCCAAAAAGCCTTTTCGATATTTCAAGAAAAAAGATGTTTCTCATTATAGAAAAAAAAAAGTATAACCGTTGTTTCATCTGCAAGAAACACGGTCACTTTGCTCGAAACTGTCCTCATAAATCTGCTAAAGTTGTCAATCTCATCCAACATCTCCAATATTCTTCATTGTTATCCGAAAACGAAGATGTTGAATCTAACTTCTCAAAATATTCAGCATAAGATGATCAGACTGCTTTCATCTTCACAGAATCTTTCGATTCTGATGATATTTCAGTCATTTCTACAGTTCAAAATGTCAACCAGGTTTCAACCATTCCCAGACCTTCTCTCAAAATGTCAATCCTTCCTTCAAAGTTTCATAGACATGTTCCTGTCATCGGGTTTATTGACACTACTGCAGATACCAGTATGATTGATCCTTTTATCCTTCCTTTAGACTGTTGGGGAAAAACATTCCAAATTATTTAGAGCAGTCAATGGCGAAATATTTGAAACAACTCTGATTACCAAAAAAACCCATTGGTATTCAGTTCTTTCCGAATTGCATTATTTAGAAAAAAGATTGTAGCATCCACTCTTTCAGATAAAGACTTGCTCATAGGTTTTGACATCCTCCATTTGGTCAAAAATCTATTCATTACTAGTTCTGAAATCCGCTCCAAATAGATGTCCTTGCCTTATACAGATATGCTCCGTCTGTATACACTTTCTGATGTCCCAACTCCATACAGTCATATTTCACAAAAACTTCTTGAGTTTTGTCTAGAAAATCATTCCCAATTTCATCATCCTTCCTTTTTCTGGAAAAATGAAAAGTTCTTTATTCACCTTCCTTTCAAACTCAACGAAGACATAAACCTTACAAAAGCCTCTCATTCGGGTATGTCTTCTTCAGACCCCTTACTTGCAAAGCAAGAATGTTCTCAATTGCTTCAGTAAGGTCTAATTGAACCAACTAATTCAGTTTGCGCTTGTCAAGCCTTTTATGTTGGAAAAAGATCTGAATTAGTTCGTGGACAAAAATGATTAGTCATTGATTACCAGCCACTCAATTTTTTCTTTAAAGATGATAAGTTCCCCCTTCCAAAAATCCAGACCCTGTTTGTCCATCTTCAAGGGGCACGTATCTTCTCTAAGTTTGATTTAAAAGCTGGTTTTTGGCAACTTGGTATTTCACCAGTTGATCATCCCAAAACTGCCTTCTGCATTCCTGATGCTCACTATCAGTAAACTGTTATGCCCTTTGGTCTAAAATTAGCTCCTTCATTATTTCAAAATGCCATGACAAAAATTTTCAGTCTTATCCCCCATCATGCTTTGGTCTACATCGATGATACTTTATTGTTATCATCTGATCATGATAGCCATCAAAAACTCCTTTTGGATTTCTTTCATATTGTCCAGGTTCACGGCATCGTGCTTTCTAAAAAGAAAAGCAACATAGCGAAAGAATCCATTGACTTTCTTGGCATGGTGATCACAAATGGCCACTACCAACCTGGATTGCACATTGCAACTGAATTATTAAAGTTCCCTGACATAAATCTCACCAAAAAGCAAATACAACAGTTCCTCGGGATTATTAATTATGTTCGAGATTTCATTCCTAAAGTTGTACTCCACACCAGCCAACTGTCCCGCATGCTTAAAAAAAATGTGTCCTCTCTAGGGACCAGCACAAACTGAAGCTATCAAGCAGCTGAAAGTGATAGCTCAATCACCTCCCTCATTCAGAATTCCCACAACTGGATAACACATTCTGTAGACAGATGCTAGTGATGATTATTGGAGTGCCATTCTCCTCGAAATGATAGATGGCTTGGACCATTTCCGTGCCTATGCAAGCGGACAATTCAAAGACTCTGAAAAGAACTACCATGTGATCTACAAAGAAATTTTAATAGTAAAGTATGGAATCATAAAATTTGAATTTCATCTAATCAGCCATAAATTCCTTATCAATATGGACAATTCCTCTTTTCATATAATCTTTGCTTTCAAGAATAAGTTACTTCCTAGCAAACAACTGCTCAACCTCAAAACTTGGTTCTCCAAATATGACTTTATTGTCCAGCACATCAAAGGTAAACAGAACCTTATCCCAGACTTCCTTACATGCCCATCTATAAATAAACCCTCACTCCTTTCTTCAACTCATATTATCCCAGTTGTAGCCATTAATCAACAGCTTCCTTTCAAAGCTCTCAACCAAAGATCTTTTCCCATGAACATTCCTTTTTCTTCAGCCTACCAAATCCAAGACTTTTCTCAGAAATTGCTTTATCGGTATTTCTTCAGTGTCCAAAGTTAGACTTCTGATCGTTTTCCTACACTCTGTATGGAAAACTTGTTTCTCATGGGTCTTACCCTGTCTCACATGTCTATCTCAGAAGATGAGTTATGGTATATGTGGTGTCTCACAACCTTGCATGCTACAAAGTTGGTCTTCCCTGTTAAACCAGTCTTTCCCCACATCACCACTCCTGAGTTTTCCTTTGGCCTTTTATGGACACTCCTAAAATGGTATTCACCCATCACATGGTGGCGCAAACAAGTTTAGAATATGTGCACTTTTCACATATTAAATAGGATGCCAGAACATGAAGCAAACATTTCACCACAATTTTCATTATTCACCCGCCATATTTACAACATTCAGAAACCAGAGACTTCTGGATTTAAGACATGGCTTATGAATGGAAAACTTATCCCCATTCTTATCCTCTCATCCATGATACATCAATCATATCTGTTCTTCGAGTTTATCTCGTGGAACTCAACAATGTTCAACCACCTCCCACAAACATCCATCACACCTCTGTCGGACCGTTACACAACTTGGAAATAGTTTCAAAGACACATACCTGCACTCTAGGTTCAAGTTCAAGTCAACATGGAATCCTTGTCATGGAACAACGTCCTGATTACACTAATGCTTTATTCCAAGACGCTCAGGACCCTTGGGAAGATTTTCAGTCTCTTCTTCACACTAAAAATACCCCATATATTGTCACCAATCCATACTCTCTTGGTCCTTCCAAATCTAAAATGATCAAGGCAGATAAAGATAAATATCTGCAAGTTGAAGCCTATCTTAACCAAAGACGGATGCACCGAGCCCAGCGCCATTATCAAAAAGAGACCGGTGATGTGTCTCCATCCAGGTTTCCCTTCACTCCGTAATCACTAATAAAGCACATGGGAATCTTTAGCTTTTGCTTTGTTAAAGTTTGCTTTAATAATTAGACAAGGGTCATGTCTTGTCTAAAGTTTGCTTTTGCTTTTCTAGTTTGGCTTGGTGTGCTTTAATGCTTTAATGCTTTCATAATTATGTTTCTCCTTTTGTAAAAGATAAGGGTCCTACATTATCTCTTTCCTCCTCGAGATCTCTATATAAGGATCTCTCTTCCTTTTTGTAAGGCAGGAATTA
This sequence comes from Citrus glauca, assembly GCA_029633175.1. Classification (NCBI taxonomy): domain Eukaryota; kingdom Viridiplantae; phylum Streptophyta; class Magnoliopsida; order Sapindales; family Rutaceae; genus Citrus; species Citrus glauca. Next base: position 8,357,827 of record JAQOOD010000006.1, on the reverse strand, counting down.
ATCAGAAATAAAATTCAATTTTCTTACATCATGTTTCTCTAAACCCTTTCTATCTTCTAGGAGTCAAGAAAATTATTTAGAATAATAAGGATACATTAATCTCTAATTTCAATGCTGAGTATGCTCTGCACTTGCCTTAAAGCCTAAGGATCTTGTGCATCAGAAAGGTCATGTTTTTATCCTCCAAAACTGATTTTTGTAAAACAAAAATGTTTTATCACAACGTTCACCCTCTTTAAGGCCGTGAGTGCTGTGTTTTTGGGTGGTATTGTGAAAAACTGTTTTCAATATGATTTTCGAATTTGGCACAAGGATAAGTGTATATCGGCTGGAAACCAGAACTTGCGGGCTACTGGCCCTAAGGACAGACTTTGATCATTCATAGATCTGGTGTAACAATGCCACGTACAACTACCCTAGTGGTATCTGTTTTCAATATGATTTTTTGGATTTGGTACAATGGATAAGTGTATATCGATTGGAAACAAAAACTTGCGAGCTACTGGCCCTAAGGACAGACTTTGATCTGTCGTAGATCAAATCTTCCTACTTTCATCAAATTGAATTTTAGTTATTCATGTTCCTTGACATTGTTTACACACAATATCAATTGTGTTCCTTTACTTTCTTGCTTCATTTTCATCAATTTCCTTTGTCGTTCTTTGTGTTGGTTTGTCATATTTCATGTGCCACTTGGGTTTTTCTTGATTTTGTTTATTTAGTTCAATAAAGAAATGAAAGAGAGGGTAAAAGCCTTTCTGTGTGTTAAACACGAGAGTTAAGTGACATCAAATTAAGTGAAACACATGAGGGAGTGTTCTGAGGTCTTTTTGCCAACATTCTTTTCAAATCACAAATATGTCAAAAGATAAAAAAGCTATAGACCAATCAATCATGCTTAAAGCCACTGCCATAGCCAATCTACAAAGGGGGCAACAACTAATAGCTTCTAATGTAAGAGGTAATCAAGGGGGTACTACTGTGGGAGAAGACGATGGTGATAACGTAGATAATTTTAATGACCAGGCCACTGGTGACATGCGTGAAAGAAATGATAGAAGGGCAAGACGTATAGATTGTGATTTGGGGAGTATCAAACTGAAAAAAGAATTAAATTTGAATTTAGGCAATAGAGCGAACCATATCAAGATTAAATAATGAACAATCACATCATAGTAATAATCATAAGATGAAGAAATAATTAATGATGGATTTAAGTATATAAAAAAAACTTTGTCCTTGCATTGCAATTGAAGTGTTCTTGCCTCTTAAATATGACTTCAATAAATCCTCCTTAATTTTTCTACTAACTTGAGGATTTTTTTTATTATTCGATGTTATAACTTAGAATATAAGAGGATCGAATTTCTAACGTGATATGGAAAATGAAAGGGATATTTTATATTATTATTATCATAAATATTTTATATTATTATTATCATTATTTTAATACTTTAGGGTATTTGTTAGCCTAAAAATTAATTATACTACATTCAAGTGAGAAAGTTGTACCTCACATCTATCTTCAACCTCGAAAGGGCGTTCAAACCGTTTGTGGACATAAAGCTAGAGGAAAATGTGAGTCACAGTTCCAGCTATCAATACATATCCTTTCATTTTACTATCCTTTTACATTTGTATTTATTGCTTCTAATGATGTGATTTATAATCTACTTATCGTTAGTCTTCTTTCTTGTTTACTTGTGACTCTTGAACTACAAACTTCGCATGTCATTTAACAAACACACCATCCTCTTTATAGCTACGCATCATTGTGTTTGTCACTAAGATCTATATATGAACTTCTTTTTCAAACAGCTCACAATTAGTTTTTGAGAATTTTCTGATGGTAGCAACTTTGAATAGATAATTCAAGAACGTTTGTCTGTTTCTTGGCTTTCTTTATTGAAAATACAAAGAGTTTATTCAAATAACTATAGATCTTGGTCGAGCACTAGCAGAGAGAAAATACATAGTAAATAGAGGAGATGACTAAGTGTTCTCAAGACTTGTCTTAGAAGCTGCTTACGCTAAAAGAAGCCAAGTGTTCAGTATCATCCCAAAAGCCCTAAAACCTCTGAGATGTCTACCCAGCTCACCAATTAAAGAAGAGTTAGTCATCTCAAATATGCAATGAAAGAATATTTGAGATGTTAAACCATGCAGATGCTTTTATTTTCTTACCATGAAATATTACAACTCTAAAGGCACCGATTGCAATCACATCATGGGCTCATTTGAACATTCATCAAAAACTCATCAGCTTGTTCATTGTTAATAATTTTTATGATGGATTGATAGCATTTCTTAACTATACAATTAAGAATCATTTCATTCCATTTACAGTAAAAAAAAAAACTTTTTATTTGTGCTCCTACTGCTAATAAGTTAGTTGATCTTTTACAAGCTTACAGACCAGAACAGATCCCAGGACCTTTGCATCAAATTGGTAGCAGTAGCAATAGTAAGAAGCACAAATTATATTTAATCTTCCATTTTGTAAATATTTTATATATATATATATATATTATGATAATAAAAAAAGAGGAAAAATAAAAGCACTTGTCAATTTCCAAAAGATCTCCACTTTTTTCTTGAACGTATATTTTATTTTTCCAATTATCCCTCCTTTGTTACCTATTTTCCTATCTTACGTTACATCCTAGTAAAACTCCTTCTTGATTTTAAGAAACCATAGTCTAAAGTATAAGTTGTTAAATTCATATTAAAAGATGTGGTGATGCATTCAAATACCTACAACCAATATTATTGGTTTGACTAGTAATTCGTTTGACTTGAGATCAATTTTTTTTTTAAGTTATGGACATTATTCCTTCATTTTGGTGGGAGTGTGTGATATCATTTTTCTATTATTTTCTCTCAATCTACCCTCCTTAAAAGTGATTGTTTTTATCATATTTATTTTCTTTTGAGAGTGTTATTCTTATCCTAGAGATTTTGAGGTTTGACATGTTATTCTTGAAAGTGACTTGATTAATATAGCTCTAATAAATGATCATTTTGCATGAGTTTATTTAACTAATTTGTGTAAACGGTTCATGTGTGAGTGATATTTTCAAGGTTGGAAATAATGCATATACTTTTATTTAATTGTTATCATTAATATGTTGAAGAAGTAAACACAATTGCCCAAAAAAAAAAAAGATTTCAATTTGCGTTTGAATTTTGCTAGATATTATCGCTCCATTTACTAGGGACTAGCAATAAGTTGGTTGGAACGTACACTTATAAAGGGCAAAATCATCATTTTACACTCTACTTTTATGTATTTAAGTTCTTTAAACTTTTATTGTATGTGTTTTATCATAATTTGAGTATTTTATGTAGTTCAGAGGTGTTTTGGTCATTTCACAATTAGCCAAAAATTGGATAGCAGAACAAATAGATTTTTTAAGTTTAGAATAACTCAAAACCTTAGGAAATATATAAATAGTAAAATCATAATTTTAAGATTTTGGCGGGGGTTAGCTAACATGGCATTGAGCGATAATGTTGCATTCAATTGCGTCAACCGATGATGTGGCAACATTCTATTGGACCGAAAATGAGCTTATGATACATGTAATACAATAAATTAATGCTAGTTGACTTTTGCATTGACTGATGATGTGGTAGCATATTTTGGACTGAAATTACATTTACGTTACATACAATTCATGGAATCACAACCTTGCAGATGTATTTCATCCAATCAAACCTAGCCATGTGGTGCAATCCTGAGCATTCGAGTTGTTTTCATCTGACGACCATGATTTACCCATTAGATCAATAAATATATGACTCTTCCTGCTCAATTCAATAGCTTTGCATTTAAAATTGAGTTTTTATTTTTTGTAATACTCTCTTCATATTGTATTTTCTATGTATTTTAATATAAAATTACTATTTTTCCCCTGGTTTAATATGAGTGGCTAATTTAGTTTTAAGCTTGAGTTGAAGGTAAATTCTCAACATGATCCATGAGATTAAATTGGCAAGTTTTCTAAAACTCTCTTTGATTTATGTGGATTGTTTTGACTCATTGCTGATAGACAGTAATAATCTTGTTTAGATTTTGCAAAATATATTGGCTCATTAATGTAAGATCATCACAGTTGCATGATAAGCATTTTACATTATATTTATTAACAATAAACTCTCCTCTATTATTAGTGGTTCATTTTAACTTAATGTTGACAGAAAATTCATATAAGTTATTTAGTGGACAAACTTACCACATTATCGATAATAGGATTATTATCACCTAGCAAAATGTGTACTTGGCACCACATTTAGTAAATGATTATTTTCCCTAGTACAATGAGTGTCTGATATCATATTTATCGTAATGAGGATTATGAGAAGTGGAAACACCTCTCATAAATTAATTGGAACTAAAAAGGAATATTAAGTCCATGGTGATATGTTGAGTGTAACTATAGAGACTCAAGCATTTTATTCAATTTGTTTCATCTTTAAGTTATTACTACCATATTCTTAATTTGAATCTTAGTACTGCTCAGAAATCATATCTAACTAATTTACATATAAATTTGAAAAATTAACCTTACACATAATTAATATATGCCTCATCGTGGGATCGACACTCGTCACCATTAAATTATATTATAATAGATTCATGTGCTTATGAGTACAATAAAATTTACACAACATATAATGGTAAACATGTAACATGAACATCAAACATGAAACAATAAAGAGAATCCTCATTTTTTGGCTCTATGTAAGACATGCAACAATGAGATCAAAATGTAACATAACATGAAACACGCAACAATTGAAGTTAAACATGCAATAGTTGATGTGACACATGAGTATGATGTAAACATGTAATAGAACACGCGATACATGTAACAGACGATGCTAAACATACAACACGAACATCAAATATGAAACTAGCAGGAAAATACTCATTTTTTGGCTCTGTTTAAGACATGCAAAAATTAAAGTCAAACATGCAACATGTGATGTAAACATGAAACATGAAATTTACATGAAAAAAATTTGCATGAAGCATGCAACAATTGAAGTTAAACATGCAATGGTGGACATTAAACATGAGTACAATGTAAAAACACAACGGAGTACCTATGACAGACAATTTTAAACATACAACATGAACATCAAACATGAAATGGGTGAGAAAAGAAATTTTTGGGAGTATTTGGAACAATAAAGCTGAGACATGTAATAATATACAAGAAAATTTTGATATTAAATATGAGACATCACACAAAAAATAAAAAACAAATATCTGTCTTTTATTATATAAACTTTTTTTCTCTTCATTTTGATAAGATGATATTTTTCTTTCTTTTTGCATTTATTTATTTATTTTTTGTTACTACTGATATGATTTTTTTTCATTTTTTATTTAATATTTAAGATTTAAGTATAGAAACCAATTTCTTAACCATCACACCAAGTCTTTGATTGCCAATGGCAGCCAAAGGCTGAGAGCCCGGCCTGACACCGGCATTGTAGCCAAACCCTCTAAAGAAATCAATAAAAAAAAATACGCTATTTTTTTTTCATCGAGTAAATGGGAATACAAATTGTATTATTATTTTTAGTAGTCTTTTACAATAAAATAAAAATAAGTAAATTTCGTAAATTTACATTAATTTTTCCTATAATACAATTTTGTTTAAATTTGTTTAAAAAATTTTGTTATATTATTCTTACAAATTAAAAAAAAGGAATAATAATACTTACAATTCTCGCAAGTATTGTAAGTATTATTACTCTGTTTTTAAGAAAAAATGTTTTATGTTGTTTCACAATTGAAATTTATTCTTTTGCTTTTCAACGTGGATGGTTAATTAAAAAAGAAAAAACGTGGAAGATTATTAAGAAATTATTAACAAACATACGTTAGAAGAAGAGAACAAGAAAAAGAAACCAAAATAGATCCAAGTAATGCCAACCATTTAACACTGACGTCGAATAATAAATAGATTAGCAGCCGAGTAGATAAATAACAAACGTATGCTTTTACCGGGGAGTTAAAAAAAAATCAAAAAACTAAAAATAGAAAAAGCTTTTAACACAACTTTCATAGATTTCCCAAAGGTTAATAAATTAAAGTTCTATGGCCATCTTGATCAGCAATAAGAAAAGAAGTTTGGCAAAACACAACATTGTTCACTTAAAGGCCGTCATTGTGTACAATTTTAGCTGTACAAGCAAGATTGCCTTGAACATTACCAAAAATCCATGCAAGAGCAGTTTCCCTTCTTGAAAAGATGGAACCTGATTGCATCTCTTACCATGATTTCCCTTCTGTAAATCTCCGACAGAAGCTTGAAGGCCAAATGACAGTCTCCACAAATGCGAAGGTTCTTCGTGATCCTTATGGTTTCCTTGCTTCTGGAATTGATCAAACCGAATGCCAATGCTAATTTCTCACTGTGATAAGACACAACCGTTTCTTTTTCCTCTTCATCTACATCAAATACTACTTGCACTGTGTTGGGAACATGACCTGCAGATTTCAGCTTCATGGTCATGTCTTTGAGCATCCGCTCAATCTCTTTGGTTTGAGGGTGTGATTTTTTGCTTGCTAGAAACTGATGAAGAGTTCCATTATGCTCAATATAGCTCCACCCAGGTGGCTTTTGGATGCCAGAGTCATCCATCAGTTTCCTCACTTGTCTAGCTTCTTCCCAACGATAGGTTTCAGCTAGCATATTAGACAACAGAACATAGTGTGCTCCGTGATCAGGCTCTAGATCAAGGAGTTTCTGCCCAGCAATCTCACCTATTTTTGCATTTCTGTGCAGCCTGCAAGCAGCCAGTAGAGCTCGCCATATTACAGAGTTGGCATCGTAAGGCATACTCTGAATTAAACCATAGGCTTCATCCAAGCAACCATCTCTCGCAAGAAGATCAACCATGCAGCCATAATGTTCCATTTGTGGTTTGATACCGTAATTTAACATGGATTCAAAGAACTGCTTACCCTCTTCAACTAGACCACTATGACTACAAGCACACAAAACTGTCACAAATGTGACTCCATCTGGTTTTAATCCCATCAGCTCCATTTCTCTAAAAACAGCTATAGACGTCTCACCCAGACCGTGTTGAGCAAGACCAGAAATCATGGAGTTGAATAGAGAAGCTGTCTTCAAATTCTTTGGTATTTTGTAAAAAACAGATAGAGCAGTATCTATGCTACCACATTTGGCATACATATCTATAACAGCTGTAGTTAGAAAAATATTCCTACCAAACACAACATTTTCTATATATTGTTGATGAAGCCTTTTGCCAAAATCCAAAGCACCAAGACCAGCACAGGCTCCAAGTACGGCAACCATTGTAACTTCATCTGGATGTATACCCAATGATTCCATCTTTCCAAAAAGTTCAAGTGCTTGACTAAAGCCCCCTACCTGAGAGTAACCACTGATCATGGCCGTCCAAGAAACTAGATCCCTCTGATCCATCTGATCAAAGAGTTGTCTGGCTCTCTCAATTTTTCCCTCTCGAGTATATCCTGATATCATAGAACTCCAAGCTGCTGTACTCTTACTCATTCCCATTGTACTAAATACCCGCTCAGCCATATTCATTAACCCACATTTTGCATACATATTAATAACAGCAGTCTTGAGCAACATATTAGAACCAACGCAACCCAAGTTTTTATAAACCAAAGCATGAAACTGCTTTCCAATCCTAGGATCATTTAATTCTGTACAAGCAGAGAACATTGCTACAAAGGTAAATGTATCAGGCTGGATGCAGGAATCCTGCATCTTTCTAAAGAGCCAGAGAGCAGGACAAGGTTCCTTAACTTGAGCATATCCATTTATCAGGGTATTATATGATACAAGATCTCTAGCAAGACTACCCTGAAAAACTTTGTGGGCATTGCTTATATATCCAAAAATTGAATAAAAATGGATTAAAGCATTCCTAATAAAGAGATCAAACTTAAGCCCAAACTTTATTATATGACAATGAATTTGACAACCCGATTTGAAGCTTGACAGCCTTGCACAGGAAGTAAGAACAAATGGAAAGGTAAAGTTATTTGGTGATACGATCCCCTTGGAAAGCATGGACTTGTAGAGGACAAGGGCTTCCTGAGGGGAATCACTACGAGAGTAGCCTCTCATAAGTGTGTTCCAGATAAATATATTCGGATTATCAATTTGCGAGAAAAGAATTCGAGAACGAAAGAGACCATTTTTACAACCAGACAAGGCAAAGAAGGAGATGAGCTGGCTGCTGGAGATGTCGTGGTTAAGCCCACTATGAACAATTTGGCCATGAATTTGGAGAGCTTGTTTGAGGGATTTGCATGATTCTAATAGAGCTAATAGCGACGAGTGTTCTAAAACAAGTCTTTTCATTGAAATGACAAGTATTGCTAAATGAGGTAATGGAGTCAGTCAGCTCCGAAATATCCACTTCCAAACAAGTAACTAGTTCTTTATATACCAGTCTGATGTTAGTTCCTTTTCAGAGCTTATTCTGCAAAGATGCCTTAGAAATTGCAAAACAATTGAGTTAGGGTAACCCATAATACAAGTACCTGCCAGTGGTTTCTGTCACTGGAAACCTTTTCCATTAGCAATACAATCAAGAATTCCAAGGTCTCATCTCACTCAATAAGTTCAGCAATTAACTGCACCCAACACAAGAAACCGCAGTCCTATCAATGAAAATTCAGCACTTCATGGATTCATTCAACTTCATGTGAAATTACAGTTCCAGCATCATCAGTGATTCTAAAAAGAATACGGTAAATATGATCCAGAATTCACTGTAATATAATACAGCATGCCGCATCAAGTAGTTTAGTTTTTCTTCTCCTCTAAGTTGGGTTTCCAGTTCATTTTTAAGGTGACTACAAATTTAGATTTAGAAGATCATCACAAAAATGGAATAAGATAGAGTATCCAGGAAAATAAATAAATAAATCTTCCTTCGGATAAATACTTTTCTACACGTTTTGCTTAGTCATATACAAGAATCACCAAAATTCAATGGTTCTCTAGATGTTATTATACTCAACATCAATATTTTCTTAAATGACTTGTTATCAAATGGCAAATAAGGAATGTACACATCAATGTTCACCCAAACATAAGAATAAAGAAGGTGCTTCCTAATAAAGACTTACAGCTAATGGGATTGGCTGGTGAAAAGGATCAGTTGAACAAAGTAGGTCCACGTAAGTAGTGGTCCAGATGCAAAAGAAGATTCCATGGTTATTTTCCTTTGGAAGCAAGAAGGTGTGCACCTATTACTTGTATAGCTGCCACTAAACAGTTGACTGCGTCACCCTACTAGAAATTATAACGCTAGCAAATACTCTCCATTGGAAAAAATGAGTTGTGGGACAAAGACCTCAGTCCCTGATTACAATACTGATTACTTTGGTTCACTCTCTCAATGATTGTAACACTTTATAGTTTCGAAAGCTAGGCATGCGGGAAGGTGTAATATTCTTAGACATCATCATGATTCATGATAGGAAAACAAGCTCTCAAACGGAAAGGACATGGTGCCAAAGAAAGATACACAGAGAACAGCTATAAAGCATTGAATCTGTGGACAAAGATCACAGAATTGTACTAAAGGTTTGTCTAAGATGCACTTGTATAATCAGCTAATTACCAAGGAAGCTACAATTACAGGTACATCCCCAAAATTATTATGGGTACGGTCGTGTTGTTTATATGTTAGTATCAAACTCTTTACTCTTTCATCTAGCCCTAGAGTTTTTGGTTTGTTCTACAAAATTTTTTATACCCTTGTTAATAATATTAGTAATTATTAATAATACTAATAAGTATTAATATTAATATTATTAATACTAATATTATTAATACTTACAAAAAATTTTTGATACTCTTGTTAATAATATTAATACTTATTCTTTGTCTCATCCACTCAGGCGGTACAGAATTTTAAGGATGCATATTTGTGTAATAAAGCTGCATCTCTATTCATTCAAGCAAACAAGACAAACACCCTAGAGCCTAGAGCACACTTATAAAGTTCTGCTGTAAACAAAAGAAGCTTAGACACGAATTTCGTACAGGAGGACAAAGCAAACCAAGTACCACTCAACATAAAAAAAAATTCAAAGAAAACCCAATATCTTCACAGCTACAACTGCTCTCATATGGACAGAGTTATCACTGTTTCAGAATAATACAACAACAAAATAATAGTACAAACAAACAGAGATCTCATGTCTTGAATGTCGGCTATCAGTTGCTGGAGTTGCACATCTCAAGTCAACCACAAACTGTTTTTTCCTTTTTTGAAATAAACAAAACAAGATGGTCTGGGTGAGTTTGCGGGTGGGTGTCATTTTAGAACTTCAGAGAATTAACCATCATAAAGGTCAATTTTGGATGACAATTATAATGAAAACTTGTCCTCGAAAATTCCAAAATGGATATCATCTTACCAATTAGATCTGAAGACAATTCTTTGCCTCTGGCTCTAATTAAGATTCAGAAGGAGACTTTATATGTTAATATAAATTAGAGAAAACCCCCCTCCCCCCCCCCCCCCCCCCCAAAAAAAAAAAGAAGAAAAGAATCTTTGAATGAGAGATTCATATTAAGTACTTTCCCAAAAGAAAAAATCTTTGAACGACAGATTCCTATTAAATGAGTACTTTCCAAAAAGCTTAATGCAGGAAAGCCAAATAGTGTGGATAGAAAACAAATAGAGTTATAATAGTATCAAAGACAACTATGCAACTACAAATACAAATGAAATCATGTGAGGGGTGAGGGGATCAAACACAAAAACTTTTGGTCAAAATTGGCTTTGCTGCCATGTTAAGTAATCTAATCAAAAGTTTTAACAAATTGGTGAGGACTCAAACAATAATATCTTCAACAATTCAAACCAAGGAAAAGGAAGTAAAATAATGGCTAGGAACAAATTCACAAGATCAGTATATAAGCCATCAAATCCGGTACCCCATAATCGGCTCTCTAGGCATTCTCTTTCACTTTTGAAACTGATCACTGATCCACTGTCTTCTCCTCTCATGCCAAGCTATCTCAGCTGCATATAAAAAAATCCCCTACATTATTTCCATTGAAGATTACAATCAAAGCACCGATGTCAACAGAAGCAATAAGATAAATAGATCTTAGAAGATGAATTTTTTATTTTCATTTCAAGAGCCGAAATTGGCCATGGTACAAATATTGAATTAGGATACTAATATAAATACTTCTAGCAAGTCTAAGACTACTCTGACGACATACATACTAACTTCTGACATGCCTATATGACTGCTACCAATTAGAAACTACAAAGATTAATGCTCATGACAGGAAATGCAGATGTTCATTCAAAGTAAAGACAAGTTTTCTAGGGGTAATCTGTAATTTTTAAGAAAAGCAACCCACCATGGTTGATACAATTCAGTTTCTCAGTTGAACTGTCTTTGCAAGCATCATTGGAAATCTCTGGATGCTGATTTTCGTGAGAATTAGAATTACTACCATTGGTTTCCATTGTCTTCAAATTGAGCAACATTTACCTTCTAGATGAAGGCACGGTAAAAAATGTATAGAGGGAGACCATCAAATATTTCACTATTTATTCTGCATCAGACGATGGCCTGAAACAAAAATCACCTATTTGTTAACTTCTGTAGCAAAAATCTACTATCATGTGTGCCTGTTCCAGATTCTACTCAAAGAACTTCATTTCAGGTATTACAGTTACATCCCACGTGTTAGCATAAGCTTTTGGGTTGAATTTTCAACAACCACCCAGCTAATTACATGGAGTTAAGACCTACTAAAGCAACCGATCATACTTCAGATGGCTAGAAACAAATATGAAGAACAAAATGACAAAATCTTATTCAAGAAAAAGAAGCCATATCAAAAAATCAAATCATTCGGCATAAAAATGAACCAGAAGAGCATGAGAACATTAACATACCCTTTGCTTCCTCTGAACCTTGTGGCTAAATGAGGAAAAATGCATTGCGTTGGACTAAACTATATATATATATATATATGAAAGAAAAAGGAATAAGAAGACGGGAAAAAAAATTGTTTAGTGAATACGTATGAGGGATTCAAGCTTTAAGGATATGGTGTTTGAAGATTCGAGAAATTGGATTGGTAGTAAAGCAAAAGTAATGAAGATTCTTGAAAGAGAGAGGTTCTGAAGGGCTTCGATGATCGGACAATCGGACGGACCAGAACTTCAGAGATGACTTCTCGGGGATAACGGGAGTTCGAATCGTATTGGATACTTAGGTTGCGTTTGGTGGTTTTGGTATTGAGGTTAGTTGCTCTAATTTAAAAGTGATAATATTAAAATATTTTATAAATATTAATTATTATAATTTAAAAATTATATTAATATAATTTTTTATTTATATATTGAAGAATAAATTATGTTTTTAATAATTTTTTTATAATTATTATTTAAAATTATTATTTATTATATATAATTAATTTTTATTTAATAATTATAATTTTTTTATAATAATAATAATTTAAAAATTACAGCATCTTAATTCCAAACACACGATATTCGCTTGTGGGGAATGTAAGTTAGGGTCGAAAAAAAATCCAACTTGAATTTTGGTTGGATTGATCTGTCTCCAAATTTGTGAGCTTTGATCCAATCTTAACAATCAAAATTTGAGATGGACCTTAAAAATCAAACTTGATCAAGTCCAGATTGATTTGTCTCCAAAATTTTGAGCTTTGATCCAGGCATTAATCGACCCAATCTGACCACTTAATAATTAAAAATATATATTTTTATTCAAACTTTGTGTTTTTATTTAAATTCAACATAATTTTCGTTTATATTTACTTATGCATTACAGTAAGTTCTATGTTTAATTTTAATATATTAGGGAAGGTAAATTTAAATTATTTAAATATTAGAAAAATTAAAAAAATATTTGCCTGGGCTTGGGCCTAACCAATCAAGGTCAGATTTGGCAAAAAAATAGAAGTTTTATTGAATTCGAACTCTTTATTTGTGTTATTAGGTCACCCAAGCTCATTTCGACAAATTGCCATTCCTAATAAGTACATGAGATTCTTTATTTTTTAATTTATATTTATATACATAAAACTTCTCTTAACGTTTTTTAAAGATATCCTTATTCTAATAAAATAATGATATTAGATTATCAACAAATAAAAAATACAATTTTTAACATATCAAAATTTCAATTTTTTTATATTTTAGTTGCATATCAACTTTAATTAAATGAAAGTGCTCTCGTTTAATAAATATGTATATATATTGGTATAAGATTTTAAATTTTATTGAAACTTCAAAAAAAATTGTAATGTGCATCGTGTAATAGAATAATAGAATTATGCTATTACATTTAAAGTATAGTATTTTTTTGGATTTTAACTAAATTTAAGATCCTAAATTAGAATATTATATGTGTGTGTGTGTACACGTGTATATATATATGTATAGTGAGAGAGAGGGAGGGGAGAGAGAGAGAGAGTAACTCTCTAATGACAACATCCTTATTTTAATAAAGTTAGTGAGTATACTATTATCAAATGTACTGAAATTTATATTTTTTGTATTTTATTGATATTTTTAAGTGAGAATGTTTTCATTTGAGAAGAATTATATACATATATATTTATCCATATATACATTTATATATTCCAATTACAAATCTTTGACAATATTAAAATTAGATATAAGGTAAAAAAAACAAGGATTTCAGACATTACAGAACAAAATATATTATATTGGAGTCCATATTTTTTAATCTTTTAAATTATCCATACCTTTAAGGTTCTATATAAAAATGAGGAAAATAATATTAAATTATTCTATATAAAAATGAGAAAAATAATATTGAAAGAAAGGGATATTATCAAATATCCACTTGATTTATTTTGATACATTACTCTACCACCAAAGTTTTCTAACAACTGTAATTTTCCACCTAAATTTTTAAGTATTATTATTTTACCACTAAAATATTAAAATTAACAAAATAGTTAATGACAAATTTTTAAGTATTATTATTTTATCCTTGAAAGGCGATCTATGGATCTTGAGATCTTTGAATTGGATTTGAAAAAAGATTATTAGCTTGATATCGCCGTGCACAAAACTAAGCTATTTCCGAGCATCAAACATCAAAATTAGAACAATACCTCTTCTTCCTCTAATAGATGAAAAAGCAATAGTAACCATTCTAAGATAAATATTAGCTACTTCCAACATTAAACATCAAAATAAGGACAATAACTCTTCTTCCTTTTAATAGATGGAGAATAAATAGTAACCCTTATTCCTTTATTACCCTATACTAACCTCAATTTATTCACTTCAAGTTTTCATTGTTGGTAGTGTCGTTAGGGTAGACTAAATTTAAAACCTTACTAATGATATAAATAATTAGTACAAAGCAAGTAATGATCAATCCCATTGAGACTACGCTAATCATATTTATTATCAACTATAAAAAAAGACTTAAATAAAATAAAATAAAATAACAACAACATCAACAACAATAATAAAAATAAAAATAATAATAATTAAAAATATAAATTAATCTAACTAAAGAAAATGCCAGCAATAAATAAAAGAAGGTTTTGTAAATTTTTAACTAAATAATAAGAAATAAAAAATTAAAACTATGAAAATAATAATTTAATAAAAAACCCTAGTTAAAGAAGATAGAAATAATAATGATGAAAACTTTGGTTAAAAGATCATACTAAGCATGCACATAATAAATATATAAATTATATTATCAATTTCCATTGAAATTAACAATCGTAGACAACAATAAGTTCTATTAGGAAAAATAAGTTCTTCACATAATCTCTAATCATTAAATAATTTAAAACAAGCTCTTTAAATTTAAGATAATGAGAGCATTAAGTAGAGAAAGACATTAGATTGATCTAGATAATAAACATAGAAATTTGGATTATTTAACCTAGGTTATGCTCTCTAATTGAAATCATTGATTCCAATTTGTTACTAATGATTAAAATATCAAAATAATTACGAATCAATAATTTTAATTTAGCAATAGAATTTATTCAAATCCTATCTAATGGCCACTCAAAAAATAAGAATAAAATCATAGATATTACTCATAGAAGAGCATAAACAATTTTAATTAAATAAGTTGAATGATCGAAATTAAATATTAATCATACGACATGTTTAGAGTTTTGAATTTACCCTCAATTAAATGGAACATCTAGCATAACATAATAGAATTGAGAATAAAAGAGTTCATAAAATTATTCGTGGAGATTAATCCAAAAGGCTGAGTCTGCTTTTGGGTTTGTGACTTTGTGCAGCTTCCTCCTCTTTTTGTTTTTTGTTTTTTTTGTTTTTACTTTCTTCTCTTCTTGCAGGTGCTTCCATTCAAAAGCCAAAGATTGGACATTTTTAATGCTCGGCAGAATCCAATTTGGATTTTAATTTCAATTTAAAGCAATTAATTCCATAAATAGCCATGCACCCACCGACTTTAGCTTAGGCAAGTTTTACGAGCATGCGCAATTAAATATGGCAATTCTTTTTCTAATTTGCTTTCACAGGATGGCTTAATTGGAAAGAAATCAATAATGGCCATTTTAATTAGCTTCTATAGTCTGCCCGCCAAGCATAAATCCAGTAACTTCAATTCTTTCCCATCTTGATATCTTGATTACTTAAAGTAGATTTCTTTTTTAATGTTCTAATTTAATCACTCTTTAATGCCAGAATATACCCAAAATAAAAAATATAAAAATTAAGATAAAAATCAACATAATAAAATATAATTTAATAAAATTACTAAATTAAAAAACTTAACTAAAATAATTAGAATGTTTATGACCAAAACAAGAAAAAGATGAGAAATCAACAGTAAAATATAATGAAAACTTGCACTTATCAAATTTCCCTACACTTAACCTTCACTCATCCCCAAGCAAACCTAAAACGGAAAAAAAAAAAACAAAACCAAAGGAAAACTTAAAGTAGTCAACTTTCGTAGGAAATCACGATTGCATTTAGTATAGACAACAAGTCTTTGAATCACTAAACGACCCTACAGGATGAGTTATAGTATCGTGAGGGTTTCAATGATGATACCTACAAATATTTTTTTTATTTAAATAGCATAAAAGAAATAAAAGGCTTTAAATAAAATATAAAACTAGACTCAAAGATTGCATAAGTTATATAGTTCAAAGAAAATTTCAGACATTGTCGAAGTTCTAACTTTAACTTAATAGTCCATTCTATCCCTCTTTTGATTCTTGTAGTGTGTGTGTGAATCAATTCAATCAAAATCTATTCCCAAAATCTCCAATATCATCAGCCTTTGTCTTGAGCAAAGAAAATAGCAGGCCAAACTAATTTTATCATCTTGATCTCTAATTTTTTTTCTCACAGACATTTATGTGCATATTCTTTTGATTTTTCTTTTTATGATATGCACTTGATTTATTTATTTATTTATTATAAATATCCATAGTCAGGAGCTTTCATTCTACCCTTTAAGGTAGTCTTCTTCTCATAATAGATTATCCTCTACATACTAGTAGTACATAGACCCAAATTACTTAAAGATAACTTCACTCTTAGGTTTATAGATAGCTATTTCTAACTATAATGCCTAGGTATGCTACATTGTATTATGGAGATAAGAATTGAGACATATGGTCATTTACTTAATATAAAATTCTCAACTTAAGCTATATTAATATCAAATTTTAAGTGAAAATTATGAAAGAATTGATATTAGTGCTCATAGTTTAAAGAATCTCAATCCAGAGGAAATTAACATAAGAATCAATATCAATTAAGACAATATTCAATCCTTTCTAAGAACCATATTCATTGTCAATCAAATTCTTATCATTGATATATTCAAGACAAACAATTTTTTTTTTTTGTTTAAAGAAAAACTAAGTTCAAAATCCTCCACCCGACACTTAACTCTAACATTGTCCTCAATGTAAGCCTAAGCTAACAAAAGAAAGAATTAAGCATGGGGAAATAAAAAGAGACACATAAACAAAAACAAACTAAATTAAACAAAGAGTGGCTAAAGTAACTGAGAATGAGAGGGAGAATGATCAAATTTGTTATGGCGTTCTCTCAAAATTTATTCTCTAGTCATTCGGTTACCTCCTAATAAGCACTTGGTTTATTGTCTTCAACCTGACATGGTTCTCATGTTCCACTTATCAACGTACGTTGGTTCGTAGAGTGGAACCTTCTCTACATTAAGTGTCAGAAAGTTTTCATAGTAAGGATTCAACTTGTGACCACTAAGTTTGAACTCTATCTATTTTTAAGCTTCTAATCTCAATTGCACCATGACAAAAACATTAGTAACAATAAAAGGCCTAACCCATCAAGAACATAACTTACATAGAAACAACTTAAGACGAGAATGAAATAAAAAGCTTTCTGTCCAACTTCAAAGATCTTCCTTAAAGTCTGCTTATCATGCAAAGCCTTCATCTTTTCCTTATAGATTCGCAAATTCTCATAGGTATTGTTTCAAATTTTCTCTAATTCTTGCAATTGGAGCTTCTTGTATTGGTTGGCGATGTCTAACTCTATGTTACATTGTTTCACAGCCCACCATGCTTTATGTTTAAGTTGCATCGGAAGATGACAAGGCTCACTATATACCAACATGTAAAGTGACATTCTAGCGGATGTATTGTCTATGGCTTTGAATGCCCAAAGTACATCACTAAGTCGTAGGCTCCAGACCTTTCTATTTGGATTAATTATC
Organism: Citrus glauca; assembly: GCA_029633175.1. Taxonomy (NCBI): domain Eukaryota; kingdom Viridiplantae; phylum Streptophyta; class Magnoliopsida; order Sapindales; family Rutaceae; genus Citrus; species Citrus glauca. Next base: position 8,340,042 of record JAQOOD010000006.1, on the reverse strand, counting down.
TTTTCAAGGATTGACTTCACTTCCCTATTAGACACCTTAGCCTGCCCACTGGTTTATGGATGGTAAGATGTAGAGATCTTATGAGTGATGTTCTATTTCCAAAAGAGGGTTTTTACTGACTTATTATAAAAGTGAGTACCTCTGTTCCTAATAATTGCCTTCGACGTTCCAAACCTTGTAACGATATTACACTTTATAAAATCGTCAATTCAGGTAGCTTTTGTTTCCACCCATTTCGAAGCATAAGTAAGAACAATATAGAGATTACAAAAGATGAACGAAATGGTTCTATGAAATCGATGCCCTAAATATCAAAAATCTCAACTTCAAGAATGGGAGACTATGACATTTGATTTCCAAGTCCCAAATTACTTGTTCTTTGACAACGATCACAAGATTTACAAAAAAGATATGCATCCTTAAATAATGACAACCAATAGAAACTGCTTACCAGTACCATAAATACTATTCTCTTTGGTCCAAAATGTCCTCTACAACTAAAGTATGACAAAAACCAAGAATAAAAAAGTAAATTCAGCTTCAGATACGCACATTTCAATCACATGATCAGAGCAATGCTTCCACAGGTATGGCTCATCCCACATTTAATACTTTGCATCACTTTTTATCTTGGCCTTTCGTGCAAGGGCCAACTTCTCAGGTATTGTTCTAGTTATTAACTAATTTACTATATCTGCATACCAAATAGTAACTATACTTATCTGCAGCATTGCTTATCTAGAAAGTTCTCGTGATTGGAAGTGCATATTTGCTATAAGTAAGATGACTCAAATGATTTGCCACCAAATTTTCAGAGCCTCTTTTATCTATAATCTCAAAGTCAAATTATTACAATAGATGTATCCATTGAATAAGGCGTGGTTTAACATCCTTTTTGGTGAGTAAGTATCTAATAGCTGCATGGTCAGAGTAAGCGATTACCTTAGATCCAATCAAACAAGAACCAAATTTCTTTAAGGCAAAGATAACCGCTAAAAGTTCTTTCTCAGTTGTGAAGTGGTTCAATTGTGCATCATTTAATATGCAGGAAGCATAGTAGATAACGTGAGGAAGCTTTGCTCACACGTGGGCATAACATGGCTTCAACGACAAAGTCACTGGCATCCCACATGATCTCAAATAGTAGATCCCAATTTGGTGCTTGAATTACCGGAGCCGATGTCAAAATCTCTTTTAACTTCTCAAAGGTTATCCGACACTTTTCATTAAAGCAAAAGTGGGTAATTCTATCTTGGAGGAGTTCTTGTTAAACATGCAAGAGATGAGCGAACCTCCCTTATACAAGTAGGAGGTGGTAAGGAGCAAATAAGATCTATTTTAGATTTATCAACTTCAATCCCCCTTTCAGAAAGAACATGTCTTAACAAAATACCTAGATTAACCATAAAATGACATTTTTCCAAATTACGTAAGGCCAATTTTAATGCATCATTTAAGAACAAATGTAAGGATATCTAGATATCTATTGAAAGAATCACCATAAACCATAAAATCATCCATAAATACTGCAATGATTTTCTCTACATAGTCATAAAATATACTTATCATACACCTTTGGAATGTGGCAGGAGTATTACAAAGGCCAAATGGCATGTGCCGATAAGCAAATGTGCCAGAGGGGCCAGTAAAGGTCATTTTCTCTTGGCCTTCCAGAGCGATAACGATCTTATTAAAATCTAAGTAACCATTAAAAAAATAATAATGAGAGTGACCATTTAACCTTTTAAACATTTTAATCTAGCAATAGAATTTATTCAAATACTATCTAATGGCCACTCAAATGAGATAAGAATAAAATCTTAATCATTAATTATAGAAGAACATAAACAATTTTACTTATAAATTGAATGGTAGAAATTGAATATTAATGATATGACATGTTTAGGGTTTTGAATTCACTCTCAACCAAATGGAAAATTCAGCCTAACGTAATATAATTGAGAAAAAAAAGTGGATAAAACTAGTAATGGAGATTAATCCAAAAGGCTTACTCTGCTTTTAGGTTTGTGTTGTTTTCTCATTTTTTTTCCTTCTCTTCTTACAGGTGCTTCTATTCAAAAGGCAAAGGTTGGTTTTTTATAATGCTTGGCCAAATCCAATTTGTATTCTAATTCCAATTTAAAGCAATTGATTCCACAATAGCCATGCACCCAATGACTTTACTTTAGGCAAGATTCACGTGCATGCTCAATTAAATATGGCAATTCCTTTTCTAATTTGCCTTCATGGGATGGCTTAGTTGGAAGGAAATTAATAATGGCCAACTTAATTAGCTTATGTAATCGACCCATCAAGCATAAATCCAGTAACTTCAACTCTTTCCATCTTAATTACTTTAAGTAGATTTTTTTTAATGTTTCAATTTAATCCCTCTTTAATCCCAAAATATACCTGAAATAACTAAATATAAAAATTAACATAATATAATTTAATTTAACAAAAAAACTAAATTAAAAATTAACTAAAATACTTAGAATATTTAAGACCAAAACACGAAAAAGATGGAGAAATTAATAGTAAAATATAGAGAAAATATACACTTATCAACTGTGTGATGCAAAGATGTCATTTCATGTTTTGACTTTAGCCATCACATGCTAAAGCAAAAGGTTTGGTGAAATTGTTGATTTTGTTATTGAAAATGATGGGTTTTATTAAAAAAAAGAAGAAATAAAATATCACCACCGAAACTCGAGTTCAAACCATTACCCAACACTAATACGCGTTTTTAGGAGAAGAAAGCACTCTACCGGCAATCATCTCATCATTCCTAAACGACGATAAAAAAGGTAAGTTGTTAGATGTTTTAAAAGATCACAAAGGAGCATTAGGATAGACCTTATTAGACATCAAACGTATAAACCCAGTAAACTACATGCATTACATTCACCTTGATGAAAATGATAAACCTACTAGGGAAATGCAACGTTGGTTAAATCTTAACATGAAAGAAGTTGTTAGAACTGAAGTCCTTAAGCTATTAGACGCAGGTATCATTTACCCAATTTTTGATAGTTCATGAGTCAGTCCTGTACAAGTTGTCCCTAAAAAGTCAAGAGTCACAGTAGTTACCAATGCTGATAATGAATTGATACCAACTAGAGCAACTACATGATGACGTGTATGCATTGATTATAAAAAGTTGAATTCTATCGCACATAAAGACCATTTTCCTTTACCATTTATCGATCAAATGCTTGATAGATTAGCAGGCCATGAATTTTATTGCTTTCTAGATGGCTACTCAGGATATAATCAGATTCATATAGCATCAAAAGATCAAGAGAATACCATTTTCACTTGCCCTTTTGGCACTTTTGCATATAGGAGGATGCCATTTAGATTATGTAATGCACTTGCTACATTTCAACGATACACGTCAAGCATTTTTTCTAATATAGTTGAATGATTCATTCAAGTATTTATGGATGATTTTTCTGTCTTTGGTGACTTTTTTTATTGATGTTTACATCATCTAACACTAGTTCTGTAGAGATGTAACGAGAAGAACTTAGTCTTAAATTGGGAGAAGTGTCATTTTACGGTAAAACAAGGTATTGTTCTCAGTCACATCAGTTCAGGCAAAGGTATTGAGGTTGACAAAGGCAAGGTGGATCTCATTTCTAATCTTCCTCCACCCAAAACAGTCAAAGAAGTAAGATCTTTCCTTGGGCATTCTAGTTTTTACACATGTTTCATTAAGGATTTTAGCAAAGTTTCTAGACCATTATGCAATCTACTTACTAAGGATGTACCTTTTGTCTTTAATGATTCATGTCTTGTGGCATTTGAAAAATTAAAGCAGTTTTTAACATCATTCAGCCCCCAAACTGGAGCTCACCATTTAAACTCATGTGTGATGCATCTGATTATGCAGTAGGAGCAGTGTTAGGACAAAGAGTTGATCGAATTCCCCATGTTATTTACTATGCTAGTATGACATTAAATGATGCACAGTTGAACTATTCAACTACTGAAAAAGAAATGCTAGCAGCAGTGTTTGCATTAGAGAAATTTTGATCTTATCTCATGATTTGTAAAATAATTGTATTAACGGATCATGATGTTCTTAAATATCTTCTCATAAAGAAACATGCAAAAGTTAGACTAATTTGTTGGGTGTTACTTTTATAGGAATTCAATTTGAAATTTAAAGATAGAAAAGACACATAAAATGTTGTGGCTGACCATCTCTCTCGTCTCCATTTTGACACAATTATGGAATAATTACCATTGAATGAGTCATTTCCAGATGAACAATTGATGAGTGTGGAAGTATTACACTAGAATGCTAATATAGTTAATTATCTTGTTACAGGTCAACTTCTAGAGCTTTGAACTAAACAAGACAAGGCCAAATTTTTTTTGTAGAAATAAAGAATTTCTTTTGGGATGACCTTTATTTGTTCAAGTATTGTGTAGATCAAATTGTTAGACGATGAGTCCTAGAAAATAAAATTCAGAATATTCTTTCATTCTATCGTGAACAAGCTTGTGGAGGCCATATCAGTGATAAAAAAATAGCAACTAAAGTTTTACAATGTGGTTTTTATTGGCCAACTATATTTCGAGACGCTTATACTTCTGTTCTTCATGTGATAGGTGTCAACGAATGGGGAGCATTACGCGAAGGAATATGATGCCACTAAATCCAATTTTAGTGGTTGAGATGTTTGAAGTATGGGGTATCGACTTCATGGGACCCTTTCTTCATTCTTTTGGCCATCAATACTGGTTTTTATACATGTTTCATTAAAGATTTTAGCAAAATTTCTAGACCCTTATGCAATCTACTTGCTAAGGATGTATCTTTTGTCTCTAATGATTTATGTCTTGTGGCATTTGAAAAATTAAAGTAGTTGTTAACATCATCACCCATTATTCAGCCTCCAAACTGGAGCTTACCATTTGAACTGATGTGTGATGCATCTGATTATGCAGTAGGAGCAGTGTTAGGACTAAAAGTTGATTGAATTTCCCATGTTATTTACTATGCTAGTATGACATTGAATGATGCACAGTTGAACTATTCAATTACTGAAAAAGAAATACTAGCAGCAGTGTTTGCATTAGAAAAATTTCGATCTTATCTCATTGGTTGTAAAATAATTATATTCACAGATTAATTCGTTGGTGTTACTTTTGCAGGAATTCAACTTGGAATTAAAGATAAGAAAGGCATAGAAAATATTATGGTAGACCATCTCTCTCGTCTCCATTTTGACACAATTTTAGAACCATTAACATTGAATGAATTATTCCCAGATGAACAATTGGTGAGTGGGGAAGTATTACCATGGTATGCTGATATCGTTAATTATCTTCTTACAGGTCAACTTATAGAGTATTGGACCAAGTAAGACAAGGCTAAATTCTTTGTAGAAATAAAGAATTTCTTTTAGGTTGACCCGTATTTGTTCAAATATTATGCAGATCAAATTGTTAAACGATGCGTCCCAGAAAATGAAATTCATAATATTCTTTCACTCTGCCATGAACAAGCTTGTGGAGGTTATTTCAGTGCTAAGAAAACCACACCTAAAGTTTTACAATGTGGTTTTTATTGGCTAACTATATTTCGAGATGCTTACACTTTTTGTTCTTCATATGATAGGTGTCAACGAATAAAGAGCATTACACGAAGGAACATGATGCGACTAAATCTAATTTTAGTGGTTGAGATTTTTTACGTATGAGGCATTGACTTCATAGGACATTTTCCCCCTTCTTTGGGCCGTCAATACTTATTGGTTGCTGTTGACTATGTATCGAAATGGGTATAAGCAATTTCATGTAAAACCAATGATCACAAGGTGGTGATAGGATTTGTGAAAAGAAACATTGTTTTACGCTTTGGATTCCCTCGAGCAATAATTAGTGATGATTGTGCCCACTTTTGTAACAAAGCATTCAAGACTCTTTTAATGAAGTATTCAATCACTCACAAAGTGACGGCCCCATATCATCCGCAAACCAATGGCCAAGTTGATATCTCCAATTGAGAAATAAAGCACATATTAGAAAAGATGGTGAGGCTGGATAGAAAAGATTGGTCATTAAGACTTGATGATGCATTATGGGCATATAGAACGGCTTTCAAGACTCCGATTGGAATGTCACCCTACAGGCTAGCGTATGGAAAAGCTTGCCACTTACTTGTAGAACTCGAGCATCGTGCATATTGGGCCATCAAGAAATTCAACTTTGACATGTAGCAAACCAACTCAGAAAGAAGATTACAGCTGGCAGAACTTGAAGAAATTCGCAATGATGCATATGAAAATGCCAAGATTTACAAGCAACAAATGAAAGTCTTCCATGACAAGCAAATTATGAGAAAATCGTTCACTCCAGGTCAGAAAAGTGCTTTTATTCAATTCTCGCTTGCACCTATTCCCAGGTAAGTTACGCACCTATTCAATTTTCTACATAGGACAACTGAAATTAAGGAACCAAAGAACGGTGTCACGTTTAAAGTTAATGGTTAAATATTAAAGCCATATCTAGAGTATTGTTGTGCAAATTTTATTGAACTCCCAAGTGCAAGAATCTATTGTAGTATAGATCAATTGTGACGAGTGTCGATCCCACGAGGAGATGGTTGGATTAATCATGCGTAGAATTAATTTGGTATGAGGTGGTTGGATTTGTGGTGGAAGTGATTCAATCCTAAAAATTGGAATTGAAATGGCGAAAAGAAATTAAAGTGTAAATTTATTAAATTGACGTACTTGGGTATCTGGATCTGTATCAACATACATCATGGGCTAAATATTCCTTATTAATACCAATTAAATCATGAGGGGGGAATCCACACCTCATGAACCACACTCTAATAAATATGGTGTTAAGAGCTTATCGTGCCAAATAATAATAACCTTATACTAGGGAGCTGGTGAAACCAGGGCGGGACTAGACAAGATTATTATTATTATTCAATGAAAAGTCAAAACATCCACAAAAATTAGAGGGGAAGAGAAAATAAATTTACCAAATAAAGCCCATGACATATGTTGAGACTTCACATTCAACCCAAGCTTGAAAGAAAATTAGCCACTCATAATTAAACTATGGGCAAAATAGAAATTTATTAAAATATGTAGAAAATATAATATGGAGAAAGAATTATAAAAAATGGAGTCCAAAAATGAATTCAGATGTATCAAATTAGGGGGCGAAGGCCCCCTTTTTATAGATACATGGAGTAAACAATGGCCATTGGATTAAAAACAGTTTGGATGCTCAGGATTGCGCTACGTCATCAGTCAACAATACTCGGTTTGACCACGCGGATGAACGGTAACACGGTTTGACTTAGGTTGAACAGTGACGCGGTTTGGTTGAAAATAATCATGTGTGATGCATGTACCATACGCGAGTGAATAGTACCGTGCATGTGAGCAATGCCATTTTTCCTTTTATGCTCCTCCTAAGGTTTTCGACCGTCCTGAGTTCAAAAGTGATGTCCGTTTTGCTGTCTGATCTCTCATTTATTGTGGAATAACCATGATGCCTCTAAAATACATAAAATATTTAATTAAAATAAAACACACATAATTAAATTACAAGAAGCTTAAATACATAAAAGTAAGGATTGTTAGTAAGACATGAAATGTAAAATGACGATTTTCTCCTTTTGTAAATATGTATTTTCTAACACTCAACAAGTACCAACCACATAGAGAAAACACTGAAATAAATTTGAGTGGCCCACCAGATTTGAATTGAGTTTTTTTTCTTTTTGGTGATTTATTTTTTTCTTTCTTTTTATTATTCTTTTGCTAATTGAAATTATTTTTGTATAAGTGTGTTTGTTTAACCATTAAGTTCTCTCTTATCATTGTTAATCATGAGTACCGTAACTAAACAGTTCTTCCTGAACATTCTTAAACCATTTCAACGTGTAAAATCTCATCTTAAAAGGCAGATTCGATTTTGTAAAACACATCATATTTGGGCTCTGCAAGCACTAGAGTTAGTATTCTATGTTGAAGATTTAGAAAACCAACTCAGAGACATTGACAGAAGTTTCTACAATATCTAACTGGAGCTTGAGGTAAATTCAATAAGAGGACGATTTTAATTTTCTTTGTGTGTTTTAATTTATTTTTCTGTTTGTGTGCTTTAGTTTGTTGTTTGTGAAATGGCGGATAACGGTACTCCGTGACAATCAAGTCGGTTACTTCAGTTTCCCATAATAATTGATATTCTGAGGTGAATGTATGGACAGAAACGAGATTCTAGCAAAACTTCACAATCGATTCTCTTCACTTCCTAAGAATGCCCTCCTTACAATCTATAAAGCTTGGTCCGAACACATGCGATTGCTCATGAGGAATAACATACCTATTGACATCCGCTGGTTAATCGAAGTTAAAGTACGATTGGTAGGTTGTGGTAAAGGAAATTATGCAAGAAAACGAAGAGCTCGAAGAATTTCTGTTACTTGTTATAAATGTGCCAAAATGAGATGCAATAAAAACCCATGTTCTTTAGGAATGGTGTCTGATAATAGGGAATATAAAATTCAATTCATTAGGAATGGCTTGAATATGAGTCATTGGATCATATCCTTTTGTCTCTTGAAACGCATCCCAGTGGATATGTTCAAGGAGCGATTCTCCGGTTATGGTCATTATTCAAGAGAGAGCATGCACTATATAGTCTCGGGAATCTGATTATAAACGACCTTGTTTGCCAGCTTATAAGAAAACTAGATAGGAAGCCTATCATCGACGTGTAGAGGGCGTTCAAGCCGTTTCTGGATGTAAAACCAAAGGAAGATGTGAGCCACAGTCGTAACTATCTATAAATATCATTTAACTTCACTGTTATTTTATCTCACTGTTGTTTTATCATTTTCATTATTTTCTTTAATAGTTTTCTTTTATTATTTTTTTCTTTTTACTGTTTCCTTTTTGACTTATGAGCTATGTGTTTTACATGTTATTTGACACTGACATGTTATCTTATACATAGTTATGACCCACTGTCACCAGGATTCTTAAATGTGATTTTTTTTGTCAAGCACTCACAAATTATTTTTGAGTAGTATCCCAATGGCAACTACTCCCAATAGACAATTCAAGAACATTTATGTGCTTCCTGAATTTAACTATGGCAAACATAAAGAGTTCGTTGAGGCAGCCATAAATCTTGGTTGAAGCATAACATAGAGAAAATTACACTTGGTGTATGGAGGAGGTAAGCGAGGGTTATCAAAATCGGTCTCAGAAGCTACTTTTGTCAGAGGAAGTCAAGTGTTAGGCATCATCCCAAGAGTCCTAAAACCTTTGGGCAGTTTATCTAACCCACTAACTGGAGAAGATTTAGTCGTCTCACGTATGCAAAAAAGAATAACTGAAATGTTTAATCATGCTAATGCTTTTATTTTCCTTCTAAGAGATCTTGCAACACTAGAGGCACTTATCATACTAGTATCTTGGGTCAGAAACCCATACCCATCGGTTTGTTAAATGTTAATAATTTTTATGATGGCTTTATCGCAATTCTTAACAATGCAATAAAAAATTATTTCATTCCTTCCACAGTGAAAAAGCTTTTTATTTGTGTTCACACTGCTAATGAGCTACTTGATCTATTACAAGCTTATAAACTGGAGCCAGACCCCTGGACCTTTGTGTAGGAGCGTCCCAATAATGACGATAACAGTAGTCGCAGTAAGAAGTGCAAATTATATTTAACTTTCTGCTTGTAAATATTTTCTTCTGTGTTATACCACCCAGGTGATGTCTTCTAAGCTATACTTATTTCCTTTAAAGTATTAAGGACAATGTTCCGTTCTGGTTGGGAGGAGGGAATAGTCGACAATTGTGGAATCTTGGTTAAGTTTTTACTGATTTTTTGTTGTACAAACTAACTATTACTAACTTTTTGTGTTGAAGATGGCTGAATATGAAGTGTAATGATTTTAGAAACACATCTTCATCCTTTGAAAAAAAACAAAAAAACAAAATTAAAAAAATTTAGACATTTTCTTTTTCTTTATGGCGTTTTGATGTTCATTTTTCTTCTTCTTTTTAATTTCTCCTTTATGAATATACATTTTCAAATTTTTTAGTCGAAGATGGCTGAATATGGAGTATAGTGCCTCTAGAAATGCATCTTCTTAGTTAAAAAAAATCATTTTCTTTTTCTATCATTTTAAGTGTAACTTTTCTAATTAGTTTTTCTGCATCATTTTCACATTTCTGCATGCATATTTTCCTTTCATGCTTAGAATAGGTTGGGGGGTAGAATGTTGTTTGAAAAAAAATTATGTGATTTATTTTAACATTTGACAACATGATGAATTTTAAATTTTAGTATTTGTATTATCTTTTGTCTTAAGAGATGTTAAGCTATGTTTGCTACTTTACATGTTGATGTCGGAGACAAATATGAGTTACTTGAAGGAATGACCATGTTATAATAAGTACCAAATGAGTTTTTGAGCCTATTATTTTTCTTGGAGAGTAACTCTTTTGCTCATTCTTCATATAGCTTAGCAGTTTATTATTTTATACACGATCTCTAGATTTCTTTTGAGTTAACCCTTAAAAAAAGTTGTAAAATTAAAATAAGAAGAAGAAAAAAATGTGTTGTTATATATGGAAGCCCATCTAACTAGTAGATATAGAAGATTATTTAGAGTTCTAAAAGACGATGGAAATGCCATCTTTAATCTGTTTGAGCATTTCTAGCCATCCCTTTTATGAAATATCTATACTTAACCCTTTTGAGCCTTTAAAAAAAATTCTTTGTCAAACCTATCATCTTGACCCACTCCGATTTGGACTATTACCCAATATCTTATAAATTTCATCATCTATTTATGTTTGAGAAAAATGTAAATAATTATTTTGTTTAGTGAAGTTATGCCAAACAAAAGGAAAAAAATTGTTGTTTCAAAAATAAAAATAACAATAATAGGTGAAATCCACCTTACAACTTCCAAAAAAAATAAAAATCTCTACATTTTTCTCAAACATATACTTTGTTTTCCTTATTTCCCCTCCTTTACTAGCTATGTCCCTAGCCTACGTTACGTCCTAATAAAAGTCCTTGATTTTCGGAAACTATAGTCTAAAGTAGAAGCTAGTTATATGGGTTAAAAAGATGTAGTGGTGCATAAAAAATAAATAAATAAATTGGGTTAACTAGCATTTTTATTTGACTTGAGATAGTATTATTTCTAAGTTGATGGCATATTTCTTGCATCTTGGTGAGAGTATATGATATCACTTCTTTATTATTTTATCTCAATTACCATTCATTGGAGTGACTATTTTAATTGGGTTTAATTTTTTTGTGAGAGTGTCACTATTTCCAGTGAGATTTTAAGGTTTAAATGTCATTCTCGAAAGTAGCTGTGACAAAGTCTATTGGACTGATTCATGTGGATGGTTGATGTGGGTGTGATGTTTCTTTAGACTGGAGATAATGCTTATACTTTTATTTGATTACTATTATTAGTCCGATGGAATAAACATGATTGTTTTAAAAAAAATCATTTTGGATTTGAATTTTTTTCGATTTATTTACTAGGGACTAGCAATAAGCTGGTTGGGGGGTATGTTGAGTATTAGAAAATGTATATTTATAAAGGAGAAAATCATCATTTTACATTTTAAGTCTTACTAACACCCTTACTTTTATGTATTTAAGTTTCTTATGATTTAATTACGTGTGTTTTATTTTAATTAAGTATTTTATATATATTTAGGGGCATTATGATCATTTCACAATGAACGAGAGATCAGACGGCAAAACAGACATCACTTTTGAACTCAGGACGGTCGAAAACCTAAAGAGGAGCATAAAAGATAAAATGGCATTGTTTACATGTACGGTACTATTCATATAGACGGATCGATGATGTGGCATTGACTGATGAGGTGTCACGATCCTGTTGGACTAAAATTCTTATGAACTGGTGATTGGTGAGGTGGCAGCATGTTAGTGGACCAAAAATTACGCGTACGGTAGATGCATATACACAATATTATTTTCAACCAAACCACGTTACTGTTCAAGTCGGGTCAAACTGTGTCACCGTTCAAACCGCGTACTGTTGATTGATGACGTGCCGCAATCCTAAGCATCCAAACTGTTTTTAATCCGATGGCCATGATTTACTCAATGTATCTATAAAAAGGGGGCTCTCCCCACCTAATTTGATATCTCTGAATCTATTTTTGGACTCCATTTTCTGTAATTTCTTCTCCATCTTGTATTTTCTACGTATTTTAATAAATTTTAATTTTATCCCTAATCCAATTATGAGTAACTAATTTTTTTTCAAACTTGGGTTGAAAGTGAAGTCTCAACATGTGTCATGGGCTTTATTTGGTAAATTTATTTTCTCTTCCCCTCTAGTTTTTTGACTTCTCGTCGATACCACCCTGGTTTCACCGGCTTCCTAGTACAAGGTTATTATTATTTGGCACGATAAACCCTTAGCACCATATTGATTAGAGTGTGGCTCATGAGATGTGGATTCCCTCCTCGTGATTTAATTGGTATTAATAAGGAATATTTAGCCCATGGTGCATGTTGATACAGATCCAGATACCCAAGTACGTCATTTCAATAAATTTCTATTCAATTTATTCTCGCCATTTAAAATTCAATTTTAGAATAATCTAAAGTCACTTTCACCACATATCCAACCACCCTCATACAAAATTAATTCTACATATAATTAAAACCCACCTCCTCGTGGGATCGACATCACCATTGATCTATTCTACAATAGATTCGTGCACTTGCGAGTTCAATAAAATTTGCACAACAGTTGTAAACTGTGGATAGTTGTTGTAACTTTTTTCTCCACTAAGGAAGTGGAGAGAACCATTCAAGAAGGGTCCAGGTCAATGAGGTTGGTTTGTCAGAGTTCATGAGATGATTCAGGGTAGGCCTGACAGAGAGGATTAACTTGGTAGTGTAAAGAACAGTTAGGCGTTAGATGTACCGTAACTCGTCTTTAGTAACATCTCTAGAAGGGTCAAGGTATAGACCGGTGAGGAACAAGTTTTCAGGGTAGAAAGTTGAGAAAGGAAATGAATCTGCTAACATGTATGCTTCCATGAAAAACCTAAAAACAAATCTTTTTGCAAATTCTTGGATGTCAAAACTGTGGAAAAGGTTTTCCCAAGAGGGAAAGTCTTGTGGGTTAAGGCTTGATTTGGTAGAGAAGTAGCCATAAAGATTATGGGAAAATGGTATCTTGTGGATATGCAATGTAAGGGAGGGATCGGTCTGCCAAGTCTAGAGAGCATGTCTGGAATGAAGTTCTGGGTTCCTTTTATATGCTCGACAGAGAAGTCATATTTTGAGAACCAATCTTTGAGTCTGAGCAACATCTTTTCTGGAACTGTTTTCCCTTTAAAATTCATGATGTTAGGAAATGTTGAGCTGTCTATTCGGATAAGAAAATGATAGTCGATAAGATGTTATTTAAATTTCTTGATACCGTTCTTTATAGCTAAGATTTCTTTGTACACACTATGGTAGTGTTGTTGTGTGTCAGAGAAATGGCCACTAACATAAGTAATAAAGCTTTCTTTGCCATGTGTTTCTTCAAGAAGAATAGCAGCCCACGATTCATCACTTGCATCCGTCTGGAGTATATGTTTGCCATTTGTAATGAGCTTTAATGGTGGCGAACTTTGAGCAATCGTTTTTAAAGTGATGACAGCAAATGTGTGGTTGTCGTTCCACTCTAGTGGTTTCTTTTTCAGTAAAGCTAAAAGCTGACTTGTATGGTGGTCGACATGTGGTATAAAGTCCCTGATATAATTAATGATACCAAGGAATTGTTGTATTTGCTTTTTGTTGAGATTATGATCTGGAAAGTGGATCAATTCTTGGGCAATGTGCTTTCCTGGCTGGTAGTGTTCGTCTTTGATAATCATGCCAATGAATTCAATATTATCTATGGCAATAGTACTTTTCTTGGCTGATAACATGATGCCGTAATTCTGGATAAAATAAAAAAATTGATTTAATAATTGGTGATGTTCTGCATGTGTGCCTGAAAACAACATAATATCGTCAATATAAATCAATGCATGAGGCAAGATGGGTTGAAAATTTTGGACTATGGTTTTTGAAAAATGGAGGGGCAATTTTTAAGCCAAATGGTAAAACAATCTATTAATAATTAGCATTAGGAATGCAAAAAGCAGTCTTGTATCTTTTTGAGGGTTCAATGCCAAGTTGCCAAAAACCTGACTTGAAGTCAAATTTTGAAAAGATATGGGCATTTTTTAGATAAATGAAAATGCTTTGTCTTTTTGGTAAAGGGAACTTATTATCTAGTAAGAACATGTTTGAGGGTTGATAGTCAATGACTAAGCATTTTTCCCCCTAACAAGTCTAGAACATTTTTCAACATAAAAGACCTGACAAGCCCATTGAGAGGATGTGGGTTTGATGAGTCCTTGGGCCAAGAGTTAGGAACATTCTTGTTCGGCTAAGGTCAGGTCAGATGGACTCATTCCTGGATGAGTAGCCTTAGTAGGATTGATGTCTTCATTCAGTTTGAAACGCAACTGAATAAAGAAAGAGTTGTTTTTCCACAAAGGGTTTGGATGGGAAAAGTCATAATGGGATTCAGGACAGTATTTCAAAAGTTGGGTAGAAATGTCATTGTAAGATTGTGGTGAATCAGTCAAATTGTACTTTTCTTGGCTGATAACATGATGCTGTAATTCCGGATAAAATCAAAAAATTGATTTAATAATTGGTGATGTTCTGCATGTGTGCCTGAAAACAACAAAATATCATCAATATAAATCAAACATTAAGGCAAGATGGGTTGAAAATTTTGGACTATGGTTTTTGAAAAATGGAGGGGCAATTTTTAAGCCAAATGGTAAAACAGTCCATTAATAATTAGCATTAGGAATGCAAAAAGCAGTCTTGTATCTTTCTGAGGGTTCAATGCTAAGTTGCCAAAAACCTGGCTTGAGGTCAAATTTTGAAAAGATATGGGCATTTTTTAGATAAGTGAAGATGCTTTGTCTTTTTGGTAAAGGGAACTTATTATCTAGTAAGAACATGTTTAAGGGTTGATAGTCAATGACTAAGCATTTTTCCCCCTAATAAGTCCAGAACGTTTTGAACATAAAAGACCCGATAAGCCTATTGGGAGGATGTGGGTTCGATGAGTCCTTGGGCCAAGAGTTAGGAACATTCTTGTTGGGCTAAGGTGAGGTCAGATGGGCTCATTCCTGGATGAGTAGCCTTAATAGGATTGATGTCTTGATTCAGTTTGAAAGGCAACTAAATAAAGAAAGACTTGTTTTTCCACAAAGAGTTTGGATAGGAAAAGTCATAATGGAATTTAGGATAGTAGTTCAAAAATTGGGTAGAAATTTCATTGTAAGATTGTGGTGAATAAGTCAAATTGTAAAGTTTGAGGATTTCTATGTAAGATTTGAACATAGTTTTGACTCTTATGCCTGAGGAAAAGATTTAGAGGTGTTTGATCTGGTGAATGATATTAAAGCCTAACAAGATATCTTTGTTAGGAAGTTTTGAACCAATGACTTTTGTCAAGATAACACAATTTGGGAAAATCTTACTACCAATGGGTTTGTTGGTAATCAGTTTTATTGAAAATATTTTTCCATCCGCAACACGAAAATTTTCAGTGTGCTGAGTCCAATATTGTGCGGAAAGGAGATCTGGGTTTAACATCCTGTGCTAAGCACCAGTGTCTATAAGGGCAATGGCTGAGATTAGTCTTAGGAATTTAGAAGGTAAAATTTAGAGTATGATGGGTGGAATTGGAATGGTGGTGTCCAAAGACAAGGATTGTTGGTGGAAAATGTTTTGGAACTCATTACTGTCTAATTCTTCGGAAGAGTTTTCCAGTGCGAACATTGTCTCGTTAGTAGGTTCTTCTTGTCCAAAAATATAGAACTCTACTTCTTCTTTTTCATGAGAGTATTTAGTAATCAGTTGTAAATGCTTTATTAATCTGCTTGATTTGTCCTTCTTCTTTAGACAATTCTTTGTATAGTGCCCTTTTTTGTTGTAAATAAAGCATCTGCTGGATTTTTGTTTCCTCTGTTCTTTCAATGAAAATGACCGTTTCCTGGAAAACCTGCATGGTTTTTTCTGGTGGTTCCATCGTCGAGCTTTGGATTTTGAAACAAAATATGGACGTCTGTTCTTTCAAAAATGTTGATTCTTTTTAGGCTCATAATCACAAGACTTTTTGTCTTTGCACTTGATCCACAAATAAGGTTTCTTATAGGCATTTCTGAAAGGCTCTTTATCTTTCATCAGTTCTCTGAAAAACTGTTTCTACTCATAGAGCTTTTCCAAACATCCCTTGGCAATTTGCAAAATCTTTCGTAAGGAGATGTTATCAATATTGAGATTGTGCGTTGTAAATTGTTGTTGTATGTCTGGTTATAATTCTTCAAGCAGAAAAGCAAGAAAGACATGTTTCAGAGTCGGATCATTGAATCCATTGAGTTTATGAAACAAGATAGACATCCTCTTGTAATGGAAATCAAGATCTTTTGAATTTAAGGAATAGCACTTCATGTTGAGGTAGTCCCGTCTTGCAGCTTCAAAAACTGCACTTGGGTCTCCGATGAATTGTTCATGTAAAACAGCAAGGACACTAGAAACATTAGGTATTTAGACAAACTACAGTTGTCTATACAACCCTAAACTGGCAAACCAATCTTTGAGAGATCTCGTGAAATGAGTGGTGAATTCTCTAAGGACTGATTCTATTGTTGCATCAGCTTTGATCATCTGGAGATCAATCCATGCTGACATTTCTTGGAGTCGTTCTCACCATTTAAAGGAGGGAATATTATCAAAAGTGAACCATGGGCCATTGGATGGTTTGTGAAAGGTGTGGGTAGGAGGTGGAGGGGGTTGATGTGTTGCAGAAGATTCAGGCAGTTCATCAACATCTGAAGGTATCTCAAAATAAGATTTCGGTTGGGCTAGCATTGTTTCTTCTTGTTGGGCCATTAAGAGCTTGGTAATGTCCGCATAAGCTTTTTCAAAGTCACTAGTCAAGATTGAGGATTCTATCTCAAACTGAGTAACCGAAGTACTTTCATCAATAACTGAGGTAGTACTTTCTGATTCAGAATTGACAAAGGTCTCAAGTTTTTGAGAACTGTATTGGTGCATTGGTTATTTGTCTTTGGTTGGGGTTGATTGAGGCTGTAGTGGAGCAGATGTATATCCTAGGGATTGTTGTTCAGTGGTTGAGGATACTGGTGGATGAATTTTAACTGGCTTAAGAAGAGCCTTTGGTTTTGGCCTTGGCTGGAGTTATAAGGGTTGATTTTTGAAAAGAGCGTGTGTCATACCAAACAATTTGGAAGGATCATAGGGTTTTATTGGAGCAAGTATAAGAATGAATGGATGATAAGTTGGGCTATTAGTAAGGATTGGTGGTGACTTGGTGAAAAGTGTAGGTCTTTGTCTCTCGGAATCAATCTGATCAAAGTCCTCAGAATCAATATGATCAAGCTCCACTTTCAAGCGTCTGATTTCCCTTTCTTTTGGTCAAACTCAGGACCATAGTATCTTTGACTGAGCATGGCACGTAATTCAGAATCCAGCTAAATGATTCTGGACTGTAAATATTAGTAAATTTGTTGCAGCTGTGAGGTTATGTTATCAACCTTAGATTCAATGTGATCAGTTTGTAAACTAATCATGTCAACCTGTTTATGAATGTCTATCAAGGTCTTATTTTGTGCTCTGGCATTTTGTGTTTGCTAGTTGAGAACTGCCTCAAAAGGTCTGGGTTCTTCAAGATGGACGGTGGAGGTTATGGCCGAAGGAATGAAAGGTTTTGAAACAACTTTTTTATAGGAGTCAGTTGAGGTATCTAACGGTGGAAAATTGGTGGAGTAGTCTTTAGAGGTAGAGGCAAACATCATACAAGCGGTGGGATGTATGAGGGGTGTGTTGTTTCGAACTAGTGAAAGAACTTCAAACTTGCAGTGTTTTGCAATCCATTTGAGTTCCTTTGTGTAAATGGGTAAAGGACTAGATGAAGATGGGGGTGGATCATCACGTGGTTTTGGTTGGAATGTTTACATGGATTATGGAGTTTCGTTTTGGGCTTTGGTTTCCTTTTGGAAAGTAAATCATCTTCTTCCCAATCATCCCAACAGGGACAATCTGGGTCATAGTTCCCTGATCTAGGTGTATCCCATAGAAAATAGCCATTCATTTTGGCTAGGTAGACGGGATATCCTTCTTTATTGAACCCGGTGATGGGTAAATCTTCCTGGACTGTATGAACAGTAGTGATCACAGAAGATTGTGTAAAAGATAGCCTTGGAGGCTTTTGAGGAGCACTTGGTGGAGGCCGGAAAGTCATTCTTACGTTTCCATCATGCCTTTTTTCAAACATTCCTTCTGCCTAGAATATACATTTAGTTGATTTGTAATAAATTTTGAGAATTGTCATCCTCTTGTTCCCCTAAGGCAATGAAGAAAATATCTTTAAAGACTATGGACAAGCAACTATTCGAGATAGAGGAGTTGGTGATGGAGTTCAAGATTATGAGGTCATTCTTCAACGAACAACAATGCATCAGAAGACACAATGGTGCTTTTGATGAATGTGTTGGCGGCATGTACATAATTGAATTCTACAAGGCCCATGTAGAGTTTCCAAAGAAAAGGTCACCGAAACAGGAGGTGAAGACGTTCAACAACGAGTTTAGGAAGAGTAAGAACAACGATGAGCTAAAGGAAATGATATTGGTGGCTATTTGAATATGAAGGAGATGTTGGATTATTTAACAAAGACTTAGGCCAACAGGATCAAGAAAAGAGTGTCAAGTGTGTCAAGAAGTACTTTAGGATTGCAAATAATTTCACATCTGAGGAAGAAGCTACTAAGAAGAAGTATGAGTGGGTTTTTGAGCGTGATGATGTAGCTAATTATTATTAAGCTTTTAATTTTAATCTCCATCATTATTTAATTGAAGTGGTTTTATGTTTTATGTGTTACAATAGTTACTGGCTAGATATTGACAGATTTTGAATTTGATCATATGTGATCACACTTTACTTCTTTCAATTTATATTCATTGGTGTTTTTTGTAATTTCTTTTTCTTATATTTTTTGGTATTTGTTTAGGCAAAATAGTAATTTTATGATTCCTAAATCCAAGAAGTAAATGCACCATTACTATATTAGATGTGCTTGGAAATCAATGATCAAGTTTAAATACTTCAAGATATTTATGAAAAATAAATAAATCTAGTATAAAATAAATATTCTTGTATCTTTTCCCTAAGTATGACAAATAACGCTAAAAACATTCTCCTCTTTTAACCTAAGAATGACATTTAGCCCTAAATTTTGTGTGAGGACCTTTGAGATATCATACAATGGTATGTTTTATTTGTACATGTGTATTTATAAATATTGTGTGAAGACTTTATGGGGACCTTACGGGTACCCTGCGGTGGTTAGTTTCCTTATATATATACATCTGTAAATATTGTGTGATGAGTCTACGAGGAACCTTGGGTACCCCTGCAATGATTAATTACATTTTTCAATTTTTTAAGCCTTTAATGAAAGAATGGGAGATCTCAAGGTCCCACCTTCTCATTAAGATAACCAAAACTAAGTCATGTAATAATTCATACTGCCTTACCTATTAGTGCATTTCCTTTCTAGAATATGATGATGTGTGCTCTTTTTACTCACCTTTTCATTATGGAATGTGGATGAATGGTTTGAGATATTGTTCAGTTTGAACATAATCACCATTAGTTTAACTCCATGCATATTGTTGTGTAATGTTTATTATGACACAATAGAATAGTAAGAGATTACATTATCTCAAAGCAACCTAGGATACCTAACTTGTTCAAATCATGACAATCTACTCAAAGTCAAAGCCAACAAAAAGAATACAAAGAAACAACACACAACTTTTCAATGAGATTACAAAAATGTGGCTATTTGAAAGAAAAGAGAGGGTTGTAGAAGACATAAGGAGAAAGTAAGCAATCATATTATAATGTCATGAGGTTTTGTTAAGTATGCTCATGCCCACACTCTCTGTTCTCTTACTTAAGAAAAGTAGGGGATACATAATTTAAAAATAAATGACAACCACGAGAGTTGGATGTCCAAAGTATATGTTAAAAGAGGTAGGCGAGTAATCATCCTTAATGCTGTTTACTCTACTAATTTCGCTTGAAACAAATGAAAAAAAAAATAAGATTTTGACCAATTTGGAAGGGACCAAGAAAGACCAAGAAGGTCTTAAAAAGAGCTCAAGAAGAGCAATGTCTTTGTTCATTATTCTTATTCATTAGGCTAAAAAGGTCCTAAAGAGAAATCAAGAAGAGTAAAGAATAAATTTATTTGCCACGATTATTATGTCAATTGTGGAATTTCATATTTAATTTATTCACCATGTTTGTTGGATTTAATTATTGCCAATTATTATTATGCAGATAAAAGTTGAGGTTGTTTAACTAACTAATTTAATGGATTGAGAACTCCACTCCTACACACACACACACACACACACATACAATGAGCATGCATTGCAATTGCAAACACTATAAGGGAAGCTGAGCTATCCCAGCTATTTATTTTTGATTATTTGGTTTATATTCGCTAAATAGATTGAAGCTACTTCCTAAATGGTTCCTTAATTATTGATTAAACGAGAAGAAAACCAATGCCATTAGTTAGCATGCTAAGGGTAGCAGAGGTCCACAACTATTGATTCATGAGTATATAAATGGATTGAGAATTATCAAAAGTTTGCGTTGCTAAGATATTTTATGGCAGCTGAGCTACACCTGAGAAGTATCGTATAGTCTTTGAACAATAACGCCTCAACAAACACTAGGGTTGCCAGCTGATAGAAAATTCGAGTTGATTTCAAATTGGAAACGAGAAGGTTATACCCATCTCCATCTTGGAGGAATCCGATTAATCCTTTTCTCAATGAAATGTTGGGTAAAAACTCTTTATCCCTTCAGCTATAACCTCTACTGGTCACCTTGAACCACCCAAACCTTTTGAATCGGTCCTCAACTGGCAAACCAAAAATGCCAGAGAACAGAATGATATTTTGTTTAATATAAATTCAAAAGTTGAGAAAATCAGTTTACAAACTAAACAACTTGAGACGAAAGTAGACTCCATCACTGCACAGATGCAGCAGATCCACCAAAATCTCCAGTCTAGAATTACCCAACTCGAATCCGAGTTACAAACCATGCTTGCCCAGTGCTATTATGGCCCAGAATTTGACCAAAAGGAAAGGGAAATCAGACGTTTAAAAGATGAGCTTGATCAGATTGAATCCGAAAAACAAGGACCTACCTTTTTTACTGCATCACCTCTTATCCCTTCCATTGGTCCAACTTATCATCCATTTGCCCTTATGCTTTCCCCTATCCAACAATATGATTCTTCTAAGTTATTTGGTATGACTCATACTCTTTTTAGAGATAATCCATTGCCACCACCACCTAAACCTAAACCAAAGCCTAAACCTCAACCAAGACCCGTCATAATTCATTAATCCTCTATTTCCATTCCTAGACAACAATCCCTTGGTTATACACCGGCATCACCGCCAGCACCTCCACTACCAACTTTATCCCAACCTCCTACTCAATCCAAGGATAAAGAACTCATGCACTAGTTTAGCGCCCACATAGTCGACCACTTATCTACTATAGATGATCAGGCCACCACAAGGAAAAAGAAATCCAAAAAGAAAAAACCTCCAGTCTTATGTCCAAACCGGTCCATCCAATCAAAAATTGTCAAATGATCCATGGTTCACCTTTGATGATATCCCATCTTCTAAATGGCGCGACCGACTTAATGAAATGTCTGCCTAGATTGACCTCCAAATGCTACAGCCCGGAGCAACAACTTATTCAATCCTTAGAGAATTTGCTACTTGTTTTACGGGTGCTCTACGAGATTGGTTTGATTCTTTAGGCCAATATCACCAATTACAATTTATTCAATTACCAGAAGTCTCAAGTGCCCTTGTGGTTCTTCATGATCAATTCCTAGGAGACCCAACTGTAGTTTTTGAAGCTGCATGACGAGACTATCTCAACATGAAATGCTGCTCACTTAATGCTAAAGATCTTGATTTTCATTACAAACGAATGTCCCTGCTATTTTATAAGCTTAATGGATTCAATGAACTAACGTTAAAGCATGTCTTTTTGGCTTTCCTACCAGAAGAACTCCAACCAGACATACAAAGGCAACTCACCGCATCCAACCATGTCCTTGACAACATCTCTCTTGGCAAAATCTTCCAACTTGCCAAAACTTGTCTTGACAAACTTTGCGAGTAGAAACAGTTTTTCAAAGAACTGTTGAAAGATAAAAAACCATTCAGGAGTGCCTGTAAAAAGCCTTACTTGTAGATTAAATGCAAACAGAAGAAGGATTGTGATTGCAGTCCTAAAAAGAAAATACATTTTCGAAAATCCAAAATTCCAGACCTCGCAGATCCAGAAAGCCTTATAGATTCTTCATAAAGAAGTCATCTTCTTTCAGAGAATTTAAACGGAGAAAATCAAGCAGATGTTTCATCTGCAAGAGAAAAGGTCATTATGCCAAAGATTGTCCTAACAAAAGGGAAAAATCTATTCGGCTAATTGAGCTTCTTCAAGCCATTACAAATTACTCCCTAGAAAAGGATGAACTGGAATTCCATTTCTCTGAATAAGATGAACCCAATGATGAAACCATGTTTGCACTACAGAATTCCTCTAATGACTTAGACAGTGATCAGTCCCAAGTAATTTCCACCACAATTACTATCCCTTGATACTATTGTTCCTATACCTTCAGTCAAACTCCATATCTTGCCCTCAAAATTCCAAAGACTCGTTCCAGCAATTGGTCTTATAAACACTGGCGCCCAACGCAGTATGTTAAACCTACATATTCTTCCACCAGAATACTGGACAGAGTATGAAGAACATTTCAAAGCCATTAATGGCAAACTATTCACCAACTCTTTAATTACCAAAAAATATATTGGTATTCAAATTTTTCCAAATTGCATCATTTAAACCAAGGTTATCGGTTCAACCCTTCTTAATAAGAATATCTTGTTAGGCTTTGACATCCTTCACCAAATCAAACACCTCCAAAAAGTTTGAGTATCATTTGATTGAACATCATTTTCTTATCCGAATGGATAGTTCAGCCTTCCCTAATATCCTCAATTTCAAAGGTAAAATTGTTCCCAAAAAGATGTTACTCATATTAGAAGATTGGTTTTCCAAATATGATTTTTCAGTTCAGCATATAAAGGGGTCCCAGAACCTCATCCCTGGTGTGCTCTCTAAACTCTCAAAACCAGAAAAATCTCTCACCTGTTTTCCACAATATACCACTTTCTGATCATCTCCATGGCTACATCACTACCCTTAGAAGCTCTCACCAAGAAAACTTTTCCCCTTGACTAAAACTTCTCTTCTATCTTTGTCATCCAAGAGTTTGCAAGAAAAATTATTTTTCACTTTTTCATGGAAGCTTACCTTCTATCAGACTCATTTCCATTTTCCACCTTCCTCCCAGAAAATTTGTTCCTCACAGGTTAACCCTTGACCCATCCAGAGAAATCACTGAAGATGAGTTATAGTACATTTGATGCCTAACTGTTCTCTATGCAACCAACCCAATCTTACCAATTACTCCCACTTTGGACCATCTCCTTAATCTCGACAAAACCACCTCTCTTACCTGGACATTACTTGAATGATTTTCTCTCATACAATGGTGGAGAAAGATGCTACAGCAATTGTCAGAGATTTACAATATTGAACATATGCCTGCCTCAAAAGCACAACTGTTTACCTCAGTATTGATCATCCATAGGCCATACTTCCAGCATCCGATACAAATCTCTTCTGGTCTTAAGAACAAGTATATGAATGGTTTATTACACCTCACCCAGCTTTCATTGACAATGAAATCCAATCAACCCTGCATAACTACCTTTGTCAATTAAACCACCAAACTCCACCACACCGGGATATCTTTCACACCTCCTAGGTCCACAACATGACCCCATCATGATCCCCACTCCATCCGCCATATCCAAACCAAAGCCTACCGGAATTATCATCAAAGAAGAAAAATCAGACTACACTGACTTCCTTTACCAAAACTCCCAAGACCCATGGGAAGAATTTATTCCTTTAAGTCAACATCTTCAACAGTTTCCCCAGCCGTCCATACATGAACCAGGGTCATCATCACAACCATCCCAACCTTCAAAAGTAGACAAGGCCACTCAGACACCAAGCTTTATGCCTCGTTCATCACCACTCAAACCAGGCTATAAACGAGATTGCCCTTATCCACCTTGTCGTGGTCCCCATTGTAAGCATCTAAAGTTCTCCAACACTTTTTTTCCACTAACCTCTTGTGACACTAACCCCGATGAAACCAACAGTTCATCTGAAGACGACTACATGAATCTCCACTCTCCATAAAGTAGTTTGTCTTGTTGTAATAATTATGTTTCACTTTAAGCTTTTGTCTTGTATAATTGTTAAAGTTTGCTTTTACTTTAAGCTTTACTTTTGTCAAAGTCATTCTTTAATTATTAAAATCCACTTTGTCGTTTTGTAATAATTAAAGTTGTGTCATGATGTATCTTTTACTTTTACTTTTATAAAAGATAAGGGTTTTGTCCTATCTTCTCGAGAATTCTCTCATATAAAGAGTTCTCCCATCACTTGTAAAATAGAGAAGTTTTCGAAGAAATAAACTCTCGTGTGTTTTCCATAAGCTATGAATTTCTAAACTCTCTTCTCTCTCTACAAATGAAGTTCTAGAAAAAGAAAAAGAATAAAGAACAAATTTGTTCATTTTGAAAACTTAAGGAAGTATGCTCTGCACTTGCTTTCCCGTAAGGATCCTGTGCATCAGAAAACCTATGATGATTTCTTAAACGGGTTTGGTATCTTGTTTTAAAGACTAAGGAAAGTCTGTTTTGGGTTATATGACCCTAAAAGAAACGTTTTAGGTTTTACTTTACCTTTTGTGGTATTTTGTGGTATCAGGGTTACCTCTAGATATTTCTCCTAGTCATCATCTTTAAGATTTACATATCCCTTAGGTACACTAAGAAATCCAGAAGATGGTCAATTTAAGAAGCTTAGTAAAAGGTAGCCTTTACATTTTTCCTATAGTCATCTTTTTCAAAATCTACAAATCACTTAGGAGTGGCAAGGCTATCTCAATTATATCAATTACTTCAAAAGAATTACAAGACAAATGAACCAGCAACTGGAAGCAGCAACGTGTCTCTTTAGCTAAATCCTGTACTAAGCAAACAACCAGTAAGATAGAGAATCTTGTTGAATATTCCTATGTTCCTGAATATGTTCAAATCAATAATCCTCTTTAACTTTCAACATAAGAAACTAGGGGATCTTATTTGGAGGGCTCTCTCTTATTTCTTCTCTTCTTTTTCTATCTCACATACAGACACTTTCTCTCCATCTCACTCACACACATATACATATGCTCTCTCCATCCTTCAAATCATCACCTACTTTTTCGTGTTTGAAGGTCATTTCTATTCTCCACTTCATTATCTTATAAACTATATTATCACTATCGATATCTTTATTATCAACATCAAACATAATTATATATAGCTATCTAGCTTATATTATTCATTTTGCATAATATAAAATCTTATGTAAACTCGCGATTACATTGTAGATTTGTGATGACTTACTCCCATGGACGTAGGCAAAGGCCAAACCACGTAAACATTGTGTGCTCTTTATATTAATGCTTATTCTACTATATTTTCAATTGAAGGTCAAAATTGTGTTTCACATGTGGACTTACTTGAGCTACCCAGCTACGTTAAGTATTTTGTGAGACGTCCCCCGAGCACACTAAACAATTCTTAAGCACACATTAGTCCCAATATCAACCATATGGGCTCCACTAAGCTCTTCATATTTTTTTATCATATGACCATTTAACTCACCATGCAAATCACTTTTAGGTCACCATCTAGTGCACCTTAGCTAAAAAACCTACCCTAAATATAAGAAAACCCTAAATCCAAACTTAGCACAAGCTCTCTTGAAATACAAATTTATTTATTTGAATCAAATTTGAGCTGGATCCAATGAGCACTACCCAACTAGTTTGCGAAAATTTGGAGAAAACGATATTATTATTATTATTATTATTATTATTATTATTATTATTATTATTATTATTATTATTATTATTATTATTATTATTATTAACTGTAATAATAATAATAATTAATGATAATCGTAATAATAAAATAATAACAAAAATATTAATAATAATGAAATAATAATATTTTTTATTAACGGTAATAATGATAATAATAATAATATAATATTAACAAATTAATTAAAAAATATTAATAAAGAGTGATATAATAATAACATAATAACAATAATAATAGTAATAAT
Source organism: Citrus glauca (assembly GCA_029633175.1). NCBI lineage: Eukaryota > Viridiplantae > Streptophyta > Magnoliopsida > Sapindales > Rutaceae > Citrus > Citrus glauca. The sequence continues at coordinate 8,313,519 of JAQOOD010000006.1, read as the reverse complement.
ATTAAAAAATAAATAATAATAATATCCTTATTAACAGTAATAATAACAACAACGACAAACAACAATAATCATAACAATCATCATAATCATCATATTGATAGAAATCACATAATGTAAATATTTATAATTGATGCAAACCCTATAAGGAAACATTGAGTCTCGCACTCAAATTGAAGTTTCAAACGTCCAAGAAAGTTCTGAACAAAATTTTAAGTTAAAACAAACCTTGACCCATTGTGAACTATAAAAAAAATGATATTGATAGCACACTTAAAATATAGAAGAGAATGTGAATGGTAAGTCAGATTTAGAATGCCATAAGAATACAATTCTTAATATGTTCACTAGATCTTAAAAGAACCAAAGAAAGAATCATCTTTAAATTTAAATAACAACAATATTCTTGATAAAAGGTTCTATAAATCGTGATAGTTGAACCTGTGTGTGTCCTAAAGAAAACTGTTGTGCAAATTTTATTGAACTCGCAAGTGCATGAATCTATTGTAGTATAAATTAATGGTGATAAGTGTCGATCCCACAAGGAGGTGGATTTTAATTATATATAGAATTAATTTTGTAAATGGGTAATTGGATTGTGGTAGAAATGATTTGAAATATGCTAAAACTTAAATTAAAATGGCAAGAATAAATTAAAGTGAATAAATTAAAGTGAATTCTATTGAAATGACGTACTTGGGTATCTGGATCCGTATCAACATGCATCATGGGCTAAATAATCCTTATTTATACCTATTACATCATAAGGGGGGAATCCACACCTCATGAACTACGCTCTAATAAATATGGTGCTAAGGACTTATCGTGCCAAATAATAATAATTTGATACTAGGGAGCCGGTGAAACCAGGGTGATACTAGACAAGATTAGTATTATTTGTTAACAAAAAGTCAAAATATCCACAAAAACTAGAGGGGAAGAGAAAATAAATTTATCAAATAAAGCCCATGACACATGTTGAGACTTCACCTTCAACCCAAACTTGAAAGATAATTAGCCACTCATAGTTGAACTAAGGGCAAAATGGAAATTTATTAAAATATGTAGAAAATACAAGATGGAGAGAGAATTACAGAAAATGGATCCCAAAAATGGATTCAGATGTGCTAAATTAGGGGGGGAGGCCCCTTTTTCATAAATACATCGAGTAAATCATGGCCATCGGATTAAAAACAGTTTGGACGTTCAGGATTGCGCCACGTCATCAGTCAACAGTACAATCAACACACGCGTAAACAGTAACACGGTTTGAACAGTAACGCAGTTTGCACAGTAATAATCCCATGTGTTGCATGTACTGTACGTGCAGTTTTTGATCCACTAATATGTTGCCACGTCACCATCAACAGTACATAAGAATTTTAGTCCAACAGGATCTTGACACCTCATCATTCAATGCCACGTCATCGGTCCGTCTATGTGAACAGTGCTGTGAGCAGTAACGTAGACAGTACCCGTACATGTGAATACTACACATAATTAAATTACAAAAAGGTAAAACACATAAAAGTGACGATTGTTAGTAAGACTTGAAATGTAAAATGACAGTTTTCTCCTTTATAAATATGCATTTTCTAACACTCAACACACCCCCCAACCAGCTTATTACTAGTCCCTAGCAAATAAAGCAAAAAAAATCAAAAATAATTTTTTTTAAACACTCTTGTTTATTCAATCAGACTAATGATAACAATCAGATAAAAATATAAGCATTATCTCAAATCTAAAGAAATATCACACCCACATCAACCATCCACATGAATCAGCCCAGTAGACTTTGTCGTAGGTACCTTCAAGAATGACATGTCAAACCCCAATATCTCACTGGAAGTAGTGACACTCTCACAAAGAAACCCAATAAAAATAAGCACTCCAATAAATAGTAATTGAGAGAAAATAATCAAGAAATGATATCACATGCTCTCACCAAGATGAAAGAAATATGCCATTAGCTTAGAAATAATACGATCTCTAGTCAAATAAAAATGCTAGTCAACCCAATTTTTATTTTTTTATTTTTTTATTTTTTTATTTTTTATGCATCACTACATCTTTTTAGCCCATATAACTAACTAGCTTCTACTTCAGACTATAGTTCCCTAATATCAAGAAGGACTTTTATTAGGACGTAACGTAGGCTAGGGATATGGCTAACAAAGAAGGGAAATAGGAAAAACAAAGTGTATGTTTGAGAAAAATGCAGAGGAATATTTTTTTTTTTTGGAAGTTGCAAGGTGGATTTCACCTATTATTGTTTTTTTTAAGCAACAATTTTTTTTGAAGCAACAATTTTTTTTGAACTAGGCATAACTTCACTATACAAAAATATTTATTTACATTTTTCTCAAACATAAATAGGTGATGGATCTTGTAAGATATTGAGTAATACTTCAAATCAGAGTGGGTCAAGATGATAAGTTGATAAAGAAAAGGTTTTTTTTTTAAAGGTTCAAAAGGGTTAACAATGGATATTTGATAAAAGGGATGGCTAGAAAGGCTCAACTGGATCAAAGATGGTATTTCCATCATCTTTTAGGGCTCTAAATAATCTTCCATATCTACTAATTAGATAGGCCTCCAAATGTAGCAATACACAATTTTTTTTCTTTTTTTAATGTTCATTTCATTTTTTTTGGGTTAACTCAAAAGAAATCTAGAGATCGTATATACAATAATAAATTGTTAAGCTGTATAAACAATTGGCAAAAGAGTTACTCTCCAAGAAAAATAATAGGCCTAAAAACTCACTTGGTATTTATTATGACATGTTCATTCCTTCAGGAAACTCATATTTATCTCCGACATCAACATGTAGAATAGCAAACATAGTGTAACATCACTTAAGACCAAAGATAATACAAATACTAAAACTTGAAATTAATCATGTAATCCAATGTTAAAACAAATCACACAATTTTTTTTAAACAACACTCTACCCCCCAACCTATTCTAAATGTGAAAGGAAAATATGCATGCAGAAATGTAAAAATGATCCAGAAAAATAAATTAGAAAATGATAGAAAATGAAAGTTCTTTTTTTTTTTTACTTAAGAAGATGCATTTCTAGAGGCACTACATTCTATATTCAGCCATCTTCAACTCAAAAAGTTAGCAACAGCTAGTTTCTACAATAAAAAATTAGTAAAAACTTAACCAAGATTCCACAATTGTCAACTATTCCCTCCCCCCAACTAGAACGAAACATTGTCCTCAATGTTTTAAAGGACAAAAGTAGAGTTTAGAAGACATCACCTGGGTGGTGCAACACAGAAGAAAATATTTACAGACGGAGAGTTAAATCTAATTTATACTTCTTATTGCGGCTACTGTTACCGTCATCATTTGAACGCTCCAACACAAAGCTCCAGGGGTCTGGCTCCGGTTTATAAACTTGTAACATATCAAGTAGCTCATTAGCAGTGTAAGCACAAATAAAAAGTTTTTTCGCACTAAAAGGAATAAAATAGTTTTTTATTGCATGGTTAAGAAATGCGATAAAGCAATCATAAAAATTATTGACATTTAACAAACCGACGGGTTTCTGGTGAATGTGCAGATGGGCCCAAGATGCTAGTGTGATAAGCGCCTCTAGTGTTGCAAGATCTCCTAGAAGGAAAATAAAAGCATCAGCATGATTAATCATTTCAGTTATTCTTTCTTGCATACCTGAGACGACTAACTCTTTTCCAGTCGATAAGTCAGACACACTCCCCAAAGGTTTTAGGACTCTAGGGATGATGCCTAACATTTGGCTTCCTCTGATAAAAGCATCTTCTGAGACTAATTTGGATAATTCTCGGTTACCTCCTCCATACACCAAGTGTAATTTTCTCTCTGCTATGCTTCGACCAAGATCTATGGCTGCATCAACGAACTCTTTATGTTTGTCATAGGTAAATCCAAAAAGCACACAAATGTTCTTGAATTGTCTATTGGGAGTAGCTGCCATTGGAATATTTCTCAAAAATAATTTGTGAGTGCTTATCAAAAAGTCATATTTAAGAATCTTGGTGACAGTGGATCACAACTATGTATGAGGTGGCATGTCAGTGTCAAATAACGCATAAACCACATGGCTCGATAGTAAAAAAGAAAACAGTAAAAAGGAAAAAAAAGTAATAAAATTATTAAAGACAATAATACAGACAATAAAACAATAGTAAAATAAAATAAAATAACAGTAAAGTAAAATGATATTTACAGGTAGTTGCGACTGTGGCTCACATCTTCCTCTGGTTTTACATCCAGAAACAGCTTGAACACCCTCTATGGGTCGAGAATAATCTTCTCATCCAGTTTTTTTATAAACTGGCAAACAGGGTCGTTTATAGTTAGATTCCCGAGACTATATCGTGCATGCTCTTTCTGGAATAATGGCCATAATTGGAGAATCGCTCTTTGCACATATCCACTGGGATGCGTTTCAAGAGACAGAAGGATATCATCCAATGAATCCTTATTCAAGTCATCCCTAATGAATTGAATCTTATCTTTCCTGTTATCAGACACCATTCCTAAAGAACATGGGTTTTTATTGCAACTCATTCTGGCACACTTATGACAAGCAACAGAAATTCTTCGAGCTCATCATTTTCTTGCATAATTTCCTTTCCCACAACCAGGCAGGTATGCAATAAATTTTGGAGGTAACTCACCTGCCAATCGTACTTTTGCCTCGATTAACCAACGGATGTCAGCAGGTATGTTATTCCTCATGAGCAATCGCATGCGTTCGAACCGAGCTTTATAAATCGTAAGGATTCTGAGGAAGTGAAGGGAATCGCTTGTGAAGCTTTGCTAGAATCTCGTTTCTGTCCATACCTTCGCCTCAGAATATCAGTTATTATGGAAAACTGAAGTAACCGACTTAATTGTCACGGAGTACCGTTATCCGCCACTTCACCGGGGTAGCAAACTAAAGCACACAAATAGAAAAACAAATTAAAACACACAAGGAAAATCAAAATCGTCCTCTTATTGAATTTACCTCAAGCTCCAACTGGATGTCGTAAACACATCTCTCAATATTTCTGAGTTGGCTTTCTAAATCCTCAACATAGGCTACTAACTCTAGCGGTTGTAGAGCCCAAATGCAATGTGTTTTACAAGATTGAATCTGCCTTTTGAGATGAGTGTTGATACGTTGAAGTGGTTTAAGAATGTTCAGGAGGAACGGTCTACATATGAGACTCATGATTAACAATGATAAGAGAAAACTTAATGGTAAAATAAACACACTTATGCACAAATAATTTTCAATTAGCAAAAGAATGATAAAAAGAAAGAAAGAAAAATCAAACCACCGAAAAGAAAAAAAATCAATTCAAATCTGGTGGGTCACTCAAATTTATTTCGGTGTCTTCTCCATGTGGTTGGTACTCTAGATATGGCTTTAATCTTTGACCATTAACTTTAAATGTGACACCGTTCTTTGGGTCCTTAATTTCAATTGCCCCATGTGGAAAAACAGTATGAACAATAAATGGATCAGACTAACGAGAACGTAACTTACTTAGGAACAGGTGCAAGCAAGAGTTGAATAATAGCACTTTCTGACCTGGAGTGAAAGATTTTCTCATAATATGTTTGTCATGGAAGACTTTCATTCATTGCTTGTAAATCTTGGCATTTTCGTATGCATCATTGCGAATTTTTTCAAGTTCTGTCAGTTGTAATCTTTTTTCTGAGCTAGCTTGCTGCATGTCAAAATTAAATTTCTTGATGGCCCATGCACGATGTTCGAGTTCCACATGTAGGTTGCAAGCTTTTCCATACACTAGCCTGTAAGGTGACATCCCAATCGGGGTCTTGAAAGCGGTTCTATATGCCCATAATGCATCATTAAGTCTTAATGACCAATCTTTTCTGTCTGGCCTTGCCGTTTTTTCTAATATGTGTTTTATTTCTCGATTGGAGATCTCCACTTGGCCACTGGTTTGCAGATGATATGGGGTCTCCACTTTATGAGTAATGAATATTTCGTCAAAAGAGGTTTGAATGCTTTATTACAAAAGTGGGCACTACCATCACTGATTATTGCTCGAGGGAATCCAAAGCGCGAAACAATGTTGCTTTTCAAAAACCCTATTACCACCTTGTGATCATTGGTTCTGCATGGAATTGCTTCTACCCATTTCAATACGTAGTCAACACCAACCAATATGTATTGATAGCCAAAAGAAGGGGGAAAGGGTCCCATGAAGTCGATACCTCATACGTCAAAAATCTCAACCACTAAAATTGGATTTAGTGGCATCATGTTTCTTCGTGTAATGCTCCCCATTCGTTGACACCTATCACATGAAGAACAGAAAGTGTAAGCGTCTTGAAATATAGTTGGCCAATAGAAACCACATTGTAAAACTTTTGTAGTTGTTTTCTAAGCACTGAAATGGCCTCCACAAGCTTGTTCATGGCAGAATGAGAGGATATTCTGAATTTCACTTTCTGGGACACATCGTCTAATAATTTGATCTGCACAATACTTGAACAAATACGGGTCATCCCAAAAGAAATTCTTTATTTCTGTAAAGAATTTAGCCTTGTCTTGCTTAGTCCAATGCTCTGGAAGTTGAACTGTAACAAGATAATTAACTATATCAGCATACCAAGGTAATATTTATACACTCATTAATTGTTCATCTGGAAATGACTCATTCAATGTTAATGGCTCTATAATTGTGTCAAAAAGGAGACGAGAGAGATGGTCTGCCACAACATGTTCTGTGCCTTTCTTATCTTTGAATTCCAAGTCAAATTACTGCAAAAGTAACACCCAACGAATTAGTCTAGCTTTTGTATCTTTCTTTGTGAGAAGATATTTAAGAGCAGTATGATCTGTGAACACAATTATTTTACAACCAATGAGATAATATTGAAATTTTTCCAATGCAAATACTACTACTAACATTTCTTTTTCAGTAGTTGAATAGTTCAACTGTGCATCATTCAATGTCATACTAGCATAGTAAATAACATGGGGAACCCGATCAATTCTTTGTCCTAATACTGCTCCTACTGCATAATTAGATGCATCACACATGAGCTCGAATGGTAAACTCCAATTTGGGGGTTGAATGATGGGTGACGATGTCAACAATTACTTTAATTTTTCAAAAGCCACAAGACATGAATCATTAAAGATAAAAAGTACATCCTTAGCAAATAAATTGCATAAGGGTCTAGAAACTTTGCTAAAATCTTTAATAAAACGTTTATAAAAACCAGCATGCCCAAGGAAAGATCTTACTTCTCTGATTGTTTTGGGTGGAGGAAGATTAGAAATGAGATCCACCTTCGCTTTGTCAACCTCAATACCTTTGCTCGAAATGATGTGACCGAGAACAATACCTTGTTTTACCATAAAATGACACTTCTCCCAATTTAAGACCAAGTTCTTTTCGATACATCTCTGTAGAACTAGTGTTAGATGATGTAAACATTGATCAAATGAGTCACCAAAGACAGAAAAATCATCCATAAATACCTCAAGGAATCGTTCAACCATATCAGCAAAAATGCTCAACATGCATCGTTGAAATGTAGCAGGTGCATTACATAATCCAAACGGCATCCTCCTATATGTAAAAGTGCCAAAAGGGCAAGTGAAGGTGGTCTTCTCTTGATCTTTTGGTGCTATAGAAATCTGATTATATCCTGAGTAGCCATCTAGAAAGCAATAAAATTCATGGCCTGCTAATCTATCAAGCATTTGATCGATAAATGGTAAAGGAAAATGGTTTTTATGTGTGACAGAATTCAACTTCCTATAATCAATGCATACACGCCATCCTGTATTTACTCTAGTTGGTATCAATTCATTATCAGCATTGGTAACTACAGTGACTCTTGATTTTTTGGGGACAACTTGTACAGGACTAACCCATGAACTATCAGAAATAGGGTAAATGATACCTGCATCTAATAGCTTAAGGACTTCTATTCTAATAACTTCTTTCATATTATGATTTAACTGACGTTGCATTTCCCTAGTAGATTTAGCATTTTCATCAAGGTGAATGTAATGCATGTAGTCTACTGGGTTTATACCTTTGATGTTTGCTATGGTCCATCCTAATGCTCCTTTGTGCCTTTTTAAAACATCCAACAACTTACCTTTTTGTTCGTCATTGAGGGATGATGAGATGATTACCAGTAGAGTATTTTCTTCCCCCAAAAAAGCATATTCTAAAGTGTTGGGCAATGGTTTGAGCTCGAGTTTCGGTGGTGATTCTGATGATAGGATGATTTTCTTCTCTGATGGTGCTAGTTGTTCAACTATTGACTTCCATTTATTAGTGTCCATGGATGGTGATGAGTCAAGTAGGGCGTTGACCTCATCGACCAATCTGTCAATATCAAAATCCAAACCAAAGTGAGTTAAACATGTTTGTAAAGGATCATCACTAAGGTTTGAAACGAAAGTGTCATCAACTAATGCTTCAATTAAATCCACATCAACAATTCCATCGTTTGTATTGTGAGGTTGTTTGGCAATGTTGAAGATGTTCAACTCCATAGTCATATTGCCAAAAGACAATTGCATATTTCCAGTCCTGCACTGAATGTGAGCATCCACAGTTGCCAAGAAAGGTCGACCTAGAATAATAGGGATGTGCTTCCTTGAATCCTGTATTGGTTGAGTGTCAATTACAATGAAGTCAACCGAAAAATAAAACTTGTCTACCTGGATAAGCACGTCCTCCACAATACCACGAGGTATTTTCGTGGATCGATCTGTAAACTGTAACACCACTGGAGTTGGGTGTAATTCTCCTAGTCCAAGTTTCACGAAAACAAAGTAAGGCAACAAATTTACACTAGCTCCTAAATCCAACAAGGCATTCTCAATTGTGTAGTTCCCTATGCTACATGAGATAGTAGGGGAGCCTGGGTCTTTGCATTTTAAAGGAATTTTATATTGGAGGATAGAACTAACGTTTTCTGTTAAAAATGTCTTCTTTTGAACATGCATGTTTCTCTTTTTAGTACATAGGTCTTTAAGAAACTTAGCATAAGATGGAACTTGCTTTATAGCATCAAGTAAAGGGATGTTAACATTTACCTGTTTGAAGATTTCGAGAATCTCACCTGTGGTTTTTTCCTTTTTTTCCTTTAGCTAACCTCTGAGGAAATGGAGCTTTGGGAACATATTCTCTTGGGTTGGTTTCTTATTTCTCCTCCGGTGATGATTCCTCAACATTCACAGGTACAATTTGATTTTCTTTTGTCACCAGCATCTCCACTTTGTTGTCGACTTCTTTTCCTTTCCGCAAGGTAATGACGGCTTTGACCTCTCCATGCTGCTGTGGTGAACTGGTACTTGCTTCATGCACTCCTTTAAGGTTAGGCACTGGTTGACTTAGAAATTTACCTTTCTCAACAGTCATTGCCAAGGTCTGAACTGAAGAAGCAAGTTGTCCCACCATCTTTTCTAGGCTTGAAACTGATTGAGCTTGTAAGTTGAAGCCCGCTCTTAACTCGTTTCGTAGTCCATCAATGGTGCAGTCCTGTTGTTCAATCGTGGAGTGAGTAACATTCTTGAAATTCTGGATTGCATCCTCCCATGGTCTGGGTTGAGAGTAGTTCTGGTTCTGATTATATGGTTTGAATGGTGGCTGAGAAGCTTGAGGATTTTGAGGAATTGGTTGTATTGGTAGAGCTGGAGCTGCTGGTCTATTCTGTTGGAATCCTTGAGACCATGAAAAATTAGGGTGGTCTCTCCATCCAGGGTTATATGTGTTGGAGTATGGGTTGTAATTCGATGGTTTTCTCATTACACCTATGACATTGGCTTGATCTGGATAAGAGTCAAGGTCATGTGGCTCTGTTGATTTAGCATCGATAACGATGCTATTTGTCGAGTAAGACCTTCAACCATCTCCTTGACTTCTTTAATTCCTGAAGTTGACTCGTCAATTTGAACCCCATTTACTCCTTTAATCCTTCTAGTATTCCTGAGTGATCGACTCCGTTGTTGGGAATTATCCGCTTGTCGCTGAAAGAATTCCCAAATTTCTGATGCACTTTTTGACATTAGCTCTCCTCCACTTGTTGCCATTAACCATTCTTGGACATTCGACAATAAACCCTCTAGAAAGTATTGGCATTGGTTTCATTTCTCGTACCCATGATGTGGACACTTCAAGAGTAGCCCATTGAATCGCTCCAATGTTTGGAAAAACTGCTCGTCATCTCTCTGGGTAAACTCCAAGATTTTCCTGCGAATAGCGTTGGTTTTATGCATTGGGAAATATTTATTTAAAAATTTCGTAACCATTTGTTCCCATGATGCAATGCCATTAGGAGGCAAAGTATTTAACCATGAATGAGCTCTATCCTTTAAAGAAAATGAGAATAATCTGAGTTTTATATCATCATCTGAAAATTTTTCATATTTAAATGTCTGACAAATAGCGTGAAAATCATTCAAATGATTGTATGGGTCTTCATTTTCTAAGCCATAGAATGTTGGGAGACAATTTAGCACACTAGGTTTTAATTCAAAACTCCTAACAGCTACATTTGGGTATCGTATGCATGATGTGCTTAAATTGGCTAAAAGACTGAAGTAGTCCTTAAATGGCCTCTCTTGCGATGCTTGTAAATCCATTTTATTTTTAACGTTCTTGTGAGTGCGAAGTGTTTTCTCAAGTTCAAGGTCTATAGGTTCGAGATTAAGTATTAATGACCTACGACCATGCATGCAAGAAACACAAAAATATATGGGAACAAAACAAATAAAACAAAAATAAAGATAGGAACAAAACAAATAAAAATAAAGAAGAAGGAGAAATTACGATACTAACCTTGTGACGCTATTACAACCTTACTATAAAAATAAACAAAAATAAATGAAAATAAATTAACAAGATAAACAAAAAAATTACAAAGAAAATAAATTGAAAATTAAATTACAGAATTTTAAAGAAGAGAAAAATAAAATAAATACTAACCTTTAAATGCAGATTCACTTTTTTATTTTTTATTTTTTTAAAAAACAATTAAAAGAAATTAATCACAAAAATTAATTCTACGAATTAAAATTATTTACCTCCCCGGCAACGGCGCCAAAAACGTGTTGTGCAAATTTTATTAAACTCACAAATGCACGAATCTATTGTAGTATAGATTAATGGTGACGAGTGTCAATCCCACAAGGAGGTGGATTTTAATTATATATAGAATTAATTTTGTAAATGGGTAATTGGATTGTGGTGGAAATGATTTGGAATATGCTAAAACTTAAATTAAAATGGCAAGAATAAATTCTAAAATTGGAATTAAAATGGCAAGAATAAATTGAAATGAATTCTATTAAAATGACGTACTTGGGTATCTAGATCCGTATTAACATGCATAATGGGCTAAATAATCCTTATTAATACCAATTACATTATAAGGGAAGAATCCACACCTTATGAACCACGCTCTAATAAATATGGTGCTAAGGGCTTATCGTGCCAAATAATAATAATCTTATACTAGGGAGCCGGTGAAACAAGGGCAGTACTAGATAAGATTAGTATTATTTGTCAACGAAAAGTCAAAATATCCACAAAAATTAAAGGAGAAGAGAAAATAAATTTACCAAATAAAGCCCATGACACATGTTGAGACTTTACCTTCAACCCAAGTTTGAAAGAAAATTAGCCACTCATAGTTGAATTAGGAGCAAAATAGAAATTTATTAAAATATGTAGAAAATACAAGATGGAGAGAGAATTACAGAAAATGGATCTTAAAAATGGATTCAGAGGTGCCAAATTAGGGGGGAGGCCTCCTTTTTATAGATACATCGAGTAAATCATGGCCATCGGATTAAAAACAGTTTGGACGTTCAGGATTGCGCCACGTCATCAGTCAACAGTACAGTCAACATATGCGTAAACAGTAACACGATTTGACCACGGTTTGAACAGTAACGCGGTTTGCACAGTAATAATCACATGTGTTGCATGTACCGTACGTGCAGTTTTTGATCCACTAATATGCTGCCACGTCACTTTCAATAGTATATAAGAATTTTAGTCCAACAGGATCTTGACACCTCATCAGTCATTGTCATATCATCAGTCAATGTCACGTCATCGATCCGTCTATATAAACAGTGCCGTGAACAGTAACGTAGACAATACCTGTATATGTGAATAGTACCGTATAAGTGAACAGTGTCATTTTCCTTTTATGCTCCTCCAAAGGTTTTCGACCGTCCTGAGTTCAAAAACAATGTCCGTTTTGCCATCTGATCTCTCGTTTATTATGAAATGACTATAATGCCCCTAAAATACATAAAATATTAAATTAAAATAAAACACACATAATTAAATTACAAAAAGGTAAAACACATAAAAGTGAGGATTGTTAGTAAGACTTGAAATGTAAAATGACAGTTTTCTCCTTTATAAATATGCATTTTCTAACACTCAACAGAAACATCCCTCTGAGCATAGAGTTGCTCAAAGGATCTTTCAAATGACTTGATCAGAGACTAAATTAAAACTAAACTTAAATGAAATATTGTAAACTTAAAACACATCAAGTAAGACCATAAATAAGGTTGAATACTCCTAAATTCGAACAAGTTCCTTTTGACTAGAAAAATAAATAGATTGTATTGCATTAGTCATAACGTCTATTAGAAAACTTTAAATCCAACTCCATAAAATATATTAGAAATCTAACTCAATTATCTTTTGAATGATATACAACTTGTAAATTAATTCCAGCTCAAATGGTGTCATTTTAATTTCAAAATTACCTGCATTGACTTGAGTTGCAATGGGCATGAAATGAATTCTTGTCAAGCATTTGGTTATCCAATAGCTCGAATAATACTCTCAATATGTTTTTGTCTTGAAGTCTAATTCATCATGACTTACACCTTGAATTGCAATTTCGGCTTATATTTTCTCAATTCATTCATTTAAGGCATGTTGTATCTTATTGGTTTTAACTGTTGTAATATGGGCTCTAAGAATGTGTAAATGATCACTTGAAACTTTGATGGTATTTTTTTTATGGTTGTCATTAATAATAATAATAATAATAATAATAATAATAATAATACAATAATAATAATAATAAAAAATTACAATTTATAATTTTATATTTTTATTTTTTTCAATTTATATTTTTGTACGTTAATTGACGTATTTTGGGGACACTGAAAATTGAGTGGCTATATTTTATTAAGTCTTGGGAATAAGATCTAAAGGTTGTTATACTTGACCCCCTTAAATCATTTTTATTTTAATACTCATTTTGTTCTTGTATAAAATTACTTTTAAATACCCAACTAATACATAAATCTAATTTTTTTAAATCTTAATTTTTATTGTTAAATGATCGTCTCTTCTTAAATACATTGATTACGTTTAAAGTTAAAGAAAATAGTTTTCTACACTTGTTAATCTATAATAGGTGACTTGGTATTCAATTGGTCGTGGGTTAAATATGAATTGCCTAAATGGAGACGAACCCATGACCATAACTCCAATTTCAACAGTTAAATTAACACCAAATTCATGATTCGTGCTACCCACAGCAACTATCAAAACCAAATGAATGGCTCTGTGTTTCCAGTAGAAGTAGAGATGAAGATATTCATAAAAAATGCTGAACCGTGGCTATGGCAACGGGATCTACATAATTTTCCTCGTTTAGATCATGGTAACTCCTATAAAATAACAGTCACTGAGAAAAAAATTATTGATATCTCATTTTTTTTTATACGGCAGAGCGTATAAAAAAAGTTAAAAATTGTAATAAGGTTAAAATGAATATTAGATGGAATGTACTGAGAGAGAATAATTATTTTAAAAGTCAATCTAAAATGTCATAATTTTTTACAGTTTTAATAATGTAAAAATTATATACCGTCGGATAATTAAGGATGCACAATATTTTTATTAATTAGAAATTTTAATTATTCAAAAAAAATATTATAATCAGTTAACAAATTGATTAAAAAGTTATTTTAAATTTATATAAAAAACTAGAGATATGACTAATATAATCTCTCTATTTATCTCATTTAATTTACTCTCAGTTCGTTATCTCTTACATTGTTTTAGGTGAAATTAAAATCTTTAGAACTGTCTCTGCCATATGATTTCATGTTGCTCTATACAAAAGTTCATTCAATTATTTTTTTCAGTTTCTATCTCTATTCAAAGCATTGTCTAATACTTTGGTACTCAGCCAAAAACTAGTGGCTCAGATTCCATTACATAGAAGACTAGCAGAACAAGGCTCACGTCACTTTATCAAACTCGTTCTTTATTCGTATTTGTTCTTCATCCCCTGATTCTTGTAAGCATCAACCTTACCACAATCCTGTAAATATAATTTAAACTAACTACATGCTACATTAGGATGAGATTGATTAAGTACTTTTTTTATGCCATTATCTTTAATTTTCTTGTGAGCTACTTCTTCAACCTTTGATTTGCTCTAAAACTTTCTTAATTATGATTTTGATAGCATTGATGACTGAGAATGAAGAAAGGTATTACGAAGAAAGGTATTGCGACAGACTGCCAGACAAAAAAATACATCAATGATAGAGGTCAAATTACTTCATTATTTATTTATTCTTTAATTGACATTCTTGATAACCTTGGCATTTCAGTAAATAATTCCCTCATAGATAAAATTACATATCATGTCACAACTACTCTCATTTTTACCACATAAAATTTTAACAACTCAAGAAATTAATGAAACAATTTCAAATAGAAACAAGAAGAGCCCTACAAATTAATTACAAAAATAAATTGGGATGTGCATAAAAGAGTTGGAACAATAAGAGGATTGGTTTCTTTTTTTTATTATATGAAACTATTACTCAAACTATAACTTATATTACATGAGATTATAACTGATATTTACAAATCAGACTATTAGTGGGACTAACTTACATCAATGCTAATGGAGTTCTGCCCAGAATTTTAACCCTCACAAATATTCGAGGGATGTCTACCCCTCACTCTTAGGTAAAAATACAGAAGAAGACTATCTTCACTCAATTTTAATTAAAGAAGGAAATACTCCCACAATACATTTATGGGGCTTTGAACTGTTGCCTCCAAGTTGGGAGAGCAGCAGCCTTTACCAGTGGCTAAGAGGATTGGTTTCTCATACTGATGTTATGGCATCATAAAATGACCAAGTATTAGGAGACTTTTTATACTTGGGGGACCATTAATATTGGGGAGAGGATAATATTGGCAGGTGAATAGATCAAAGCAGCAAACATAGATTAAATGGGATTTTACCTCTATATTTATCTACAACTTAATAATTACTTATTATTATTTAATTAACTAACTATTTATCATTATATTAAATGAATGAATGAGAGTAAAACACTTATGGTGTATTTATTAAACGAGAATTAGAATTGGTTAGAATCATAATGGACTAAAATTGGAATATGCTAGAATCATAATGAAGAATTGGAATCACAATAGTTATTTACTTAAGTTGTAAAAATCAAACTTGAAATGAACTGTAATTTTATTAATATGTTTAATTTATCTTAAAATTATAATAAACTATTATAAATTATTAAAATAATCTTTATTAATTATTGTTCATTGTATATCTATTATAATATTAACAATAATAAAAATAAAAATAATATTAAAACTAAAAATAACAACAACAACAATAATAATAATATCATCATCGTTATTATGTTATTATTATTTAGTTGG